>OZ005742.1:74954170-75111869 GCA_963930735.1 Dioctria linearis | reverse complement strand
AAAACAGGCAACTGGATCTCCTTTGACGTAGTGCGCCTGGTATACGGCAGACAAAGAAATTCTTTAGCCCTTCTCCTCTCCAGACGAGCCAACTTATTGGACTTAGTAGACAGTCGCTCAGACTGTTTGCTAACCCAGTCACTGGTCATGACCCCTTCCATCACTTCTTGAAGAATATAGGCAAATCTAACAGTAAACTGTGTCGACTGTGCAAAGACAAAGATGAATCTTCGGTGCATGTTATTTGTGAGTGCCCAGCGCTAGCAGGTCTGAGGATGCAAATCACTGGAGGAAACTTATCTCTCCAAATAACGTTTGCAATCTAAGCTCAAGATCAATAATCGAGGTCGTCAAAAGACTCAATTTTGCCTAACCACCTTAGGCGAAGGTACAATAGATCAACTTTGATCGCGGTGGTCGCATGGTCCCCCTACTCTTAGCATTAACAGCTATCAGACATAAGAGAGGTATAATTTTATAATAATACACCGGAAGAAATTCAGTTCAATTTTGGGTCTGGAATTTTCTCCCTAATGTTTTATACTTACATTTAACTGACATATAATAAAGCCTACCCAATGAAGCAATATATTTCCCTAAAGCGACATACAATTTCATATAGATGATAATTCAGGCATAGTACAATTCAATTTCCTATTACTTAACACTCCGTAGCTTGTGATGTCCTCCAGGCATCAATTTTAAGGCCGCTGCTTTTCCTTAAAAGGAACAAACACGATGTAATCTGTGCATTTACATGCCGATAAGATGTAAATATTTTTGAGAAGACCAATTGATTTAATGCCCATAATAAATTTTTGAATACTTGTGATTTTTGTAGGTGCTAATTCTCCTGTAAAATCTTAAATCCTGTCATCAAGATGAACTTAGTAAAATCCCTAATTCGACCCATTTTCATTTATAATTTTTTCAAAATTTTGTACTAGCTGTGCGTTTTAGTCACTGATCTAAACTGATTCAGCGTTACGATTCAGTTCTTTTAATTTTATCATTTTATAACCCTTACAACAACCTTGAAACCGGATGTTTAAAAAATTCCTGATATTAATATTTCCTTTCATAATTGGAATTTATGTTCTTTTCAATGAAATTCCTCACCTTACTAATTAAAGAAAATTGTGAAGGGAGATAGCATACGTGATACATGAATTTAAAATCCGGTTGTATTGAACGATAGCTGTATGAGAACCAGGTTCATCTGTTAATCTCAAATTATGTGTAAATTGTAAAATACGCTTAGAACTGAACGAGTTCAGGTCAATGAATAAAGAACACACCTGGCTAGTGAGTATCACCGTAGATTGAATTTCGCCTTCGTATTATTTTTAATTTACTCAGATTTAATCACGTGTCCAATTTTTTATGCTTGTTTTTACTGTGCCGCGATATTTTTGATTATTGATTATAGAAGACTGCATGACAACGGCAAAATTTATTTTATTAACTTTTCCTAGGTGTGTGAACTTTCGAGTATTACATTTGAATTCAAAATTATTAAATCTATTTTTGGTGTATAAGTACAGCAATGAAAGCACGCATTATTATATGCATACCATGTGAAATAAATGATGTGAATAATTTAAGCATAATACGCGGACATGTCTTGAATAAATAGCTTGTCTCTGAGTTTTTATCAATGAATTTAATGATTAAATTCATATTTCATCTAAGGATATTTATCCACAAAATTCGAAAGTTTCAATGGGGTGCTAGCAATGCTTTTGGAGGCGTTTATTCTACACTCATTTTTTACACTGAGTACCTATTTTTCTTCTCTGGAGGTCTTTGAAGAGAGTTATTATACCCATGATGAAATCATAGGGCAGGTACTAAGTTTGCATTCCGTTTCTAACAGATAGAAATAATGATGGTAGAGCAAAATGCGTGGGTGCCCAAAATGCGTTGGATGCTCGTCTGTCCGTCTCTTTGTCCATCTGTCCATCTGTCTGTCCGCCCGTCCATCGCCACGATAGTTCGAGAGCGCGTTCAGTTAGTATGCTGAAATTTTGCATGCGGGCTTTTTAAAAAACAAAGTAAATTAGACAACTCCTTTGTAGGGTTGCCATATGAAATTTTTTGTTTTTCACTATACAAAGTTGAGCACTGCCTGAGAACGCGTCGACGTAGAAATTGAATGGACTAAATCGGGCAATTTCTTCTTTGTGTTACCATATAAATCTTTGGTTTTTAACTATATATTTGGACACTGCTTGAGAACGCGTCAACGTAGAGAACTGAAATCTTGTACACAGCGTTTCCATAAAAACAGTAAATAAAACTTCAAAAATAAACTTTTTAAACAGCAAAGTAAATCGGGCAACCCCTTCTTGGTGTTGCCATACAGAATTTTGGGTTTTCACTTTATTTAACTTTTATTTTCATCTAGGGTATAATTTTATTGATCCTAGACCAATTAAAACTTTTTCTGGTATTATTATATGTATAAATGATAAAAGAAATATTAAGTATCTATTAAAAGATCCAACTGTCCGTTAGACTTGTTAAAATCACGATATTTGATTTTGGTTGAAAATTTAAAAATTAATATCAAATTTGAACTAGCCAAAATCTGCCTTTGAAAGAATAATGAAAAAGTTTCATGAAAATGCATAAATAGATTTCACCAACACTGAATACATACACATATTCTAAAACTATTTGTATTTAAATAATTCGTCAAACTTTAAAAAATATATGAACGAGAAAAACGCGTAAGCGCATAGTATTAAAAGTTATTTGGATTTTTGCGTATCCATCTATCAGCCTCTCTCTCAGTCTCACGGTAACTCCTGAGCTGGAATTTCGTACACGGAATTTATAAAACAAAAGTCTGTTTTCGCTATATATTTGGACACTGACTGAGAAATTATCTATGTAGAGAGCAAAATTATGTGCACGACTTTTTCATAAAAATATTAAATGCAATTTCAAAAATGGACTAAATCAGGTTACAAGACTTTGGATTTTTAATATATCTTTGTACACCTAATAGAAAACGCATTGACGTAGAGACCTAACATTTTGTATACAGTAGTTTCGAAAAATAAGGTCTGTTCGCGTACTAGCTTGAAAGTACAAACTTGTAAAACTTTTTGGAAGTTATTACTCGAAGGCGTTCATGTACTCGAAAATTGAGAAAGAAATTGTTGAAAAAACGAAATATATCGCAACCCCCTTTTTTAATAAATACTCGTGTACAAAATTTCAACTCTCTGCATCGGTGCGTGAGGCAGTATCCAAATGTATATATTGAAAAACTGAAGTTTTGTATGGCAATACCAAAAAGGGGCTGCCAATTCAAATTTTTCTTTCCCTACAAACCTTGTCCTGGCAATTACGAAACCATTACAACAAAAAGAACTAAATCGGTCGAGCTGTTCTCAAGTGATGATGTAACATACATGCGGCAATTAATTTTTATTTATATAGATACGAGAACAATAATTCAATAATTTAAATAATAAATCAAGTACTCCACTTGAATGAATTACTGGACGTTACATAAGTTTTTACTCGAAGTTGTTCGCGTACTCTGGAAGTGTTACTTTCAATTACTCTTCCTATCATACAATTTGACGTTTTTTATGTTTTTACTTGAAAAAGTACGCGAACAGACTTATAATAACAAATACCATTTAAAAATTACCATAAATTAGGCAGCCCGTTGGAGTTGCCACATTAAAATAGAAGTTTTTTATGTATACCTACTGTGAACACGATCAGTTTTATACGTTTTCATTCTACTATAAAGTTCTTCAGAATATAAAATCCTATAAAATTAGTTATGATTACTTTTGCTATCCGACAAACCGTTCTAGAAATATCTCGAATATAAACTCCTTATAGTAATTTTGAATAGGTTAACTCTTTCAACAAAAAAAAATCCTTAATATATCTGTTAGTCAGCAAACTAAACTCCTAAAACTATAGACTTAAAAGTCACGTCACCTTGCATTAGTTTAAATGAAGTTGATTTCACTATGTTTTTACAAATGCATGTAAGTTTTTCAATGTTCAAACTATACTAATGGAGAGAATCTTAGGATCAGTTAATAGCCGGCCAATTTCACTTATACATATATAAACACTCCGCGAAAGAATTATGTAAATTCCAAATACCACACATATGAAGGGTTGGAATATTTGCCCTTCATATCTGGAAATCTTTTCATTGATTTTTGATAAACAAAGTATTCTCTTTGAATGTTTTTCAGTCTCTTGGATTACAAGTCATTTCCAACCGGTCTTTTTATTATTGGGTCATCAAGGATGAAATTTGTAGAAAATCATGCAATAAGGACTAAGAATTTGTCTGTTGACCAATCTAGGCCGTTTTTCTTTAAGTAGATTTTGCATCATTTCATTCAGTTGGTTGCAGTATATTTCTGCTGGACTCGATTAGCCAGGTTTCATAAAATCCTAATGGATCACACCTGCGCTAGGCCACCAAACAACTCACCATCAGCTTGTTTTGATTAATATTGCCCTTAGGAGTGTTTTTGGGTTTCATCCTTGTCCAACCACCTTGCTGAATGTTTACGATCATCAGATCATCATAGTTTGTGCATTTCTCATCACAAATGACAATTCGATTCAAAAATGGATGAAATTTCAAGAAGTAAGCTGCCAAACACTTTTGTTTCCGTTTTTCATTCAGTTCATGTGGAACCCACTTTATCCATTTTTATCACACTTTATCGATTTGAGCGAAATGAGTTAATATTGTTTGTTTGTTAACACCAAATTTCAATGATAATTCATAGACACTCTGAAATGGATCAGACTCAACGGTGACCTTTACTTCGTCTTAACTTCCCAAATAAATAAATAAATAAATTATTGACCTTTGATTCTGCGCAACCGCGTGGTTCATTTGTGAGGTCAAAATCACGTGTACGAAATTTGGCGAAACAATTTGATACACTCTGCTGCGTAGTAATACTAGAAACAAGTACACTATTAATGTTTCACTCGATTTGCGATGCCACAGTTCCACGTCAGAACTTATACTACATAATAGATAATAATAATAGTAATTATCCGAATTGCTGACCGCTGCATTTTCAAAAAAATTAATTTTTAAAAAAGTTTTTAATATTTTTTAGAGCTTACAATGAGTTCTTTAAATAAACAAGATATATAACTTTCTAACAACAAAAGCAGAGCGGTAAAATATTAAGCCAATGTCAAATAATGAGCTGTTAAAATTTGCAATATTCTAGACTACAAATTTCATCCTACGACCATATGTACTTTGACTCAACTATATATGTACATTCCGATGCAAATCTACGCTTTATTTCACCCTATTCTTAAAATGAATTTATAACCAACAATTTTTATGTCCAATTCTATTCATAACTTTGCATTCCTTGATTTCGGACGCAATTCTCTGACAGTAATAAAGAGCTTATAAATAGAATATTAACATTAAGGACTAATTGAAAGAGAGCGTTTTTCTCTTGAAACAGGCCAAATCATATTGACTTTCCTAAAAGTTAATATGATCTATTTTTCTTAAGCCCAGTTTGTAATCGTGCGCTTATTTATCCTCCCAGAAGATCTTTGGCATTGGCAATATTAACTATTAGTATAATTATCAAACATGGACAGGAGCAGGAAGCACTGCTATAATCTCTTAAAAATCTGTTAGGCCCATCGGAGGTGGTCACTAATGTTAAAAAAGGTATTTTGGAGTACTATGTACCTCTGAATTTCAGGTCTGATTACCCATCTTCACTCTCAATTCACATAGCACCTAACCTTACTTATAAATTTAGTCCGACTTTAGCACCTTTTCTCAACCTTTCGTGTTCCAATTTTCTTACCTAATTAGTAATTACTATCTTCACTTATAATGTCATACACATAGGTACATATCTAATATAAGGCATTAGTTAAAGCTTTGATTAACTATTTCAGCAAAAAAGTTTTAATAGCTTTGTTTTATCTTACATAAATTACAGTAAATAAATAGAAAATTTTGTATAACAATTAATATACATTGTATAGGTATATGATAAACTGTAATACATGTATTTTTCTATCTTTTACAGAAACGAGTGATATTGTCCAGCTGATCCGCACACGCCGGATATATATTTTAGGATAATAAATTAAACATAAATTTATACATTTACACACACAGTCACAAAATGAGACAACAAATCGTGATATTTGCATGCCTATGCAGTGCCTTAGTCTACGCTTTACCTTTATCAGATAATACTAATCAAGATGGATTACAACTAGTCCAAATACCTCTCGGCAACAACAAAGTAAGTAAAAATATATTAGTTTATATTTAGATACCAAAGTGTGTGGCAAATTAGTTTTTTTGTTCATTAACATTTTATTATATTATTTGCAAATTTGTTATATATAAATATTCAACAATTAAATTATTCAAAATTTTATAAAAAAAAAGACATATTTATAGATTTGCTTGTTTCGCGTAGCCTTCAATTTTTTGTCCTGATATTGTTAATTACTTATACAAAAAAAAATTGTTTTAAATTAATCGGAAAAATATTATGTAACATCATCAATACCACAAAAAAAATGAAGAAGCGCATTTTTATGCTCTGCCAACATACTTGGCAAGGTGACTATAGATCTGAGCCAACGAATCCAATTAAAAAAAAATGGAAAAATAGTCTTTTGAGTGTTTTTGTTGCAACGGTTGTGTTCAGTTCAGAAACGAAAATTATGAAACCGTCAAAAGTGAAAGTCCATTGTAACAATCAGAAAAACATAGGCACTAGGTAGATACTTTAAGAAATTTCGTGTGATATCAAACCTTTTATAATATTTTTGTTTTGCTTCTGGCACTAATAATGTAACTTTGAGTACGAAGTGTCTTACCTGTACACATTTGACCTCTAACCTAAAACGTAGACTTATTTTGATGTCTTTGAAATGTTTGCCTTGGAGTAGCCTTTAAGATATTAAATAAAAAAGTCGAAAGCCCAGACATTTTTATTGCAGTACACCTCTTAAGTTATTATGCTCATCAATAGGGAAATGCTAATTATGAAAACTTAGGTAATATCAGTAAGCTTAGACAAAAAAGTAATTTTCGTAGCATAATTATTACATAGTTTGTGTGAAATACATATTCGGCTATAGCTTTTCGGGGAAAACAGAAGATGATATACCGTTTCATATTCGTACTGTTTTGCTTATGAAGGATGCATGGAATTTCACGGCACGACCGAATTTGACTTCAAGGATATCAGGTTGAGCTCGGATTACAGCATAGAAAGAAAGAGTTCTACACCGATCCATAAAAGTAGAGAAACAATACAGATAGACATCTGATGTTACGCTAATACTCCAGGAAATTAAGAGTTGCTATTGTTATATCATCGGTAATAAGCCAAAAGGCATTCTGTTGAACTTTTTCCAACCTAGACAATGTAGTGCGTCCAGCCCCCGCCCAAATATGGGAATTTTATTCCAATCTAAGCCTGATATGAGATTTCTAGATTTACGCCAAATCTGATGAAGTAAAATATTTCTTGTATCTTTGCAAGAAGGCCAGGTATTTCATCACATTTTTGGACCAACGTTGGATATTTCAATGCCTTAGATATTTAGGAATGACAAGTTCGAGATATCTACTCCATTGACGGGAATAGGTTGGATGTGTGTTGGAGTACGTTTGAGTGATAACAGGTAACATTTCGTTTTGGAAGCATTAAACATGACCCGATTCGCTCTAAACTAAACCTATGTAAAACTATGAATAGGATTGAAAGTGAGAGTTAGAAGATCATTAATATAAACTATAAAGAGTGTAGGAGAAGGAACAGAACCTTGCGGTACACCTGCAATAATTAAAAACCGGTCCGAGTTAATTCCGTTCAATATAACTTAGATTTAACGGCGAGAGAGAAAACTTTCTATCCATTTTATAAAGAGAGGATGCCAGACTCTATCGACGAAATCCGAATTATTCAATACGATGATTTCTTATTCACCAAAAATTATGGCGGCATTGGTTTCAACGTTCGGCAACGAACATTAATAAGTCTTCAGTGGAGCACACAGCAGAAAAGCCATATTGACGGTGGCTAATAAATTGGGTAGCCTGCAGATATTTAATCAATCAAGTATTGATGAGTATTTCGAAAACGTTGGAAAGAATCGAATCGAAGTAAGGGCAATTGGTATATAATTTGAGGGATCGCTTACCTCTCCTTTTTGGAATATTGACTAAATATAAAATAAATTAATAGTTGTCAGCAATTACTATAAGATCACTTTTAACCAATTTCAATATTTTACCCAACGATAGCAGAAGGTATAATCAGAATGGCTATTCTTCGATGTATAGAAGTTCAACGGTATAGAGATCACCCAATGCGCATATATTTATGCACTTTTTAACAAAAGTAGAAAGTACATACATATATATGTACATAAAGCTAAATTTCTTTGCAGTTTTCAAATTAGGTGATTATTCCTTCTTCATAGCTTTACAGATGTTCAGACAGACAAGCCAAATATATGTATGACCCGGAAAAATATATATTCATATTTATTGCATTTTTTTACATTTGTAAATTCATTGAATTTAATATCAGTCTAGGCGAAAGCTATTTTTCCATCGTACAATATTTTAGAAAGAGCAATTTACAATACTTACAATAAAATCTGTTTTTTTAATTCATGGTTTTTGTATTCTGGTTGCCGTTTTCTAAATCCCTTACCAACATGAAAGATCATTTTCCGAATGTTTCGGTAAATATTGTTTTTATTCCTGTTTAGCAGCGAACTAAAAACAAGCTTTTATCGTTTATAATTACAATAGGAATTATGAGTTTTTATTTACAGTATGGTTGCTGAGATTAGTCCGTATAGACTAGTAGATCCTTAACTATTTTAGAAAAGTTTTCAGTCCAACTATATACTTCACAACAATTTTCTTGGAATGTAACTAACATACCAAATCCTAACTTCAATTTTTACGTTCTAGTTTTATGTATACATAGACCGGTTGAGTTTATGAATATTTATGAATTTGAGGTATCCAAAGAAGGAGTTTAGATACGTCCGTTTAGACGCTTTACCCATTTCTAGACGTAAATCTAATTTGTGCGCAATAAGGTCTATTTCAGTGACTGGGTACTATTCCTAACCAATATGTCCAAGGAAATGACAAGGCTTACGTTCCAGAAAAGTGCGTATGTATTTGAAAAACCTCAAAATGAATGTATGTATGAGTCTCGACACTTCGCAAGACCAAATTCTTTTCGATATTATGAAAATTATAATATTTAGAGCTCACAATCTTGACTTTTACTCAAATTATATCAATTTGGTTATCAAGTAAGAAAACTTACATAAATAACCAAGCTTAGTGCTTTCCGTGAATGTCCGTCTAATTTGTTAGTAAGTTATTTTAAAAGCCTTAGTAACAAACCATCTTCCGACTGTAATGCTGTCTCCTTCTAATAACATCGCTAACCTTCATATTCAAAAACAACAAAATGTAAAGTTGCTAGGTTGTTATTGATTCTTTCGAATGCTAAAAGTTTCACAAATATAATATAATAAACACAAAATAGTGCTTGGAAGTACAGGAAATAATGGCAGAGTAACTATATTTGTTGTGAGCTCCACATTCAACTTAAATAATAATTTAATGTGAATTATTCTAATATTATAATTGTTGGACATTTTAATATTCATTTCCTTCATTCATCCAGTACTTGACTTATTATCGTTGACTCGTTATCGCTTTTAACTATTAATCCTATCAATTCGTACTTTCTGCTATCACTGATCATTACAATACTAGCAGATTACTGCAATCTATTAATTTTTTTTTTTTTAATGCCATTGATTCCCAAATATCGTATTTTTATGAAAAATATGTTCTCTTTATTGCGCAAATTGTACATTATACAAGATGGCCCTGATTTTTCAAAACAATTCTAAGAGTTATTCAAACATGCCATCCAGCTTACATTTTGTGCAAGCGTTACCGGCGATCACCCTTTTGTATTTGGTATAACTACACATAGAGAATCTATAGATTGTAAAATTTATAGTAACTTTTTTTAACCGATTTTGAAAGATCTACAACAAAACATAGAGTTTTTTCTAATTCCCATCAGCTATTTAAGGAAACATTTTTTTTATCTTGATCTTTCAATTGTCTTCTTATATTCAGACACGATCGCTTAGTTTTCACAGAGTGGCGAATCATGGGTTGTTAACGGCCTATTTCATTACCACATCTACTACGCATATTATAAACACGTGCTTTATTAAATCCCCCCTTACTGGGTCTCAGTTTGTACATGAGAAAAAAGAACGCTTCGAATTTTTGGTTTACGCGACAAACGAAAGGCAAACTTAACTAAATCGAACGGTCTAGCTTAAAGGTACCATATTAGTAGTTTATTTTAAATATAATCACATCACGAAATACATCAAAGAAATTCTGGGCTTCGAACAGTGTGGCTTCAGCAACAGGCAAGCTTTCATAGATTAAAGAAGAAAGAACATTTAATCTGGCAATACATCAACCCATCCCGTCAGCATGTCAAAAAAATCTTAGAAATCGCAGATAAGAGGTGAAATTCGTGTCTGCTGCCCCAATAAATAATAAAAAGATTCCTGTCATCATTTTCTCTTGCGGTTAAGTCATGGCGGAGTGATAAGTGTCATCTTATGAAAGGTGTCTTAAACGATGCATTATGATACTCTGAATATTTTTTATTAACAATGTTTATTTCTATCTAGCTGGGGAAATTTGCGAGAGGGAGGTCAAAGTTTGATCTAGTAAATTTCGGAAAATCTAGTACAGAATCAAATTCCTTAGGTCTTGAGAAAAAGTATGAGAACCCACATTCCTATCCTCGGAGGCTTACATAGCTATCCCAATACTCACTTTTTAAGTACTTCCCCCTTTTTTCAATCGAACTGAGGTAATAGATTTCTCTCACCTTAGATCGGCTCTAATTCGGTAGGGTTATGCCCGAGCGGAAAACGGGTTTCACTGTTCGCCTGATTACATTACCAGCTACAATTCTGTTGTGAACATTTTTCTCATAGGAAGTCATTTTTCACGACGTACCAATTCCGCACAATCACGAGTAGTACTTTTCACCCAAATAAGTCGCTCAAGCTACATCCGATCGCCAAAGCATTCCCCGCTAGATGGATATAAACATTGTTAATAAAATATGTTCCCCGCATCGTTTAAGACATCTCTCATGTCTGGAGGTGTCGGGCCTAAAGTTGTAAGAAAAGTGGGCATACCCCTTTTTACCATTTTTTTGGAAAATACCCTGTATTTTGTAAACGCCATTAAATTCAATATGACAAAACTGGTGTTGATGACGTCTTTGCCAGTAGAAGAATATAAAAATATCTTAGTCACCCTGTAAGTGGAAAGATCGCATGTAAAGCTCCCCTAGCACATGCATTATGTGTATCCTTCATGGCTTTCCGGTGGCCTTATATATCTTGTGGTAAGGGCAAAAAGTGTTGCTCACAACTACTTTCTTTGGAGTCAGCAAAGTCAGTTACAGTCAAATTCAGTCAATTACGTAAAAGCATTAAAACTCTGTATTGTTCACAACCCACTGATTTGCATGTTGAGCTCGCCTAGCAAGTACTTATATATTAATAAAAATAATATTATATACGCTACCATAAATACTTAGCTATTAATGACAAAAAAAATCACCATAAGGTCCTTTTATATCTCAATATAGCTCCAACTCTAGTTTTAAGAAAGTTCAACTAAAAATTATTTTTGAAACTTCGTACCTCGACTACAAAACTGGTGAAATTAAATCAATTTTAGTCTGCCTAAAAGCCATTGAATGAGATATTACTAATATTACTTAAGTCAATAACAATTTAAGGAGTATCGGCAGAACTCGAACACAAAACACATTAAACCATGTGCCAATATTATTCTTTGAATCACCGATGCCTTAAATTAGACCACTCACAAAAGTCTTATTTTATTACACCACCTCGAAAATCGTATTATGCAAGGTCTCTATAACAAATGAACGAAACATACATAATATAACTAGCGTGGAAAATCGCATCGTTATCCCACACCTTTTCTATTTATATTTATTTATTTCGAAAACCTTTATCACCACCCAAAATATTTAAAATGCAAATACAACTTGCGTATAGTTTCTAGCAATCTCGTCCGAATGAACTAACAAAGTATTAATACCAACGTAAGCTCTGCTCGGTGTGCTATACATATTACAATAATATGCAAAAAAAATTCACAGTATACCTGAAATAATTGCTAAATAAACACAGAAGCAGTAACAATTACACTTTCCAGTTATTATATAAATGAAAATCAGAACCATTTAAGTAAGTCTCATAGTTAAAAGAAAATCAATTAGCTACCAACAAAAACCGAAAACCAACAATTTCCTTCAGCCAAGCCTTCGAATTTAATGATTGTTTCAAACTTACATGAATTACAGCATTTCAGTGCCTGCCATAAACTACTTGTGAACAATTAACTTGTAACGATTACAATCAATCAGCTTTATTCCACACTGGCTTCAATTCAAATCTGTATAAACCCAACACGAAAATTTCTCTTCTCATCTTTGAGACAAAAGTCTTACAAAATCGCAAGATCTTCCGTCTTGTTCGATTTAAAACAGTGGAACGTCCTCAAAGCCATCCACAAGATAGTAATAGACTCTAATGCCATTAAAGTACAGTCTGAATGCTGATCGTGTCGTGATCTATGCATTTAAATTCATTCAGGAAGTATACAATGCTCTGAAGATCCCAGGATAGTGATTTCTTCTTCGTAACGGTGCGCCCCCAACTCTAAGTGATCTTGAAGTACATGCTTAGATATACAGTTAAGTTGCGCATCATGCTCCGTCATTACCATTCATGTTATCCAAGAAGCCTACTGAAGCACGACTAATAAGTATGCGATCGTGTTGCTTGGTGCCAACAAAAGTCGTACGTACCCACTTAAATCGTTGGATTCGTGAAGAAAGTTTTCAAGTGAAAGTAATGACTTGAGAAGATTTTATTTTTTAATATTTTTTTTTTCATTGCTTTGTTTTTTTTTTACTATATAGTATTCATGACGCGGCGTATATAAACGGACTCGATAGATGACCCTAAATAATATGTACATCGACATATTTCGAATGTACTCGTACATGATATGCTCACGTAAATTGAAATTACTTCATTGCTTCGCACTGCTTCGTTTGCTTTCCGTAAATGGTCAGGTCGCTGGAATGTCACTTACTTAGCAAAGCAAAATCACGTGCAAAACAAATGTAATAGTTATTCGGCTTTATGCTCCTCTTATTTTTATACGAATTTTTTTTAAGACCTTTAATATCAGTTTTAGTGCAGTGAAAATTAAGTTGTTCCACAAACAGTTTTAAAAAGTAATAACTCAAAGACATTTTTTCCCAAGACAGAGAATAAAAGATCACAAACTGAGCCAAGGCAGCCCATTGTGTTAAAGAATAGACCTCGTCCCCTAATCCTTTTTTTTCTCTTAAGGACTTGAGGTAAGACTTTCAACTGATCCGAAAATAAAAGGGCGTACAAAAGGGTATGCAGCCTGTGCTGAGCAAAAGCTAGACAAGCGCACAAAAAGTGTTCGGTAGTCTCGAGCCTTTCAGGTAGGACATAATCTAAGGGATGTCAACAACTGCCTTCCTTCTTCGATGAGCATGTGGCAGACTAGAGGGTCACTGACCAGCCTAATTCTGCATTATTTTCTTTTTCCGAGCTCAAAATGAAAGTCAGTGAACTTACTGTTTGGCCCATAATCCAAAGATATACCAGCATGTGTTCCTTTCCTTTTGAATCAAATCTTCTACTTTCAACAGACATTAATAATTTATTGATCCACCATTATTCAAAACAATTTCAAAAATTCATCCGGACATCTATTCAGAACGCCTTGCCGCTTCAGGAGCTCTTGTATAAATAACGACCAAGCAGACTCGATGGCGGCTTTAAATTCATAAACAATATTGAACTGGTTGTTGTTTTCATATGTTTTCAGGATGAACCAACCCCAAATATTTTCTATACCAAATTTTCACGCAAATATTGGGGCTCAAAAACCAAGCTTTCGCCAGACATGAATTCGAGTATTATCCTGCTGAAAAATAACATTTTGTTACAAATGACGACGAAGATATGACAAAAATTAAATTGTTAGAACTAAGTAACTTAGTGCCCCAAATCCTTAGAAAATATACATGGTGATTCAGATCAAGATACCTTCCGGTATACCACGCGATTCCTTGAGGTAAGCTAATCAAAAAATTGTTCCACATATTCCCCCCCCCCCCCCCTAGAAACCTTCTTTTAGGAGTTGTGGCCAGTTGAAGATTTCGCCAATTTTCGTGAACCCTGATGGGAATAAATGAGTCTAACTTTTGAACCAAGATATAGATTTTGGTTATTGTTGGCTTAGATAGAATAGTAGCTGTCGAAAAGTGTATTCCTCTGTGTTTGTTAATTAAGCATCTTTGAATTATTCTCAAATATTTCCAAAATTTTGATTTTTTTTACACACAAATTTCATAAATACCGTTATTCATTTCAAAAACTTTCTTCCATGTAACCCAAATTTATTGCTTCTTATTAATGCCCCTACTACCCTCTATCACTGATAGGGGGTAGCTATCACTGGAGAAAAAAAACTCATGCCAATACCTATATCAATTTTAGCACCGGAAGATTATTGTCATATTCAAGCCAGATCAATTATGGGTCCAGTCATAAAAGACCCTACGTACCTACCTGTGATTATTGGTTTAATGCAATTTTATGATCTGGCTTGAATCATAAATTTTATCAAGCTTGTGAAGTACTCTTTCGCTTATCTCGCTAATTTTCGTTCCTTCCATTTTGGTCTTCTTTTGAAAGCCTTCCCTGTGTAGTCATATTTCGCTTCCGTACAGTAGAACTGACTTTACACAGGAAGTGAATATGCTAAATTTGGTAACTATTCATTACAAGATAGGAGGATTTGTATACTACCCAGAGTCTTCCGAATGTCTTGCTTCTTGCTTTCCTGAATTTGTAGATTGCGACTCTGCTTTTCGTATACCTCTTAGATTAACATCTCATGCACATACTTCTGGAAAGTTAATTTTGAGTAGTAAGATCAGTCTCTAGATCTTCTTATCGGGTAGTTAGTGTCCATATAATTCCTTTTGGCGTTCTTCTAGCTGATCTCATCACTTCGTCTAATGTGCCGATGCATATTAGGTGGTATAGTGGACATCGTTTTTTACACTATATTTAAGAGTTATATATATATATGTATGTGTTATTGCTTTGATCACACGATTTGTTTTCTGGTATTCATTTGCTTGTTAGGGTGATCCATATTTTTCTGGGATTTATCGTATCGACTGCAGTTTCGAAGTCAACGAATATAATGTACAAAGGAAATCAATCTCCACGTCTAAGTTCGCTTTACTCTTCTTTTTTAGTAGTATGATTCTGTGATTCTCTGGTGCCTTTTTTGTTTTTTTTAATCTCAGGTCTGGGCATCTATGGAAAATCATACACCTTGGCTTAAGCTGGGAATAATAAACCACATGTTATTAAGCCATGCTCAAGGGATACCCTATGATGCAAAGCACAGCATGGCAGAATGGAGATAGGACAAGGATTAGGGGACATGGGGAACGTGGCGGAAGTGCTGATGTATGTAATTCTTGAACGTTCGCAAATTGCATGCCCGAGGAAAAACAACAGATGGGAAACTGTTCCACATTCGCACAGTTCGGGATAAGAGAGCATCACGAAATTTTACTGTATAACCGAAAGTATTTTGAAGAGTGAAAGGATGAGCGTGGCTTGCAGCGCGTGTATTACGTGCAGGAATTAATCTGCAAGAGATCAGACTACATATTTCATCGCAATATTGACCATGCATGTAGCGATAAAGGAGCGAAAAGCATGCAACATTGCGGTCGTGTTCGAAGAATCGATATAACAAGTAATTGTCAAATCGCCAATGAGCTTGAACGCTCCCCGTTGGACAATATCTAATAAAGCTACGGTTGTGCGACCAGCCCCAACCCAGATATGTGAATTGTATTCCATTCTAGGTCTGATGTAGAAATCCGAAACATTTTGATGCTTCTTTGGCAATGGACAAGATGTGATCTGTTCTACTTAAATTACTGGAAATATGAATACCATATTGACGGTGTATCGCAAATCAGTGCTCCATAATAAAAAGACAGGTGTTGAAAAATTATGATCTTGTTTTAAAGAGATGATGCAGCTTTGGAACTTCGATGCATTGAAATCGACTCGATTCGCTTTGCCCCAAGCGAGGATATTGCCAATCTCTGATCATGCAATCTCGGTTGACAGAATAAAAAGCAGATCAATAATGAAAATTAGGAAGAGAGATGGAGAGATAACAGAACCCTTGGGCACACCGCCATTTATAGAATGAGATTCAGATATAACGCCATCTAATCCAAAATTTTCAATCCATATTAGAAGGAGGAGGGGAGAGACCAAGTGCTTTAAGTTTTTCTAAAAGGGCAGCAAGCCAGACTCTATCGAAGGTCCTTGAAATATCTAGCTAGAGGAACTCACCAAAATTGTGGAGACTACAGTTCCAATGCTCTGAAAGAGAAGCCAGTAAGTCTCCAAAGGAGCGACCAGTCCAGAAGCCGTATTGGCGATTCTTCATGAGTTTATTTATTATTTATTTTATGTTTTCATTTGTTATACTTTGGTTTATTACGCATAATTGATTTAGGATAACATATAGCGCTTCTTCTGTTAGCAACTTTGGTTGTTCTTAAGCGTGGTTCCAGAAGGAGAACTTTGGGTGATTCGATTTTTGTGGTTTAGTTCGACTTTTTGTTGTTTTTGTTTTGGTTGTTCTTGTTCGTCTTCGTTTATTTTTCTAATGGTGGCTAGATTAGTATAACCACAATGTTGACATACAGGGTGATTCAGATCAAGATACCTTCTGGTATACCTGGCGATTCCTTGAGATAAGCTGATCAAAAAATTGTTCCACGGTTTTGATTTAGTGATTAGTTTTGTATTAATGGTTCATCTTACAAAGACTGGGATAATAGTTCTCAAATAAAAAATAGTGATTCTTAATTGTCTTAGGCTGGGCAATGCCTGCGTCGTATTAAAAGCCCTCACCAAATATTTGAGTATTTTCCTATAAATTTCAAACTGAATTCTGGTGTTTGCATAGAGAAGCGCATTAAGAAGGTTCCCACATTATTTTATGCTTGCCGAAATAACTCTTAGCAATAGTTCTTAAAATTCTGTAAAAGAGACAGAAACAGCAGAGATCAACGACTTTCCGGACGTCCCTCCATATAACAAGCAAACGACGAGCATCCAACCGTTGAAGAGTTCGTAGAACAGCAGAAAAAATAATGCTTGTATTTGGATTTATAATTCAGTTGAACTATTGGGCACCATATCACCTACCCTAAGAAATTAGAGCCTTTAGAGTTATTAAAAAATAAGCCTAGATTTTTCAAAGAGCAGTGGAATTTTGAATATTGGACGGAAGAGACGCATAGGATAGACATAGGTGAGAACTTAGATAAAGTCAATACATTATTATAGATTCAAGTAGCGAAGAAATTCCAGAGCATGAAAATTTGATAGTGTAGCCCGCCCCAATCATAACTGAACCGGTTCTATTTTAATTTTTTTTTTTTTAAGAGAAAAAATCAGATCCTTAGCTGCTATATGGCAGCACTAATAAACTTAAAGCCAAAGACATTGGCCTAAACATATAATACCCCGTCCTTACAATTTGTATACCCTTGATAAAATCTACTATATACTAAGTTTGTAAAATAATATTAAATATTATCTTGAATTTTGCATGTCCATTTCTACACAAGCTTTTAAAAAAAATAGTAAATTTGTGTGCAAAAATGGGTACAATCGGGCAACTACTTCGTAGGGTTGCCAAAAAATTCGTTTTTCATAATATATATATGGGCACTGCCCGAGAACGCACCAACATAGAGAGTTTAAATGTGATTCATGGTATTTTCATTGCCATAGTAAATAAAATATCAAAAATCGACTAAATTGGCAACCCTTTCGTGGTCCTGCCATACAAAACTTTGGGTTTTCACTATACATATATGTTATTTGGACACTACCTGAGAACGCGTCGACGTGAAGAGCTGAAACTTTATACACAGCGTTTTCATAAAACTAGTAGAAAAATCAAAAATGAACTAAATTGACCAACCTTCTCTTGGTTTTGCCATACAAAAATTTGGTTTTCTTTTTATTTAACTTTTATTTTCATTTATAATATAATATTAGACGTTGTCCGAAGCAGTCATTTACTACGATTGTAGCCAAAGTGGCAGCACTACTTCGCTTCACTTTAGGCCGTGGCTATTGAAGCTTTTAGAGAAAACTGGAAGTTCGGATACCTGTAAAATTCGTACGTCAAGCAAACCTTTTCTCCGGGTGTTTGAAGCAGGGCAGAACGGTAAAAGCGATAGAAGATTTGTTTTAATTGAAAAGTCTTCGACGTAAAGACCGCTTGTTTGAATGTTATCGGCGGGGCAAAACAAATATTTAAATAAAGAATTTTAACTCGTAATTGTAGAAATTCAGTGAAACTACAGAACGGCAAACAAATCCTTGTATATTGTTTTAGTGATTAACTACATATAAAAACAGAGATTTATTTTGAAATAAAATGTCTTATTACTTAGCTCAAATGTTTAATAAAAGCAAAATAAAGTGAAACTTTGTTAGTTTCTCCATAAAGTTTTATACGCACAAGATATGAATTGCATCTGTTCTGTGACTGCTATTTTAAATATCGCAAATAGACATAAGGTTTGTCTATTAACTCAAAACTTTTACTCAGTGTAAAAACTTTTACGCGAATTTACTCATAAGGCGTCTGTTAGCTTTTTGGATTGTGGAAATCTAGTTAATTGATAGGAAACCGTATCTCTTGCATAAACTTACACATTTTTACTCATGCTCAAGATAAGGGGATGTTTAGGTTCAATATAAATTCAGGTGAGCTGTCAAAAGTATTGCTTTTGAGATGACGCTGATTGCTGTGTTATGGAATGAATGTAAAAGTGCTCATCTAAAACGTTGCTATTTTTATATAATATATAAATATTATAAACTTATTTAACAAAAGTTACGACGATGTCTGGTAACTTTTCTTGCATAATCCCGTCTTCCGCGTAAAAGTTTTTATTTGATGTTACGTAAAGATTTTTGCTCTTACTAAATAGACCTATAAAGTATGAAGCACTTTAATTCGTTTATTTTGCAAAGTTACAATTTATGATAAATTCGTGAATTTAAACAAAATATATTTTCCTATTGTTACTAACTAAAATGGATGATTTGGACTAATTTTTTTTTGTATGTTTTCTTAACACTTCCACCATTTACAAACAAAAAGAAAATAAATAATATAACTTCACGTTTGACTTTCACGAGTGGCAAAATTTAAAATTTGAGCAACTTTCATCGTTGCGAGTGGTAGGCAGTCACACTATTATAAAAACTCAAAATTGAGAAGACTCCAATAAGATTACTCACAAGAACGCCCGAGTTTATTGCCAAGGTACTTACAGGCGACGACCCTAGAGGCCTCAAGAACTTAGATGTTGCTTATGGTACCATCCATGGCATAATCACCGTAGACACCCACTAAAAGTCCTAAATACTAAAAAAGAAATTTAACAAAACCCAATACGTAAGTGTGAAGGAAAAAGGTTTTTCACAATTTTTACAGAATTGTAGTAACTATACCAAAGGTGGTGTGGACACGCATTAATACATTTTCATCTTTCAAACTCAAGCAATAAAGAATCTGGTGAAATAAGACGTAATCTAAAAGAAAAGAAAATAGCTTTAAGTCTTCTAGTTAAGACCATATTTAGAGAAACGTTTTGAAAGCTACACTTTACCTACTTGGCTTAAGGACAGAATTGCCTGAATAATTGAAAAGGAAAGACATGATGAATCGTTAGAAGTTCCTCATGGAAAGACAGTAAGCTGCGCATCCTGTTCATGATCAAAATTAAAATTAAGTCGCAATGCGACCGCTTCCAGCGATACATCTACTCAATACACTATAAATAATTGTGCTTTAATTGTCATCATAAAAGAAAAATACATATTTAGGTGGCATATTACAATAATATTATTCCTAAATTATTAAAACTTTTTGAATTTCCTAGTAAAATCGGCTAATTTCACAGTTGGGTCATTCTCGACCCCCCGGGTAGGAGAATTAGGACTGAAAATATGGGTAGTAATAAGGGGTTAAGCATGTCATCACCAACCTTTATGTCTCATAAGAGCTAGGCCTAGGTGACTAGGGCCTACAGACGTTTTTGCTTGAGAATAGAGGCAGCCATTGCAACGTGAAGTTTATGGAAAAATTATTAACTTTACTTATTAGTTATCTATATTATATTATATTATGTTACATTATACACACAATACATTGCCATCATCCATATACCGTGATAGCCATATATAAATTGTATATTCTCGCACCCCTTCAATAAAATGCCTGAAACTATCAGAGAGGATTGTGAGCCCATTTTTAGTTTCCAACTGATCCACTTTCCAATTCATCCAGCTAAAAGCTTTAATCATAAGAGGCTTAATGTTCATACAATTTACATAAATTCTCCATATGCTTAAATATTTTATTATTTTCATCATATACCAACAACAAAAATATTTCTAACTCTCTATCATTTTACTTTCAGGAACTCGATATTCTTTCACTTGACGAAGATGGTAGATTAAGTGAAAGAAGTAAGAGGACGATAGGAATTCTTCGTGAGCTCTTCCCAGAGCTAACAAAGGTAATGAAATTCATTTTAAACTATGGCCTCGATATATAAATAAGATTCACATTTCAAATTACGTATATCTTACGACACGCATATTAAACAGTATTGCAGCTCTTGTCTATGTAAGAAATAAATAACAAAATCAAAATTACGATCCGCTCGCTGTATAAACAAACAGTAAGGAAAAAAGTGTGTATGAAAAAACACTTTGAAAAATACTTGACACCAAAACAATGTGCGTAACATATCAAGCTGTACTGAATGTGCTTAATGATTGATGTTCAGGCAATTGGAGGCGCCATTGCCGCGTAAAGCGCAGCCGCAAATAATTCATTTTCGATTTAGGTTACGTTTTACTGCCCTGCTTAAAACCATAATTTATAGGTATACATTCTTAGGAAATTCAACACACTATCACGTTGTGTTTATATGGTTAATTTAATTGAGAATTAATTCATAGAAAAAAATACTTATTTATATTATTATTGCAAGGCTAATGCAACTTACATACAAAAGTAACGGAAATGGGTAGACTATCACGAACTTCTCAACAAAAAAATATTTGAAATATTGCAAATATTTGCAAAAAAAAAAATAAAGTCACTTCAATCTGGCGTTTTCTTGAATCTGTTGGAATATAAATTATTCCGCATTCTAATTATAATGAAACATATCATTGCGATTCGAGCAAAATAGCCATCAGAAGATTATGAAAAAATTTGAAATAGATTTTTTAAGACGGATACGCACACAAGATTAGACCAGTTGCATATATGACTAAAAGTCACCTTGCTGTCACATCACTTTATGCATGTATTAACATTGGAGCCTAATGGAATTGGCGGTGGTGACAAAAGTCTCCAGTGCGCGATGGATCTTAACATATACTTTACCTTATTATTTCTGTTGATAACCCAAGGTATTTTAGAAAATAATTTCCTGTTAGGGACCCCCATACCATATCCTAAAGTTCCCAGAGCCAACACTTGGTTAAAGATGGCCATCATAGACCTAATAGCTACATCTCAGTATAAAAATTTACAATTATGTCAGAAGACAAATTGAAGCATGTATTTTAGTTAAATTCATTTTCCGAACTGACCCAATCCTTTTTACATACCGAGTGTTTTGTTAACGAACTAAATTTATTTTTACTAACCCAACTTTATCTTGCAGAAGTTATAGGAAGGTTTTCTTAGTAATTTCTAAAATCTTCGAACTGAAAAACAAAGTTAAACTTAAACTTAAAATGCAAGAAGAGTTCGGCAGAATTTACCAGACATGTCCAAAAGTCTAATTAATTAACTCATTTCATACAAACGTTTCTGATTATTGCGCGGCTAGAAAAATTCAAAGGAGATACACACATCAGAATACTGCATATTTCCATCAAAATTAAGTCTAGTTAATCTACTGGACTCTTCAAATGGATTCAAATAAAAACAAAAAAACCCAACTATTGACTAAAACAAGAAACAAAAATATTAGACAGAAAATTGTCTATATTTAATTGCATCCAATTACCTTAATTAGTTAGTATCAAGCAATATGATTTATATTGCTTTCAGGTTACATAATTTGGCTGCATTTCTACATTTCTGTATTTATAAATTTAATTGCATTCAAGCTATATAAAATCTAGCGTCGGTAGTTTCAAACCCAATACAAATTTTATGATATCACGAATGGCAATTAGCACAATTGCTAATGTGAAGCGATTAATTTTTTTTATATTGCTTAGCAGTACCCTGATACATTTTGCAAAATACATATATGTATTTTAATACGTCTCTGTACTTATGGAAGCTTATGAGAATAAGAATATCTCTGATTGGCGTAGAAAATTTACCCTTTTTTTTGAAAAAATGTATTTCTACTCTCTGAAGTTCAAACCATATAATCTGCTCAATTCATGCCATATTAGACATTTTGTTACAAATGATAAATAGCAATAATTATAATTATTTTGTATAAAATTCCCACATTTAACTCAATGATATTTGCTATCACTATTAACACTAAAAAATCAATAATACTGTGACTATACACTTATTGCAGGGCAAGTTTCAGGAACAATTTCTAAAACAAATGCTGAAATCGATGATTACTTCGACGCAATAATAGATTACTGTTTTGTCCGTGGCTTCTAGCCAATGTTCGTCTGTATACTTTTTTAGTTCGTTCCTCTATCCATACCTTTGCGAAGCTATGTTTTTTATAATATGATAATATTGAATACAAAATTTCAGTTTTCTTGCTCAACACATCTGCGATGAGCTTTCGTTAGGCGAACTTCCGATCATATATTTTCAAAACTTTTTTTAGACTTTTAGACAGAGTGAAAAAAATGATGTTCCATACTGATTTTCGTTTTTCTTCTTCAACTATGTATAAATTTGATATAATTTTTTTATCCGATAGATGGCAGCACTTCAAGCTAATAATAATCCACCTAGTTTTACTCTCTACTACGATTCTATTTTTTGAAACGATAGTTTTATAAAATCTTAAGTGAATCATAGAAAATACGAAGTTGTCATCCTATTTCGAATGGATAAAATAATTAATAATAGAAAAATTGGATGAGTCGTCCATGCTTAATATCAAAAAGATATTTTAATTTTTTCATGTATTACTCCATTCTTTCATCTGTCTGTATGTGAAGACGAATGACGATAACTCAAGAATCCGGTCGACTTAAAAAATTTAAATTTTCTGAAAGTTATTTGTAGATGCAAGTAGGGAAATGGATAAAATGGGAAAACTTCTGAGAAAATACTCAGTGCGAATTTTTGAGGTATACTGAAGTACTCTTGATGACGCTGAATTCATTGTAGCCCTTTTTACCATTCAACGAACTGCCGTAACTAAGATTTGAAAATGAAGGCTTTAACGATCTAATAAGCGCATGTTAAAAACAAACGGACAGCTAATTCATGCATCTAAGTTAAAATGTTTTTTTGTTTTTACTTTTCTGAAGCTGTCGAATGCTCACTTATATGCTGATGGTGTGCAGATTTATCTCAGTAAACTCTTTAGACCAATGAAGGATTGCATAGCACATATCAGTGATAAACTTACCAAAATGTGTACATGCTTTCTCTATAATAAATCAATTCATGTTGAAATCAAGTATATATCGACACATGGTTTTACACATCAGCATTAATTTTAATATCAACACCAATCTTACCCTGGAAATGATATGGATTTTTTCTAAGAACTCTGCGCAAAAGATATCCGAAAACGTTTCTGTACGCCCGATATAATTAACTTATAATGCTGACAACCTAACGTCATATTTAATTACTATGTATATTGTATTCGACCCATTGGCGGATCCAGGGAGGGTCACAGGGCCATGACCCCCCAATTAAAGTCAAAAATATTTAATTAATTGAATTATTTGAAAAAATATATTTTTTATTTAATATTTTTTTAATTATATAATTCAACTTCAAAAAAAAATTTATTGCAAAAAACATTTATTTCAATGAATATTATTGTATACATGTGATGTCTATGTATAGGTTCTTCTCAGAATTTGAGTTTGGGACCCCAACCTTGAGAAACACTAACCAAGCCACGAAAGAGACTCCCACACTACCACATCAGACCTCTATCTTAGTCCTAACTCCTAACATTCTAAATATTTGCAGCGCTCTTATGTAAAACTACTGACATGTATAACACGGACTGTCTACATCCATAGAAAAACACTGCAGAAAGTAGGTTCAATTTTATATACCGTTCTCTTTCGGTCTAAGCACCAAGTAACAATTAATAAATAAGTGGGTCGTCGAAATAAATGTTTTTAAGTTAATTATTTGGGTTAATTAGTGATAAAAAGTGTTTCACCAAAGGCAATATATTCATAGATACTCAACAGAAATTCGAAAGGTTTTATTAAAATCACTTTTCAACTACCCGCCAATGGTTTTTTCAATGTTGGCACCGACGTCAGAACTATTTTTAACACCAAAAATTGTACCCGCATGAAATAGCATATTGAGCAGTCCATATTGTATGCCAGTGAATAACTCGTGCAGTTTGAACCCTAGTAGTTTTCTATTAAAAAATTACTTTTTGTAAAAAAATTATATTAAAAAATGACACATCATCATCCACACCGCTTAATGCGGAAACCTTCCTAGTACCTCACAACAGTACTTCTTGAGGGTGACAATTGCTGTATTTATTATGATCTACAAATTGCTCTAGAACTTTCCCGAAGATTCCATTCCGGAAATATCGATTATCCGAACCTAAAGTTGTTTACTGTCCGAACAATAGATGTCGCTTGTCCTTTCCGAGCCTAAAGATTGTTCATGTCCATACTTATCCGCGATGCATCCATTTCCAATAAGTGTCACCTGTCCTTTGGACATAACAATATTAACTTTATTTAGTCCCTTAAGAGCACATTGATACATCACAACGTAATTACATAAATCCTTCGCTATAGGGATAGCTCTTGCCAACATTTGTCCCTAATAAACCTGACATATATCCTAGTAGTAAGGGTACCACCTCCCTATACTTTTTATATTACGTCCGATAGAGGCAACTGCCGCGATAATGCCACTTGTTGGTTTTCTACAAGAGGGTTCCCACCGCCGATAAGAAGTTCTTGAGGAGGGAGTAGGATAGACACGTCCCTGTCGCAAGCATTGGGAGGTAAAAATAAAAAAGCTGAGTTGCCACCGAGTTGTGTTGTTGCAGGATGTTGGTTGGAAGGAGAGAGCCCAATTCATATTTATATAATTGACACTGCTTTTCACTGGTACCCCTTGCCCAGTCTTTTATATAAGTAGCTATTAGCATAATCTATGCTTTTCTCTATAGACGTTCCATTCCATGTGTGATCATTGACAAAATCGTACTAATCCATTAATTTATGGTGAACATAATAACAAGAAAATTGATATTTTAATTCAATTATCAACGCTTGCAGATATTTTCGCAAGAAACAAGATTAGATGGAAAATCGCAAAAGTAAACCATCATCAAGCATTTCATTTTGATAACCAGAAGAATGAATATATTGTGATGGAGACACCGACCCACTGGAAATCTAAATGAAGCAGGCTAGGCATTTCTAGTGGCACCCCTCTAACCTAACCTAAAATAATCAATTGTGATCGATAATGGTGAGAACGAAAAAAAAACAGAAGACAGCTTCAAAGCTTAGTTCAAAATATAGAACTTAAGTTAGATTAGGTTAGTTGATATAGCTACGATCAACTATACTTAGACTATCGATGGTCAATTGTGATGTGTCTACCTAGAGATGATTGTTCATAAGAGTCCTAAGAGTTAATGAACCTTACAATGTCTATAATTCTTTGATTGGTATTTACCGCAATTCGTGGCAGAATTAGCTATTAAGGCATGTTCCTTAGACGTTTCGTTTGGGTATTCACACAGCCGATGTTGAACGGTCTCAGCCTTTTTTGTCCATAGAACTTCTGTAAAAGTTATTGTATGAAGTTTGAGTGCATTTCGCATGTTTTTCAAAGATAGAATACCTCCTATGTCGATTCCCTCCTTAGCAGTATTTCTGTCTTCCTAGGACATATTTTGGGTCGTACCTATGGCATGCTTAGCTCTCGCAATATTCAGAATAAGCCAAAATATTTGAAGAGCATGATTATGTAATTTCTCAAGTATCAAGAAGCTCACACTACTTAAAAGCAACAACTTGTTGCTATATATCAATATAATCATAGGTATACCACAAATTTAATTATATAACTACAATGGTTTATAATTTTTTGGAAAAGAACAACAATTTCGACAAATTATAAATACATTTTAATAGTCCAACAAAAACATGGCTAAATTTGACATGCACCTTCAAACACATAAGTTTATTCCAAAAAGTGCTCCCCGATTGTAAATCTCAAAATCTGTTCGAATGTTATTTGAGGTGAATGCGATGATTTGTTGGCTACCTGAAACCCAAGAGTCATTCACGATGAATTGTCACTGATAATCTTATCTTAAGACTTTATTCAGCAGCAAAAATACCATCACTTGAAAATTGGTGGAACTTTTTACAAACGTGTCACGATCTAAGCTATAATTAAAAAAAAATCATCCTTTACCAATGAAGCAATTTATGTGGTTATTCTTTATTATTTTAAATGTAAATGAAGCTGTACTAGAAATACTTGGTAATTTCACTTTACATTCTTAAGACAACAATTAAATTGCTGACAGAAGCATTACACAGAGAATCAAACAAAAGAAATTTTCCAAAAAAAAACTGAGTTGTTTGAATCAAAATAAGAACGTTTCTGTGCCATTTTTTTAATGAAATTCAAAATATTACGAGTACATTAAATTTGTTATACAGGCTGTTTCATAAGTGGAGAGTACATGCTCAACCCTTTTCGAGTTAATTGGGGTTAAAGGATTAACGTTGCGTGAAACGTAGGTGTGAGCTCAAACAGTTATATCTCCCAAACGACAAACAGTAAAAAGATGGACGGGGTGCTATTTTATAAAAAGCCTTCTGCCCTTTGATTGAGTGTATCAAAGCTTTTTTTACAGTATGAATTTTAGAAGAAACGGTTTTCCAAACTTCAAGTTTCAACCTTTGTGAGTCAGTTTTTTGAGTTTGAAGCCGAATATCTAAAAAAAAAGCGACCATATATTTTTTTTTCTGTCTTCCTCCTATTAGAAGCTAAAATTGTTTTCTTTAAAACGCATTTTCTGTTAACTTTGTATCTTTCATAGTTTGTAAGTTATGACAAAAAAATACATGAAAAATCTCCAGCGAATAAGTTCAATAAGTGCAAGAAAGTGGGCAATTATATTTTGTAAATGAGCTTTTTCACCCAATTTCGTTTGATAGTCTTAAGGGGGGTTACCACCGAAAAAAGCTCACGATTTCTGTTCTCTAAAGCTCAGTGGAACATAAAACGCTCAAAAATATGCAATTTTATAACGGAAACAAATCACTTTAAGCATGTGCAAAGCTATATAATCCTGTGATATCCGTGTGCATTGTATACGCCTTTTATCATATAAAGCTATATAATTACTTTCAGACGGCAAAACACTTTCTGAGAATGCAGGCTGTAAACTCAGAGCTTCTAAAAGTAGATCTCTCCATCTGACGGTGATGAAATGAATTAAAAATTGAAAATTATATGCAAAATATATAAAAAGAAGAAATTGTTGCCGTTTGCATGGTTAACATTATTGACTTTATTTCCTTTATCATTTCACTAAACAATTTTGGGTTTTCAAAATAAACAGAAAAGAGTGTGATTCTTGTTCCAAAGTGAACTTTCTAAGCAAAAATATCATAATTTTGGTAGTTATTTCTCCATAAAAATATCACTTTCCAAACGAGGCTATATTAGTAACCAAAATCTTTTTACTGGTTTTGTCTCCGCCACTTGCTCTTCCACCTCAAGACCTTCCATACGCAAGTACAATTTTACTTATTTGATGTACCATTATTACATTATTATGTACTAACGAGTAGAAATTTAATAAATTATAGATCTTGCTAAAGCTACTAACATATCCATAAAAGTCCGATATCTTTATTTTTTACACGCCATTATGCTTTTTCTCTAACTATGTGTAGTTTTGAGCACGATAATACGCATAGATTTCACGCGAAGTTGTACTAACTTTGGGTGTTTTTTTAAGATTTCAGTGATAAGGGAGGTTAAGGAAAAGTACAAAACACGCAAGCTTTTAGCCCCTTCTTTAATCAGATATGAAAAATTGGTGTTGATTACATCTTTTTTGATAAAAATAGAAGTTAAATAAAAAAAACAATTTCAGAAATTTGAACTTTGTTGAGCCATAACTCCAAAATTGTATAGATAGTTGGAAATATCCAACGATTATTAATCAAACAATAATCAAATCATAATCATGTGGTGTGATCCATGAAAACATACGCAAATATCCCCTTACCACGCATACAATTTTTGCTCGTCTAGGTATGACCTATCACCTCCTTCATTATTATCCACCACTTATAAAACACGCTATATACTTGAAATAATGTTAGAAAAGTATTTAAATTAGTCGACCCAAAATGCATATATATTTGACCTTAACCCAAAACAGTTTCTAAGAAAAATTTTCCAAAATCTTTTACTTGTAAAATACACAAAATACACCAAATTTATTGTAAATTTTGAGAACTTTAGAACTTAGTTCCAAAATTAAAAAACAAAAATTATTAAGAAATTGAAAAATCGGATATTCTCTTTCTTTCTCTCAACTAATTTAAGTAAAACTTAGTATTTCACTATTTGGGTTTATACTAAACTAAACTTAAATGTTGCCGCACTCTAGAATTTTAAATACTATTACTACTCTACAATAGTACGCCTAAAACTTACATGATTTTGTTTTATTACAAATGCTTCCATCGAGAAATAAACAAAAAACACGATCATAACCGTTACCCGATTTATATTAATTATACTTTGGAATTAAAATTTCTTTAACTTAAACTAGTTCAGCTATCCGATATTTAGGGAAACTGAATCGAATCCGCCACTAAAACACTAAGAAAGCATAGAAAAACTCCTATATATAACTAAAACAAGAAATACGTGTTTCTATGGAATGTAAACACACCACGAGAGTTCCTAAAGCTAGAAAAAATTAGAGACTGAAATAACTTCCACTAAATTATATGGCACGAACCCTGATGTACGACTGCTATGATGTCTATGACTTTATGAGTAATGTTTATACCCCGCCATTTAATTTCTCCCAGGTTTATTACATCAGGAAAATTTCCCTATTAACCTATATTCAACAAGGTGAATGACCACAATTATTTTTTCCTTATGGAATAGCGTTGGTGAATTTACGTAATAATTACTTAAAAGTATCATCATCATTCATGACCTGTTAGCGCTATACAGAAAATCTATGAGAAATTTTTAGACGCCACTTATATGTACTTTGTACGTTCGTCTCTAACTTGATATCTTCATAGATTTCGAGACTGATCTTCGACGTAATACTTGTGATTAAATAATTATTAACAGCTGTTGTACACAGCACAGTAACCGATCTTTTTTATGTACTTATTGTACTAACATAGTTGTTTTACAGTGATTGTACGCGTAGATATGTATGTATTACATATATATCTCATCAGTTACTAGTACTTTAGAAGTTTCTTCAATGGAAACATGCTGTACTGAGTATATTTTACAGACCGCACAGATCACCTTCAGTTTTTTTCCTTGTTTACTAGTTTTAATAATAAAATCATTGTATAAAAGACTCATTTAGTCAGCGAACTGAAACGCAACAAGTTGTCACAAATTTTGTGCCTTACGCTGTTAGCGCCACATTTTATATTAAGGAAATTGAAAGTTGCTGAACCAGTTCTACCATATATACTCAGATACTTGTAATTTTGCACTATAGTGGCCGGAGATCCGTTTTTTTTTATTTTTTTTTCAGAAAACGCTCTTTTTTTCTCGCACAAATAAAATTTTATTATCACTTGCACCTTTACCAGAAGGAATTGAGGCCACCGCAAAGAAACCAACCGGTTCATGGAATTTAAAGAAACGATTTTGGCCGTCGATCAAATCAGAGACAAATTAGCAAAGATCTTTATAGCATAAGCAGCACACTTTTACTTTCATTTGAATGTAATATTGCGAAAGAAATTCGTTTTTCTGTTATCGAGTTGCGTACGTTTGTCTGACGTATAATGTAAGCTTAGTTTATTATGTACATGAATAATTAAAATTGTGATCCAATACCAGGATATCTAGGACTAATACTAAATGCATTGAAAATAAATTTTCATACTTTTAGAATTAGATCCAAGACAAATTTCAAAAAAAAATTTAATTTCATAATAGAAATATCAACTTTATTTTAATGGAATTTTAGGTAACTTTAAGGGAATAAATTATTTATCCCGAAAACATGAAGAATATATTTAATAAAGATGTTCTCAAGAAGATAATGGTTACACAATAGTTGCGGAAGACACCAAGGGGCAGATTGTATAACAGAGAGCTTATCGCGTTGATCGTCGAACATTAGAAAACGAAATAATCAGGTTCGCGTCAGATTTAAATAAGATTAAAATCGGTATCAATAAAATTAAGACGAGAAAAAGAGTGCAAATAAGGACTGTCGTCAGGAAATAATAATCTCTCACCTTTTCTTTGAGTTTAGAGATTGATGATCTGATAAAACAGGCAGCAAATTTTAGTGTTATATCGGCTGATAATATTAAATTCTTCTACTCGCCAAAGCACTCTATGTGATGTTACCGCATTGAGCTCTTTGGATGAATGGATTGTGATAAGTTTGCGACCCGGATGGGATCCCTGCAGACCAGACCAGACCAGTCCCAACCAGACTGTCTCCTTTAGGAGGTCTGAGCCAAGGAATCTATAACATTTTCCTGAAAAGGCCAGACAGCGACAAATGAGTCACCGTTTTGCTCCGAATCCTCTACATGCCGGATCACCAACAAGTCCCCTTTTGTTAAGGTAAAAGGGCTCTTACAGAATAGAAGGTACATTATAGCACATTGTGTGTAATAGGTAAACTTAAAGAGGAGAGTCTACAGTTCACAGTTTTTATAAAAAAACGTTATGTTAACAACCTTTTTTTCAAAAATAATAGAGGTTAAATTAAAAAAAAAGGTAAGAAAATCCGAAATATTTTTAGTTTGGTTAACCATAATTCTTGAAGGGGAAGAGAGTGGGGCGTGGTGCTGATTGAGCAGTCGTTGGAAAGGTCATGAAGTACTTCATATGATGAGCTCTTAACTGTGACCGTATGCCCTGTAGGTTTTAAGATACAGGGTGTTTTGTGAAAAACTAGCTTTTTTTATTAATCACCCTGTAACTCCTAAACGGTTGTTATGCTCCCCCCCCCCCCCTACCATACAATTTTTGGTTCGTCTAGATGAGTACTATCACCTCCCGCTCTATTGACCTCCTAGTGGGAAACACCCTGTATAACATGTACTACTTCATTTTCTATTTCATGTGGGACCAATTTTGTTGGCAATTGTCTCAAGTTCAACAAATGCCAAATATATTCGTATTTATTACTTTTATTGGAAGCCTATCTCCTATAACATTAAATTTTCCTTAAAATTGATTTTTAAAGAAATGTAATTTAGCAAATTTTGTTTGCACAACCCTAAAAATTCGTATGGGTGAGAGAGAAGGGATTCTATCTATTTATATTGTATATATTCATTTAGAAACTAGAAAATCCACTGAACTAAAGTGGATTTCATATAGAACTTATTATTTGAAATTCAGCGGAATAAAATATTTAGCTAAGCCAAAAAGAGAAAACTATAGAAAAGTGATCGTATGTCAATGTAAGCAATTTCAGTAGTGTGAACGATCCAAGTGGATCCTTACTAAGTTATGATGGTCCAAATTGCGAAATTTCTAATAAAAAAAGACAATTCTCAATGGTTTGATGTTAATCCCTATCTACTTGCAAAATTTCAAACAACTAGCTTGGCACATGTACGCATGTATGGCCCGTTAGATTTTTGTTTATGGTATAGAGCTACTTCTTATTTATCAACTTCTTGAAGTCACTCGTAAGACATGTGCCAAATGGAAGTACGTACAGTTAGCACCGCAACTTCGCCTATCAGAACTATCTCATAATTTGTCGTTAATTTTTTGTTAAGAACATAAATTTTTGTTGTGTCCTTCTTTCTAAAGGAAACTGGATATAGCACTAAGTTGACGTCAAGTTAGCATCACATCCAGTTCTTGTAGAAAAAAAGAAACGACAAATTTATGTTTTTCACGACAAATTAACGATAAATTCTTAGATGTAAAATTTTCCAATCCGATAAGGTTTGTCCGAATTCTAATAAGTTGCTGTGCTAACTTGACGTCAACTTAACACCACATCCAGTTTCTTTTAGAAAAAAAGACACGACAAACTTTGAGATAGTTCGAAGTTAAATCGGGCGAGCTGCGGTGGTAACTTTACGTACGTGCAAATGGAGAAATTCGAAATGTTTCTTAACACTTACTGGAGGTGATTCGGAGTAAACCGACTGAAGTATTACACGCACTAGTATAACATCCTAATGCCACTATAATGAGTTATTGTCAACAGAATACCACTCATATCACCATTAATGAGAGCACCCCACTGGAGGCCAATAGAATTATAGAACAATATTTGTAGCGTTTACACTACCGATGCTATATGACACTGTACTTGAAGTAATTAATTATTTAATCTCTTGTGACCTTTTAAAGTAAATCTTTCATTTCAAGCAGAAATTTCATACCCTAAATACGCCCCACCAGTTAAAATGTGTCCTATCAAACCATCTAGAGGTAAAGATATTGTTCTTAGCGTGTTTTTGGTGCTCATTTTGTAATAATTTTTTTTTTTAGCTTCCCTGTTCCTTAAAATATGTCTCATTTAGCTACAATTAATTTCTCTGGCGGTGTTTCCCTTATCAGTAGTATCTTTAGTAAGTTTCCGGATACCATCACTGCTAAACCATGTCTCGACTTTTCCGATATAGCTCCAGGAAGCTGTGGTAAGTTATTTGCTTCTAGTGATAAACAAACAAATCATGAGATTTTCATCCTAACTCAGCCAAAGACGAATATTACCGCACATATGTTTCAGGATAGGATGTAAAACTTTTGCTGTGCTAAGCTTTCAATAATTTCGAAAAAAAATTCCTTTCTGCACAGCTTCGCAGCCTTACTTTTTTAAAGTTTAGTGTTGAAATTTATTACTTCTATTCTATGCAAGATGAAAACCTATTGCTAACTCAGTGTTTTTTACCTATATACATATGTATGTGTGTTGCATTTGCTTTTCGGATACTGAATGTTAAAAATTAACCATGCTCTAAGTAAATAAATTCGTTTTTCACCTTTTTCTCTTGTACCTACTGATAAGAAGCTCCCATTTAGTTTTATTCAACTTCTTACGTTTCTATTGATAATACATTTTTTTTTCTCATCATTCCCTTTTTTTTCATTACATCTTTGGAGTTTTGGTGCTATTTTTGCTTCAGAAAAATTTCAAACCCATGATGCAGCAAATATTAAAATCGTTAAGCCCCTCATTTCTATAATATAATCTACGAAGCATATCCATGTTTTATTGAAACAAAATAAACACAACTAATAACAAATTATTTTTTCGCCTTCATATTATTTCAGAATAGAAAACGAAACAGAGGGAAAATTATAAACAGGGTTCAAATTTGCATGCTCCTCATTTATTTTGTTCTTCTTTCATTAATTCAAATGTCACACGTACTTTTAACTTAAATATAAGGTGTTTTAAAATATTTCAATTGAAAATCACTTGTTTTTTATTTCAATAATTAATCTCGAAATTGGTTTGCTTAAATTCAATTCATTTCAATCGTACATCAAAAGTAATATGCTTGGCTCTTTTGATTATTTGCTTCTACAGTTTTCTCATTGAGTTTTTAAATTTCATTATACATTGTTTTCATGGATTTTATCCTGTTTATAAATATATATTTATAATATTTCTGTCATTTAGTAAAATTTATTTTAACACCCCAGAAATCGCAATAAAATGACAAATGTGTCTTTCTCTCGATATGACTGTATGAGAGAAATTCATAGAATTCATTTACATTCTCAGCCTTTTTTGCTATTCACCTTTTCTTAAAAGTCTAACTTTGACACACACACACACAAAATAAGGCATTTTTCTACATTAATAGTTTGCACCACATTTATTAATGAAGTCAAACATTTTTGAATTAGTATACGCTCAGAGCAAGTTTGAGTGGCAATTTCAAGGACTAATTTCGTGAGGAGATGCCATAAACTTGAACAATGTTATATTAAAGGATAAATTTAAAGAAAACGGAGCAATATTCTCAGTCTTAAATACTTGCTTCTTCCCCTCTGTTTCATTCCGACCGCATCAATAGCAGAGCCGTAAATAGTAGTAGTATTTACGACTCTGGTTGTAGCGTACTTTAATCCAAGCGAAAAGTTATATCCTCGCTCCACCCAACAAAGATATATTTTTTTTTTTTTACATAACCTCCAAAAAGGGAAGACTGTTCCTTATCTGCTTATAACTCCTGAAAAACTTAACTTAAATCAGTGCAGCTTTATTATTTGGCAGTCCACACAGAATTTCTGATTTTTACGTGAATTTTCAAGAAATCTAGGATTGCGATTAAGCTTGTTTTATCACAATTGTGAGTTTAAAAAATTGTATATTTCTAACCGTAGTCTATAGATAAATAATATGTCTGTATGTAAACTAGACTATCAAATAAAAAAATAATTTACACTGATTAAACTTGTTTATTTCGGGAGTTATAATTAAACAAATAAGAGCCTTGCATTTTTGGTGGTTATGTGAAAGGAGCTGTTATATCTCTGTAAGATTGAAGAGAGGACCCTTCCTCCAGATAAACTTTTGTCTTCGTTAGCACGCTGACGAAAAAGCGACATATATGTAGACAATAAATGTTCCTAAAACACATCCTTTTTGTTTAAGGATAATTTACACATTTCAAATCATGCTCGTTAGATAATGTATGCGTGTAGATAATAGACTCAATTCACTTAAAAGAACCAAATTTCAATATTCTACCTTATATGAATGAACTCCATGGAGCCAACTTGTAACTACTTTGAAAAATCCTCGATATGCTTTTTCCTTGTCCGAATTGTAACTTGTCCAAATTTTAACTTGTCGGAATATCTGACATTTGGAATATTTGACTGTAAGTAATTTATTTGTCGATATTTTGAAGTTAGTTATTTTTGATGACGGGTTAATTTTTTCCAGATTTCCCCACAGGCTCGAGAGATCTTTTAAATATTTACAGTTATTTGTAGTGAGCAGTTCGAAATTTTAAACATATAAACAAAATAATGACTCAAAAAACACGCACCTTAAAGAAAACGTTGTGTTTAGCTAGTTACACACTTAAAAGAGATAGACATGTTATATACAAAATTGATGGTTAGGAATCAGGCTTTCTCATATCGGAAAAAATGCATAACCTAATATTACAAAAAAATTACCATTTTCCCAAAAAAAAAACAGGAAAATTTCCAAAAGAAAAAGACGTTTTATCTCGAAAAGTACCATAGAAATTTCAATATACGCACTATGGCTCTTTTAAAAGAAAGGTATTAATATTAATAATACCTTTACAATGATACCCATCTTGTTTGGATATGTCCTCCAATCCAAAGGGATTTTCAAACGTTAGAGGTCCTTTTCTCCTTAAATAGCATTTCCGCACATAATGGCCTATATAATATGTTCTGGAATTATTTATAGTATCATCTTAAAATAGTAAGAAAAGATGTGATCTTTTTTGGGGATCTCCGATCAGTGAGAAAAAACTACGAAACTTTGTTTTAGTTTTATTTAGTAGTTATTTAATTGAGCGAGACCCCGTTTCGGAATTTCCACCCGAGAAAATTTTATAAATTAAGGAAAATAAACATAATTACACGTACACTTAAAAACAATATACCCTCTACTATCTCTTTTGGGAAATATAGGCGCAGTTTTAGGTGCTGTCTCTTGTATATTGTAATCCATACCAGGCTGGAAATACGGATACGACTATTTGCTATAAAATGAATCTGATTACTAGATTAAGTATTACTTTGAAATGTATTACTAAGCTTCTTCTTTTTTTTTGCTATACGCAAACAAATTATTTTTGGCTGACTTGTCTAATTCTGTGTGTCTTTTGATTAGACATGACGAATTTACGTAACGTCTTGCATCTGACCGTGTGAGATTTTTCAAAGAATTTTTAACAATTACTACATTTCCTCGTTCGTTTTATTATAATATATATTATGATCCTTACTATAATCCTTACTATACAACGGTATTATGTAATAAAATTGTAATATAATTGGAAATATCTTGTTTTACGGAAACAAATTAATATCGTACACCTCTAAAATTATTCACACAATTATAATCTCAATTTCAAATAAACTTGATGAAACTGCAAGAACATATTTGAAAAGAAAAGCAGAACAAAAATTTGATAATGTATAAAATGAAAGAACTGAACTATTTAGAGTAGATAATCTTCTATTGCAACAGCTGCTCTACAACCTATTTTAGAAAAAAGTCAAATAAAACAGAAAAAGATAATTTTATCCCAGAGGCTAAACTGAACATATTAAACTGAGTCAAATAACTTTCAAATATCTTTTATATAAAAATAAATCTAAGTATTAATAATATAGAACTATACACATATTTGAAATACATACGTATTTCTTTGAGTAGGAATCTGCAATTCACTTCAAATTTTCCAAGCAAATAAGATATTTGTAAAAAAAAAAAATTCGATTAATATTCTGTTTTTTCCAAGGATTCTCAAATTTTGAGCAGTTTTTCGGTATAATTTTAAATTGTATTACTATAAAATGTTTTATTCGTACCATGAATGACGCAAATTTGCGCAATATTTGTGTTAAATGCATATCAGAACTGTGGGTTTGCTACATTTAGAGGACATACGTAATGTCCTAGTTTCGCTTAACTGGCTTATTAAATACTTTCAATGTTCCTGATTCATGAGAGTGGAACAGGAATCAATAATACCACATCCTAAGTATACTGTGAGTTAAATTCTTAATTTATATATATTTTTCAAAAAATTAATTTGAACAATATTATAATTGGTTTCCTTTATAATATTGTTCAAAATAATTTGGACAAATAAAATTGACAAATGTTTCAAATAGAGTATTTCCGTTTAAGTCTCTCTAGTGTATAGGTTTTAGTTTTTAATATGATTACATTACAATTACGATTCCATTAGAAATAAAAGTTTTAATTGCAACCACGATAATCGTAAATTTTTACATGTCTTTACAAAATTTCGGAAAGGAATTAATAAATACTTTGAACATCATCAAAAATAATTATAACATAATTACTTTTAATTACTCAAAGTACGAAAAGTAATCTTTAAATATTTCACAACTACTTTTGTGAGTACTTTCTAAATTATCATTCTGGAGAAAGCTAACGGACTTCATTATGCCTAATAGAACGTTATTTTTTTTGTCAATTTGCTAGCCTACTAAACACGTCAAGACGGCAAACATTTATTGATGAGACATAAGAACAATTTGTGTTGGTGAAAGCAGTCTGGCGATAAATTAAAAATGAAAATGAAGAAGAAAATTAAAATTATAAAGCAACAAATAAGTAATAAAAAAATTTCGATTTTAATAGAATAAAACCTTATGTAAAATTAACCTGTACATATATCATTATTGTACTAAAAATTGTAAGGAATTGATATTAGTTAACATTACGTTAAGTAATTAGTTATTTGAATAAATTTAGTAATCGCCAAAGTAATTATCAACCTCTTTCCATAATATAGAAATCATACCTCAAAGAAAAATAATTGCAATAAAATTAAATAGTATCTAAGTATTGCACTTAAAATCTATTAATTCCTATGGAATCGTAATCACAGTAGTTAGTAATTAATTATCAAAAAAAATATATATTTATTAAATCATTCGAACAGAAAAAAAAACATAACTTTAAATAACTGATCTTGTCAATTGTCGAATCAGCAAGAGCTGCTCAGTAACTTAATATTTCGGGACAGTTCATTTAGGAGAGAGACTGTGACGTCATTAAAATTTACCCTAATTTCCCGTACACGAGAACCTAAAGAAACATAAAATGTGTATGTTAGTTAAAGTGAGTTCTCCCAAATTCAGATAAGAATATTAATTAAACCATATACCTTACGCAACAATTTAATAAAAGAGCTGATAGTGGTATTAAAAAATAATCGTCGATATTAATCCATGTGCTTATGCCTTGGTTTCAAATAAAATTTTTATTTTAGTAGTACATAGTCGATTTTAGCACACACGTCATACATCGAGTCAACGATGCCTTCTCTAGGAATAAATTCGAATACCCCATTCAATCTGTATAAACCTCTTTCGTAGAGACTTTTTCTTACTCTTAAATTGGTGAATAATATTTGGCTATTTCCATGCGCTACACAATCTTCTTTGAGTTACTAGCTGGTGGCTAATGATTTTCTTTTTTTGAGGATTATACCAACACCTTTCCTATGTTATTCAATGAGGTACTATGATCGTATGAAAATCTTTACCCACCTCAGTTAGTTACGATGACCTCTCCCGGAGTCTATTTTCTGCCTTTATTAAGTCCCATAATCCCAATTTTGTATCGATTCGATTCTTTCACGGTATCACCAATTTCCTATTCAAAAGTACATTTCTATTGGGAGTACAAATAAGTTTCAGCCGTCTTTTAGCAAAAATTGTGCATTTATTGTGCACGAACGGCACATTATGTTTTATTCAAAGTATTATCCATCGCTAGCCACTACTCTTTTTTTCCATACGAATACCGCGTCGGAAGAACGCTTCATCTTTTGAGGCTATCCACAAATCCACATTATCATTCAACGTTTTTCGTTTTCAGTTCTTATGAAACCTAATTCCCTTGCTTTTGAATCATTTCCAACCATTTTAAACAATATGAAATTGCTTCCTAACTCACTCCAAATGTAAGTACAAGTTCTTCTTACTGTGGCACGAATCTTCCTTTAATAATGCTTCCAATTTCGCATCTTCGTACACTTTCGGCCTTCCGTTACGTTCTTTGTCTTCGACGTCAAGCTCACCGTTCTTAAGGTTTTGAAACCACTGACGACAACTTCTCTCACTTAAATCAGCCTCACCATATGTTTCTGCAAGCAGTTGATGCACCTCAGCTGCAGATTTCTTCAAATTAAAAAAGTAAATCGAAAATTCCCGCAAATGACGCTTATTCGGTACAAAACTCGACAATTTTGCGCGAAAAAAATTATATGATGCTGATACAAAGTCGCGAATACTTCGAGGTTATGGTATTACCAGATGTCCAACTTTACGATTTGACGTTTTATATTTGAAAATGTCAACCATAACTTACTGGTGGGGCCATCTGTTATCAAACGGCGGAAACTTATTTGTACTCCCAATAGTATTCGTTCAATAGAATATGTGATTCTACTAAAAGAGAAGTTCATCAACTATAAATTATTCTAACTTCCAGGCATGAGTTCAATTATATACAACAGTGGAGAAATGGACAGGCCCCCAAATGAGGAAAGACTAACTTAGGGGAGAGTAACCGCGAAAATAATAGGACCTATTCGAATCCAAATCTTCCAATCTTTTATCAAGTTATAATAGTTAGTGAATTGACACGGCTTTCCCTGTTAGTATAAGTATTAGTACCTAATTAACATAACCTTACAATTTATTATAAGTATATGAAAAACTCAAGAACTCATCAATGAACAATACATTCCTCTGTACTGATTTTTAATTTTATGAAATTAATAAGAAACTTACCTGTAACTAACTTAAAACTATTTTTTTTCTGTCATTGACTCATCAAAAGCATAAACGTTTACATAAATAACAAAAACAATAGAGAATGTCTTTATAAAAAAAAATTTACAAAAACTCCCAACAATATTTTAGCAAGTTGAAGATCAAGTAAACGGTTTGGTCGGTCAAGTAATTCGTACCCTCGGACCAACAGTACTACGAGCTGCAATTCAAGGTGGCAATACAAATCGTGCTCGTGACGACTTTGATGCTGATTTCGATGATGATGATGACGATAGTGATAGTGGATCACGTGTACAAATTGAATTACCATCGTTCGATCCAAATGATGATGATGACTTAAAAGATGATTCGACAACAACAAATGATAATAAAGTGAGTTCAACATCGACGACAATTTCTAGCACAAATTCAATTACTGCTGATGCTCCAAATCTCGGAGACTCAGTACCAGCTGAAACAATTTCTTTACCTGATAGAATTTCATTGAGTATAAGAAATGATTTTGTTAATAGTGAAAACAGCAACATCAGCAACAACAACAGCAGCAACAGCAGCAGCAACAACAACAGCATTGTTATTGAATTACCAACAACATCAACGGAAATTATTATAACTACAACTCAACTATTATCATTGGCTAGCAATGATACCAGTAATATAACAACAACAACAACAACTAGTGCAGGATCAACAAATCAGCCATGTCCAGCTGATAACAACGCTTCTACCAATTAGGATTGTTTTAGATTCGTGCTGTAAAATCTGCGATTTTTCATTTGTCATTCCTTTTTCTCCTTTATTGTCGTATATGGGACTCATTTCTATTTATTATATTTATAAATACTAGACATCGATATAGATATTTTTTTATTACTATTATTAAATGTTTCTTTAACTATGTACAAAAAAAACCATTAGTATCGATTACACCCGTGATTTTTAGAAAATTTATTTCTCCTACTTATTTCAGCGACCATAAAATTTTTTCTTTTTTTTTTTAATTTATCAAAAAGTGTTAAGAATTTTTTGCGATGAGATTTCAAAAACGATTTATGTTCATACGTTGAAAGTTCGCTTGGATTTTTGATCAAAATTTCTTCTAAAACCGCTATTTAAATGCACTGAAATATTTGAAATACACAAAAAACAATGTAAAAGCCAAATTTAGAATGCAAACAATAATGATCTAAGGTTACACAAGTAATACATGTATTATTGCTGTTAACCTTCTGAATAGGACATTTTCTTGAAAAACAAAAACTTGAGCATCATGTCCATGGGGCGACTATATACAGGTCACTATACTTCAATTTTGTCTTTCCATTTACCTCAACTATATTCGCAAAAAATCAAAAAGAAAAATATATTATTATTGTAATCGGAACTATAATGAACCCTCCGTTAAAAAAAAAATGTTATCTTAAAAATAACTCAATAGTGATCCTCTGTGAATGCTGGAGTTGTTTTCTTTATAGCTGTAGCAAATCAAAAATTCTTGCTCTAAATATTTCCAGGACTTTCGGATGTTCGGCAGATGAATATTTTTGTCGAACAGCTTGCTCCATATAATCTGAACTACAGTTTTTCCACACAATATTGAACACAGTCGAAAAAACGCCAATATTCGATCTACACAGATTACACCTCAGCCAATTTAATCTTTATAATAAATATTCTAATTCCTTCATATCCTGAATTATAAGAACTTAGACCAGCTTACCATCTACTTTGTTTCTTCATATAAAATAGTAGTAAGTGACAGAACAAGAGAATTTAGAAAGTGAAACCAAGATTCACTTCTTTCCTCACTTCATCAACTAGGTTATTAGGCACAATTTCCGTACGACTGCTTGCCCCGATATTACACAAATTTCCAGCTACTAGTAAGTTCTCGGTTACTTCTGGACAAAGATCTGATGACACAGAATTCCGGAACATTTGGTACTTATGTAACTATAAATTTCATAGTATGCATACCCCCGGAAGAATTTTTAGCAATATCTGTAGCTGCGGCATTTATCAAGAAATAAATAAATTTCTTCATTTTCAATGTCACGCGGGCGATTCAAATGAGATGAAATAAGAAAGAAAGAAACGATATGCTACGTCACACAACAAATTATTCTAGTAATATGAGTACCCTAATACGGTGCGAATTTATAATTATATATTATATAATAATTTATAAGTGACAGTAAAATAGACAATAATTGTGTTCACTAAACTTTGAGTTTTTAGAGAAATTACACATTTTGCAAAAGTTGTTTTCTTTACATTAAGGCCATTCTGATTGATTCCAACGAACAAAAGAGTTCTGATTAGCTCCACCGAACAATTTTTGATATATTAATAGCCTTGATCGTTCTAAGCTCTTATGATCGATTACACGAATATGCTTTGAACGTGAATTATACAATTTCTCTTTCCAAATGTGAATCAGTTTATTGGCACTTTATTTGCTTTTTAAAATATGTGTAATGCTTAGGATAATCTTTTTGAGGGAAACTCTTCTTCAGGAGCTAATTACATGGAAAATATAAATACATGGTATGAAAATTGTAAGATATATTCTTTTTTTCTTTTTACCTTTATTTCCGATGTGATTTTAAAAATATTGAAAAATATTTCACAAATACACATTAAAAATATTAAAAATTATAAATAAATAAATAAATAATTTAACCGAATAAATAAGTACCTACTTAAAAGTTATAAAATTTATAAAAATTTAGACCAGCTTCAGCATAATTTAAATGAATAAAAAGTAAAATATATAAAACAATAAAAATAAAATTTATAAATAGACTAGCTTCAACATTAGCTTAAATTTTTATAAATTTTATTTTTACTTTTTTATATATTTTACTTATTTATTCGTTTAAATTATTTATTTATTTATATATTCAGTCAAGGGATTAATATATTTTTAATGTGTATTTCTGAAATATTTTTCAATATTTTTTAAAATAATCTCATCACATCGGAAACAAACGAAAAAATAATTATAATATTTTATACCATTATTTATATTTTCCATATAATTAGTTCCTGAAGAGGGCAAGAAACGTCGGACTTTTCCTCAAAAGGATTAACCTACATCATAACTCGATCAAAAACATAATCAGCTGCAAGACTCCAATCAACTCATTTTTAAACTATCTATTCCTTTTCAATGCGTAGCATCCTTCCCTTACAGGAAGAATCCTGCCTTAGCTTCTCTTTACAATCGCTGTTAGTTTGCATCGGATTTGAATTCAAAATTAAGGAACACGCTAAATAAAGGCTTTTCCAGCGGGTTGATGTTGAAATGGAATAAAACAATCTGTTTGTGATGTATTAACGAAATTCGTTATTTATTTGAAAGGCCCATATATGCCATAATATATGAATTGTGATATGGTTCAAATGTCCGCCGCGGCTTCTCACGGTAGCATAGATCCGAGAGGTCTAATTTTCAGTGACTCTGCCGCATAGAACCGGCTTAATTTGAATGATGGCTTGGATTATGTTAACCTTGAGGACATCGGTAGACTACGGCTTATTAGCATAGACCTGGAACTTCAGAAAACCCCACAAGAAAAAGTCTAGCGGGATCAAATCGCACGATCTTGGTGGCCAGTTCACACTACCTCTGCGAGAGTTAACCATACCCTCAAATCTTTCATGCAGAATGTCAATCGTGGCGTTCGCTGTGTGGCACGTAGCGTCGTCCTGCTGGAACTACATGTCATCCACAGCCATATCGTTCAATTCGGCCCAAACGAAATGGGTTATCATCGATCTGTAGCACTCGCCATTGACGTTGATGGTCTCACCAACGTCATTTTCGAAAAAATACGGACCAATAACGTCGCTACCGTCCCAAGATCCGCACCAAGCAGTAACTTTTTGTATATGCATTGCCACCTGGTAAATCTCGTGTCGTTTGGCGTCGTACGATATGTATTCTACAATTTTGCTTGTTAATTCTTGCAAAAATGCGCCTCGTCGCTAAAGATTATTTTTCGACCAAAATTGAGGCTCTCTGCCAAACCCTCAGTCAGCGAACAAATGGCTTTGTCTATGGTTATTAATTTTGAGGCCCAAGGTACAGGCCCACGTGATGGTGTAAAATTCGCCAACTTCAAGTCCGTGAAAAGTCGAGTTCTTGTGCACGGCGAAGAATTGACTGCCTCGGGTTCTCCTGTACATGGACAGCGGCGATGTTCTCCGCCGATCTGGCGTTTCTTTGACGTACGAATGTTGGCTGATTGTTTACCGAACGCACAACACGCGCAACGTTTACTGCACTAACGAACACTCATTTTAATATTTATTATTTGGACGTGCTGCTCAATCGTGTAATTTGACATAGTGATTTGACACCAATGACTGATTAATAAGCAACAGATTTTACTGACGCCGCCAAAAGAGCATGGCCGCCACAGCCTGCCAACATTAACCCGTCCCTATTGGAAAACCCATTATAATTGACAACCCGTCCAATGGCTTTGTGTTGCTAGCGATTAAAGGTTCTGTAACATTATAGCTTTTGAATTTGGATAGGTAATCGGTTAATATTTGGAACGTTGTATATTACTCTTCCTCCCTAATTTTCAATAATAATATACTCTGAAAAATCCTGAATTCTGATTTTTCCTACTGTTTACCCTGCTAAACAATCAAATTGAAAAATTTAAACATCGGTTTCAGTTTCTCCGGTAATAGAATTTAAACTATCTGTAAATTTTTTTAAACCATAAAGAAGTGTGCTAAGCAACTGAGTCAACCTACATGACGCTATGTATAGTTAGCCCGAAATTAAGAAGAATTGGCTTTCAATAGATATTTCGCTCAAAGACTCTAGCAAAAGCACCTTCGGTTCTAAAATTCCAAAAGAAGTACTAATTCTTCCGCCAATTCTAAACCGTAAAATATTTCTAAGTAGCATTCTATAAAGTGACTTTATCAATACCATTGTACACCAATTTCCAAAGAAACAATATCTTCTAGAAAGGAATACTACACAGATACTGTTTTATTACTTAAACAATTTCCTTACTTTATATTCTTTCATTTAAACTCTTAAATCCTTTCATTCTTACTATTCTTACTTTATGAAACATACGACAGCTGAACTCTATTGTAGTATAGAGCATATCCTTTAAGCCTTTTCGTCGCAATTTTGAAAAAAAAAACATAAATCGTTTCTAATAATCTCATCGCTAAAAATACTTTTTATTTTCAAACTAGACATAATTTTAAAATGAAAAAAAAACTTATCTTAATATATTTTTCTCCTTTTTTTACTCCTCTAAATTCTTCTCGTTCTAACTTATATTTTAAACTACGCTATCTTCTATATCTCTTCTATTCTCTCCATATACTAAATTTATGCTTTCAACAAACAAAACAAAAAACAAGCCCGAAAAAACATGTTAGAACTGTGTATACATTAAATAGTCATTCATAATAATCTATAAAGAACTGCAAAGTAGTTAGATTATTGAATTGAGCGTATCATAGTAATTTTAAAGCAAGTTTTCACGCATACACAAAAGCACACACAAACAAAAAATTCTGTATTGGGTCGCCCATATCATTGTCGTAACTCGAATATATGCATAGTTATAGTTTATCGCAACATTACCTCCAATTGGCACAATATCAACCAAAAATAACTACAAAATTTGAATATTGAAGTCATTATACCAACAAATATGACTGCTCATTTTAGCCATTGATCGTAAACATTTATCTTTTTCTGTTTTATTTTAACTCTATATATAATATTCTGCTGGATTAACTTTTAGCAGACATATTGTTTTTATCTTACTCACAAAATATTTTTTTAATCCTGACGTTCATAACATGATCATGATCATTGACATAAGTTATAAAAAAACAAAAAACTAAAATCCATTTTTATTGCAATTGGTTATAATATCATTTTTTCGATGCTTTTTTTCTCTTCTTATACAACAAAAAAACAAAAACGCACACAAACACATTTTTACACAAAAACAAACCAAACTATCAAAAATCACATCAAATACACAAACCAATAAAAATGGCGATCAAATAGTTGAATAGTGGAGACAACACAATTGATCTACATGCGCTGAATGAACAACTGCAAGAGACGATACGTGTCGCAAGACAAGCTGCATCTGAAAATTCAGTAGTGAGTAATACTGATGGCGGAGATCAAGATGCTGCTGAATCAAAATCACCTGCTATCGATGAATTGACGCTTGATGCTGAAGATGCTGATGGAGATGATCGTAATAAACGGTATTTTCATCTTTCAAAATTTTATCCTAAATAAAATATACTATTAAAAAATTTTTTTTATATTTTTTTTTATAGATTTTTACCCTTCGGTTTTGGTGCTTCTGGTCAAGCACAAGCCTCAGCAGGAGGCGGAGGTGGAGCTGCTGGAGGTGCTGGTTCAGGCAATTTCTTATTTGACATCATTCGTGTGAGTAAATAATTTTTGTTGTATTTAAAATAAGAAGAAAAAGTTTTTTTTTTAAAAATCTTTGCTTTTACTAACTTAAAAGAAAAATTTCTAATCACACAAAACACATTTGAAATGTTTTTCTTATTTCTACACATACAAACACAAATATACACGTTAAAATTTAATTTGAAAAACATAAAAAAAATAAAAAAAAACAGAAAACCATTATTTATAAACTAACCCAAAATGTTAAATAATGTTTTTTCGTTATAATTCTTTTAAAACAAAAGAAAAAAATTTAAATAAGAAAAAAACAATCAGCGTACAGCTGATCGTGCTGCACGAGCTGCTGGAACTGTATATCGTGTTGTAGCTGGAACTGAAACACTTGATCTCAACGAAACAGGTTCACGGAAGTTAACAACGACAACAACAACAACGACGACGAAAACTCAACAACCGGGACAATTCAGTAAATTTATTGACCGGACTGCAAGGACAATAAATTATGGGGTAACAATCTAACTAGCTAATATTAATCAAAATGACCAAAGATATAGTAAATATGTTTTTTTTTTTTATTTCTTTTAACTCTTTATACATATTGTTGTAAAATTTTCATAATGACATTTTGTTCTTTAATCCTTTCTCTATACAATTTTCGAATTGAATGCAATTTTTTCTGGAGTACTTACAATGCATGCAATTAGTACTTCAAAATTAAATTGAATTTTATCGAATGAATTTTAATTTCTTTTTTCTGATTAACTCCCACTTTGTCCTTAAATTTTATGGATAAAATGCAAGTTTATATGTCATACCCGCATATTGGTAATTTGATTAGAGTTGGACCACTTTTCCTTAAACTGGAATAAGATGGAAGTAGAATATATTTTCATCACATTCATAATTTATTATACATATAAACATTTTCTTTTCATTCAAAAAAAAATCAATATTAAACGCAGTATTATAGAAGAAAAAACAACTAAAAAATCAGTTCTGTAGTCCATCACTCCTCAGGCAAGAGAAAATATGGACTCGTTATAAAAAAAAAACTAGTTAGACCAACTTTTTGTTATGAAAACTATAAACTGTGAACTCTTTTCTATAATTCGACCTATTACACCGAAGTCCTAACTATAACTGTTAAGGAGTTCGTAGTTCTTAACGTATTCAAATCAAAGATAACTTGTTCCTTTAGTGACTGGTTGAAAAAGTGAAGGCGAGATCAAGCGTCTCAAATGTACTGAAAACTACAAACTATGCAGTTTGCTCAATGAAAAAGTAGAGGGTAGCGATCCTTCCAATTATCGACCAATTGCAATCACTTCATTTCTTTCAAAGGTTTTTGAATCTATCATTAACTCCAAATTAATGACGTATCTAAAATCCAATCAACTCGTCAACGATCGCCAATTTGGATTCCGTGCTGGACGCTCATCTGGAGACTTGCTGACTCTTCTTACCGAACGTTGGAACCGTAGTCTCCACAATTTTGGTGAGTTCAAAATCGTTGCGCTGGATATTTCAAAGGCTTTTAATGAGTCTGGCATCTTGACTTGTTACCCAAACTTAAAGCACTAGGTCTGTCGCCTCCTCTTCTATTATGGATTGAAAGTTTCCTATCTAGTAGCCAAATAGGTGTTGTATTAGATAGCGTTACATCTGAACCTCATCCCATAAATGCCGGGTAGAACTCTCTTTTTAATTTTCATTAATGATCTGCTTGCCCTTACTTTCAGTCCCATCTATAGCTTTGCCGATGATAGTTACCTTGATTTCGCTTGCTCCTTTGATACTCTTGCGGACTCCAGAGGGAATACCGCATGTGTCAAACGAGATGGTATGACTAGATCATTGAAAACGATCTTGATAATACCTTCGCTTCGGGCAAAGCGTGAATCGCGTCGAACTCAATGCATCTAAAGCCTAAAGCTGTCTCATCTCTTCAAAGCAAAATCATAGTTTCCCCACTCCCGTTTTAGTTGATGGAGCACTAATTTACGATACACCGTCTTTATGTATTCTTGGCATTAATATTTCCAGCAAGCTAAGCTGAATAGATCACATCTTCTCTGTTGCCAAAGAAGCATAGAAATGGCTTGGATTTCTGAAAAGGTTATATTTCAGGCCATCGAATCTAGCGCTCCTCTACAAGACCTATATCAGACCTAGAATGGAATACCATTCCCATATCTGGGCCGGGGCTGGTCGCACACCCTTACCTTCTGTGGACCTTGTCCAAAAGAGAGCCTTCAAGCTCATTGGCGATGTGGGAATAACTCTTCATATCGACTAACTGGAGCACCGCCGCAATGCCGGATTCCCTTCGATCCTCTATCGCTACATGCATGGTCTATGCTCCGATGAATCTGATCTCTTCTGAAATGATTCCTGCACACAATACTCAAGCTGCAAGCCGCGCACATCCTCTCACCCTTCAAAATACTTTCGGCCGTACAGTAAAATTCCATGGATGCTTTCTTATTCCGAACTGTGCGAATGTGGAACAATGTACCATGTTAGTTTTTTTCTTGGGCATACAATCTGCGAAAATTTAAGAGTGACACCATCAGCACCCTCGCCACTTTCCTTATGTTAATTAATGTTTTCCCTATCTCCTTCCTGCAATGCTGTGCTTTGTATCATAGGGTATCCCCTGAGCTTGGCTTTATAAAAAGAAAACAAAAAAACACAATTTAAGATTTACATTTATCAATGTTTGAATATTGCCATATTCCATTGTCAATCTATGTTGGCACGTACCAATTCAAGCCTTTTAAATCTGTAATGAAGCGACGACAAAGTAACTGGCAAAAATAGTCAGAGATAATTGCGTAAACTTTGATTCATCTTTGTTTACTCCAGTAGTAATCAGATATATCATTATATTTGGCGCAGTTTCCCGGCTTCTGTCGTAAAAATAAAAGCTGTGCGATAGATTAGGGATTTCCAAATTCTCTTGTTTGTATATTGACGGGTGCAATTGCCGCGGCATTTGATTTTCTTCAATGGGAAGAGAATTGACTATTCCGACTTTCCTTAGTGACACTGAATGTGAAACCTCCATAGGTCAGCATTTTCTAGAATACTTAAAGACTGCGGCAATTGTAATAACCCACACAGCACAAATTACCCAGAGAAATCCCCTTCTTGTCCCACAGATCCCATAACTTTCCCGGGATAAACAGGAAGTATTCAGTATGTACTTAGGACCTTGTTTCTACATAGGAGTTATTAGAAATTTCCCATAAGTTATTCCCTGGAATATCCCCCAACTCTCTATGGGAACATTCTCAGTGTTTTGCAGACAAATACATACGGAATATGTATGACAATTTTGGTACAAACATGGGAAAATCATTTTTTCCCCTTCCAGAATTAATTTCAGTATGTTCTCTGATTCTCGTGATTCCATGGTTCTCTTGCTTGGTGTGCTTCCGTGTGTCGTTTTTGGAGAACAAAAACAACAAAATATGGCTTGAAAGAAGCCATGAGAACCACGTTGTTTAAGCCAGCTGTAGCGTAAATCTATATTAACATTCTATTCGCTTCTCCAATTACTTCTTCTTTTGGCAAATTTTCTTAGTTGTTCAGTTGCCTCTGTTAAATATTTTGCATTTATGTTTTGTGCAAGTGCATACCCTCAAGCATATATATAATTTTTGCCTTTAAAAAATTTGTACTATCACAGAAAATATAAAAAAAATATCCTCATATATTCCCCGCACATTCTGAAAACAAACTAGGAGATCCATAGGACGTCCTAGGTACGTTTTCGGCTGGAATTTTACATTACTGAATGCATTATTAACTGTGCCTAAGTACAACCATAGAAAATCCTGTGGGAAGGGCATGGGATCTACCAGGAACATCCCAACCTGGACATTTGTCCCTCCCAGGGATGTCCTAAGTCGATTTTTGGGATCGGATGGGATTTTCCACGGACAATTTATATAATACTAACAGGATTTCCTAGTAACATACCACGAACACATTTGTACTGTGTGAGAAGAGATAAATTGTTAAAACAAATTCCCTTTTGTACTACCTAAGCAACAGTTCACGTGCCTTAAAATCATAATAAGGTATATCAATACTTTAAAGACCAACGTCAACTGTATTGCCATAGACAGATTTGAATTTTGAAAAGAATAAGAAATTAACTGAAATGTTTCAATAACTTCGTATTTTTTAACCCCCTGGCGTACGAGATTTTATTGAAAGCAAACATGCTTATTTCAAACTACTTAATTTTATTGCACATCAAAAAAGTTTTTTCATTTCATAATTAAGTGTACAATATACTAAAGTTTTCGAAGTAATTAAAAGTAATTGTAAGTATTGAAAAATATTTAAAAGGAGTTATACAGTAATTCCTAAATACTTTTTGGGTATTTGTAAGTATTTTTGTCATAAAATCCAAATTTTCGCAAATTCACTTAATTTTTTGGTATTTTAAAATATTATTTGCAATTCGTAGAATGGTACTGTACAATTTTAATTCCAATACAACAGTTTTGGTAATAGGAATTGTCAATTCCTATGTAAGTACTTGGTATTGATAAGATGGTAAGATGGTACATAAATTTTATATCTCTTCTTTTGTCTCGTCCTGAGATTTTTGAGAGGTCGTACTGTATGCTCCTTTTTTCCATAGGTGTCCATATTTTTCAAATATTATCTATGTGGTGGAACTTTTTTATTTCCCTTGATATAACACGTACACTTTTATCGGAATTTGCGTGTGCTAATGGGCCTATATTAATGAGGAACAAAAAATTACTCATTCTAAAAAAAGTAGCGTATGTATGCTCATTTCATAGACATGGTGAAATTTTTTTTCCCTTTTCTTATTGTGAGTGGGAATACTTAACAAAATGGTCATGTTCATTTAGTCAAAACTTTTTGATTGTTTACAAAACTACTAAAATTTTTGGAGCACCTCATCTAAACAAATACCCAATTAATTGCAAAATGTTGGACTTTGAGGGATTGCAACTTCAATAATAATAATTAATGCAAATTATTTTAAATACCATAGTCTTCAAATCTTTTATATTGAAAAAATACACATCCTTAACGTCCGTTAACTATGTCATTTCATTAGTTCACTAATTTTTGTATATTTGTCATTTGTTTACTTATTATCGTTTAGTATCATTATTATTCAATAAATTGCACTTGTAAAAATTGCATTATTCATCACAATACTATAAATTCAACAATGCCTTTTTTCAAAATAAGAAAAGTGCTTGAATTTGTTTGCTTATCTCATTTTTATTTATGAATATGCGTAGGATGAGCGGTTGATTTTGCCAATTATAAATTGAGTATCAGTAGTTGCGTATATATATATATATATAATATATATGTATTAAAGTAATTAAGTATCAACAACATTTTTTCATTAAGTAATCATCTGTCAGAGTGTCTTGTAAAATGTTAAATAAATTCTAACAAATGTAACTTATTTCTCAGCATGATTTTGTATATAAAGAAGCGCCTAAATTTTCAACTGAAATGTATTATATATGTGTAAATTGTATATATGTTTGTTATTCATTTGACGAAAATCCTTAAGTAGGCAATATTAATTAGATGGATGAACACTCCTCTTTGTGAACTAACACTTGTTGTATATAAATTTATATGTAGGTAATAAAATATTTATTCTTCGAATTTTCAATATAGAAATTTTTCACTTATTTCAAGCACTCTTCTTTTCTGTTCTATAAAATCCAAAAATATGTATATTTTCTAAATTTTAACTAATAAATAATAATTAATTTTAACAGTAGCTATAATTCTCGTACCACCAAAATTAATATTCCCTTTTTCACACTTTCATATAAGCACCTGTATACTATACATAAGTATATCTATATTATGTACCTACTAAGTATTTACAAAACTAACAAGACTGTACATAATAAAACTAATACATATTAGACATGGATCTGAACTTTGAACTAAACGACAAAATGACAGACGATTTAAAAAAAAAAAAAAAAAAAGTAAATAAATTCGATGAACCTTATCCTGCAGCTCAGCCGCTATTATTTTCAATTATTATTTGTTATATTGTTTTGTTTTTTTTTCTAAATATTTAATTATTAACTTTTATATTATCAGTTTGCACGTATGCATCTTATGTATGTATATATCAACTACAATGGAAATTGAAAAAAAAATATTAATTCAACTAAATGTGAAAATTTTTTAGTTATTCTCTGGAAGTGTTCAAACACCTCAAGGAGATGAAAGAGCCAATGAAGCATCCCAATCTACTGACGACTCAAATCAAAGTGCTGTCGGAGGTGGAGATGGGTACACCGAAGGTATTCCTGGACCAGTTACTCGGTTGGTGGTTCTTGCCAATCGGGGTCTTGCTAATCTTATTCAAGATTTAATTCTTGTAAGTATTTATTCCTTTTTTTCAATTTTACATTAATAAATTTAATAAAGATAAGCATTTAAATTAAGCTTTGACTATGGTTAGTTGCTTATACTAAGTTTGAATAAGTGACAGGAAATACAATGGAAGGTGGAGCATTTTGGTTAAATTTAACAAAATTGTCAAGTTGGGTGGAAAAGAGTGTTAACAATAGCCAGAAAAAAAATGAATCAGAAGGTGAGATAATTAGAAGAAAAAAGGAAAGAAAAAAATTACTATCACCGGATTTCTTCGGGATTTTGTCAATTTTAGTTAAAATTCTGCCAATTCTGAATTTTGTTGTTCTATAGAAATTATCTTTCTGAATTATGCGCAATCTTTCAGTTCATTTATTCCAGGTAGTCCCCCGAATGTCGACCAATTCAAGGACCATTATTCACCCTCCAGACCAATGAGCAGTCGCTCATAGATCCCTACCGGACGTTTTTATAAATTTAAGTATTGGCCCCAACCCTCCTTGCTGGCATCGTGCAACTCATCCAGGAGGTGTGAGCTAAGGAGTCTGTATCGTATTCCTGAGAGAGCTGGACAGCGAGTCAGCATTTCGGATTCCTCTCCGCAACCGCTGCATGTAGGATCATCAACAAATCTCATCTTGTGAAGATGACCCCAGAGATAAGAATGCCCAATGAGAAAATATACTAGAGTTCTCAGGGTTGGCTTGTTAAATGCTAGGAGCTTAATAGTTTATTTTGGGTTGGGTAACCACAGTACCTTTGCTGTTCTAACCAAAAGAAACTATGTTGGTGGTCAGCCCAAATTGAAATCATTGATACAAGGTGTTTTGGTGCAATTCCAACTATAAAGGCAGGTTTTTTCGAGGCAAGCTCGTCCGTCATTTCATTCTCACTAATGTTGCTTTATCCTGGCACTTACTGCACAATTACCCTGTTATTTCGAGAGAGGGAGTTCAAGGTGGTCTTCCACTCCATTACTAGTTTGGAGATTATTAGGAGTTTAGACAAAGCCTTGGCAGTGTCTGAGAATGTCGAAAATATCCTTGACTTCTGCCTGGAACACCGTGACATGGCTTTCGAGGTGCATGGCGATTTCAATCTGAGGCTCATCGCAGAAAACTGCTGCTCCGGTGTTTTCATCAGATTTGGCACCATCAGTGCAGATTATAATAGGGTTTGTCAATGGTTGAAGCACCGAATGTGATTCCCATTCTGCCCTGGATGAAATTCTAGATTCAAAATTGCTTTTCAGCATACTCTGCAGGAGACGATCGCTGGACCTCTCGAGATCAGGTGCGATAAACTGCGCGAATTTTTAGATGGATTCATATTGAACTCTTGTTCCCGTGTAAAGTCAGCCAAGATTAAGATGCAGTCCTAGCTCTGCATTCGACGCCAGCTGCTGAATATGTATTGGTACCGAGTGTATCTTGAGGATAACCTCCAGATACCATAGGTTAACTTGGGTCGGCTGATGCTAGTGTATATCCACAGGATCATCCGCGGTTTGGGCCCCCATTTTTTCTCTACCGCTCTACGGCACATTGTCAAGTCTCTAAGAGCTTTGTTCACTCTATCTTCGAGGTGTGGTTTCCAGTTTAGCTTTTTATATAATATACTACCTTTACTCTGTCATTTAGCTCCAAACGCGTGGAGCTAATAGACGGCAGGTTTACAGTGGGGATATTCCTTTTCATGGTAAAAAGGCATAAGTCAGTTTTTCGTGGATTTATGCTCAGTCTACGGTCCGTAGCCCAGTACATAACTAGTCGGATCGCGTTTTGCACCAGTTCGGATTCATAACTCTCGGTGACTAAGATATTCAAGTCGTCTGCGTAACATACTGCTTTGTACCCCATCCAGGTGAGTATTTGCAAGAGATCGTCCATGCTGAATACCCATAATAGGGATGATAAGATACCACCTTGCGGGGTGCCCCTGCGAGCTCTTTTAACTCTGCTTACCCCGTCCAAATCTGCAAAGACAGTTTTGTATACGACATGTGTGTGATCCAAAACATTTTAAAGATCGCTTCACTCCATTTTTTGTTAACATTACAGTAAACTTATGCAGAAGAACATTATTGCAATTGATGATTGCTCAAAACGTCGCAATAACATATCATTTGTAGTAAGGCTAGGTAGATGTCGTCAGTTTAAAACTATTTGATTGGTTTTAAAAATCTGATCGCACAGACTGAAGTTTCTGCAAGTGATGATTTACAATGTTGAAGGTTTGCACTCAGACTTTATCTCTATGGGATTCCGATAGTTGTCTTCTATTGCGGTTAAATCAGTTCAAAATGAGTTCGTAGTAGTGATGGGTCAGTCGCGACCGATTCGGTAATTTTTACCGGGTCAGTACCCTGACTCAAAAGACCTGTTTACATTGCATATATTCCATCCACAACTCTGTTTCGGCAGCGTAAGAAACAACATAATGTTGCTACTAGGCATCCAGAAAGATATCCATTCTGAATTAATTTTTATTGCTACTAGTCCCTCAACTGCCAACTCTGTCGTCAAATCGTAGTTATATAAATTTCCTTCCTTTTGCATTTGCATAAGGGTGTAAAGGGGTGACAAGCCAATGCAAGTATTTAAGAAACATGGTAGATAATGTTTATAGTTTACAATATTATTATATATTTTCTGTTCTACCTCAGAGCTCTCGAGAATATTTCAGAAGACCAGAAACAGACTCCCTCACTACCACATGAGAACGCCAACTGAGTCCTAACATTCTAAAATATTTGCAATGTTAGCCTTGAGCGTTGCTCTGTCATGAACGATTCGGTAAGGTGGGTAATTGCGGGATATTATATGATTATTCTCAACTGACTTAATTGACCCAAATGACCGAATCTTTCACATGAGTCACTTATAACAAAAGACTCGTATGTCACCAAAATGACCAATTTAGCCTATCACTAGCTCGTAGCATCTTTTTCAATTACAATACTCAAAAGATCTAATTCAAGTAAGCTTTTACCAAGAACTTAATAATTGCAACCTATACATACACCAACGTTACGTAATAAACTTAATAAAAATATGAACAGATAAGAAAAAATTCCATTGTAATGCTTTAATACAACCATTGTATCCTATATAAATAACACGTACTGTGCCATTTTAATAATATTATATTTTATATAAGGCATTACATTTACGAAACAAACAAAATACTAAAATAATTTTTTTTTCATTTTCAGCGCGTCGCAGCAACAAGCGAAAGATTAGTTAATTTCAAGGCGCGCCTTATTACATCTCTCATCTAAAGGAGTCCCATACATAACATTTCATCTAGATAAAAACACAATTTTCTGAAAAAATTATTGGAGATCAAAAGGAATTCAAAATTGTCCTCTTGTTCATAGATGCATTATTTATTAACTACCCCCCCCCCTTATATGTATGATGAACCAGTATCCTGTAAAAATACTGCCAATGCTATTACCCCAAGCTACTTAGTTTCCCAGCTTGTAGTTTAGATAATATGTATGTAGATCCCCCCTCCTAATCACTTGCTATGTATGTAGTTTTTTCAGCGTTATTTAATTGTTTTGTTTCTTTTTTTTTGTTTTTTTTTATATCTAACATTAAAAAATTCATTCCCTTCCTTCTTTAAAATTAATATTGACATATTTCCAATTTCACCCCCTGTTACTAACTGTTATATGTAGATGTAAATAGAATCATAGTATAACGTAAAAGAATAGATTTTGTGGTTGACTATTTCTTTACCCTTTCTTCGCCTAGGAATTGTGAAGCAAAATCACACAAAACGAGTGATTTTTTACTTCCTATATTTAGTACACAGATAACTATAGAATTTTATATATATATCTCTCTTTCTCTCTCTCCTAAATTTATAATTATATATTATTCGACTGTGGTGTTTTTTTTATTATTATTTTTATTTTTGATTTTATTTTTTTTATAGTTTTTAGGCTTTTAAATCTTTTTGTTAAGTATCTCTGAAATGGTAGTCAATTTTATAAAGTGAACAAAACTAAGATAATTAGTTGATCCTTATTTTGGAGGTCTGTTAACTATGTATATTTTGTAATAATACTTATGTATAAATAAATTTTTTAAGTAAATTAATTAATTGATTATCTTGATTTATTTCAAAATTAATGGCACAATATGTAACTGAAATGGTGAAGCCTCGATCCCATGTACACATAAGTTAAGCCCGCCAAGTAGGTACACACTGGATAAATGCAAAAGACTTATTCTCTTATTAAACTTTTTGCATAGATATAAATTTCGCTAAGTGTGTAGAGATCACTGAAACCAAAACCCTCGAAAAATACTTCCCAAGCCATGAAACAAAAATCTATATGTGAGCGTGCTATAGTCCGATTCTTTAAAATGTTTGATATTAAATCTTATGTAAAAGTGACTAGACATTGATTTTATATATCATCGGCTTAATAACAAAACATCGTAGCTCCACTTTTTTTAAAAATGCGATTTTTAATTAAATGAAATGAAAATATCATTTCTCACATTTCAGTAAAATAATAGAACCCCATTTCAGTTAAAAAGCCGGAAAAATAACAAAAACGTAAACTACTTATTTAGAACTGTCAAATTTTCATACCGAAAAACACATAACTCCAGTATGCGCCATACTATTGAACGGCATACACTGACTTCCTCATCTAAATTTTAAAATTAATTAATGTAGTATTGTAAAATTTTATAATTATTCCTGACATTTTTAGTGGTATAAATTGCGCAAATTACATCAAAACCAAAATTAAAGTACTTATTGGAGGTGCGTGTTTTTTCTTTGATATAGTTTTTCAAATTCCGAAATTGCGACTGGAGTTGCGCTATTTTCCTCCAACAAGTTTTATTTTTCGTTATTATTGAATGGTTTGAAAATGAATTCTCGCGGAGCTTTGATGGTGCGTATGGTTCTTGGAACTAATGAAAAAAGTAGAAAAGAGTCATTATTGGAAAAACCGATAACCGAAAGCAACGATTCTTCAGAGCATTTTTGTGCCACATTACCAGCAGAGCAAAATATTATTGAATTGCAGAGCCATCCAAAAGAAGTAGATTCAGAGGAAATTAATAATTTAATTAATTCGGCAATGTCTGATTTCTCCCCAATTAACTGCATTATAATTTCTGAAGAGAATGAAATTACCGAAAATATAATTCTTTTTATTGTGACACATTCAAATGCCGGTGGTTATGATGAAAATAATGCCGAAATTTTGGCTGAATTAATCCCTGAAGATAATGTGAATGATTGCGTAATGATTGCTGATCATGAAAATAGTGTGGAAGTTTCGACTGAGTTAATCTCTACAGATAGGTCATGTTTACAAAGGCAAGAAAAAAAATGTATACAAAATGGAACTACGATATTTCAAAGTGTTGGCGAAAATTGGGACCAAGGTGTCAATGTGCTTCAACAGAAAGATCTATGATGAAATGCAAATTTTTTTCTGATTGTGAAAGAGATCAAATTTTTAGACTCTTTTGTGCATTAACATAGGGCGAAAAAAGGACTTTTGTCCGATGTTTAATAGATCAGGTAGATACCTACAATTCGACCAAGAGATAGAAAAAACAAATTAATAAGCCGCAGATTAAATACATTCCATTATCATATATAAAAAGTTACGGGCTTGCAAAAAAATGTTTTTGAACACTGTCGGTGTTAAAGAAACGGCTGTGCGAGCATGGAAAATAAAAGATCCTGCTGGGAATGTTGGTAAGGAAGAATCTGGCATGTCAAAAAACAAATAGCTGCACACAAGTGACAAATAAGTTTCAAATAAGTCGAAAGCAAGGAACGAGTTATTCTGCAACCATCAAAAGGCCTTAGAAAAATTCTTCTCAAATCTTGCTACTGTAGAGTCTCACTATTGTAAACAGTACCTGGAACCAATTTTCAAATCGAAAGCTTATAAAGATAAATGGTGTGCACCTCAGAATATCTTACCGCTATCTACTTGTAAGTTTTTTCTAATGTTTGAAGAAAAGAATTTGGTCATGGAATATGGATTGACTTTCGGGATGTTCCAATTACCTACATATAGTCAAAAATGGACAAATGATGGTCAAGGTGACGATTCCAGCTTGTTTATAATAACCTTAAATCCTTTACGAATTAATGATGAAGGTGACCTAAATCGTATCATTTGGAATAATAACATTCCGCACAGGGGCGGCGGATGACTTTTAATCTGGGTGTGTAGTAATATATATATATAATATTTTTTGTTATAAATTGATTCAACAAAACTTCTAAATCAAGTTTATCAGTAAAATTAGAATATACATGCAAAAGTGCGATAGAGTTGAGTGGATCCTGCAACATTGTTGATCTCAAATAACATTTTAATCGACGTAGAAGATAAAAACTTCGTTCGTTCGAGCACGATGATCCTGGAATTGCGATGAGCATTGTAATAAAGCGAGTAAATTCTGGTATAAGTCCACTTATCCAATCAAATTTCCTTAAAAATTCTCCAGCTTCCCGTAAATGCTTTACAAGTTTCAAGTTTACAAGTTTCATGAACATGTCTCGATCGCCTACTAACCGGTCTTTGTTAAAATCGGTGTTGCAAAAATTTATGATTGCATCTACATCTGTTGGGTGCCCTAGAGCAAAAGCTAAAAGTTCTTTAAAAAACTTTGCTGAATCATTATCGAACCGCGATACAAGAAGTTGATCGTATATTTCATAATAAGATTTCCTGAAGTAATCTTCGGGTGTTTTAAAACGAGGATTTTGCTTTTACTTATATGTAGCCGTTTTGGAACTTTGAGCTGAAGTGGGACTTGAGGTTTATCAATATCTAACTTCTCAACAGCTTGGATACTTGTATTCCAAGTTTTTTTCAAACTTCGATTCTCGAGAATTTTCTAATACATACATACGTTACAGCTTCTATCTTCTCATAGGATTCATTAACGCACAATTCAGACTTTTGTAATTCTGTATTCAATATCTCTATTCGATCGAACAACTCAATCATCGTGGTAAAAAATAAAATACAGTCAAAAGTTTCCATTTATTTATAAATCCTGATGCTTTCGCCGATACTGCGCTGTCAAATTCTGTATCAATAGACCGATCATGTAAAAACTGCATTATTTGTGTATAATTTTCCTTCGCACAGAGATTTTATTCTGAGTATCTGCAAAAAATGTACATGTATAGCATGCATGTATAGCATAAATAAATAAAATAAAGCATAATATGTATAAAATATTCATTTTGCTATACCTTGTCGGACAATAAGCTGTGAGAGAAGGAAGACTGTTATCGCAATTCTTTTCATCTTTCTCCATCTGCAATTTAAACTGTGCTATACGTTTAGGAGAGTCGCGTATAGAGTTGATTAATCATTCCAATAAAATTTCTTGCACATACAAATTTTTCGATCCCGTCTTGAACAACAAGGTTAAGGTTGTGGGCATTGCAGTGTACAAATAAGGCTCGTGGCTCTTCTTCCCGTATTCGTAATTGCAATCCAGAAATTTTTCCGGAAACATTTGATGCCCCATCATAACATAGCCCTCTCATTTTTGAGATCGGCAACTTATGTTCCGTGAATACTTTTTCAACAAGATCGAATAATGTTTCTGCTAAGGTGTTCTTCGTCGAAAAAATTCCAATAAAATATTGGTTTGCAGTCAGATCATCTGAAATAATTCTGATACAAATGGAAACTTGTTCATTTCTAGATACATCGGACGTTTCATCTATGGAGATGGAAAAAAATTCGGCTGCTCTAATTTTATCCATTATTTTTTCCCAAAATTGTATTGGCCATCAGTTGAAGAATTTCATTTTGAATATCGTCATGAAGCCATTTGTTACCTTCCTCAGTAACCAAGACTGCAATTCTACCTAGTCTTCTGCTCGAGTCTTCAAAAACGTCATAAAATTCGAGTTTTCACCATAGTAAGCTCTTCGTATTTGTAGACTTTGTCTTGCCAGCCCTTTCAATGTGCTGAATCTTTTAAGTAACGCTGATTTTTAATTGACCTGTTGATCTGGATTGTACAACATTTACATCTGTAACATTTCTCAAAGCTTCAGCGCAGTTCATATGAAAAGAACTTGTTTCATGGTTTTTTAATCTGTTTAGCCCGTTCTTCCAATTTGAAAAGCCGATGTTAACCCAACTCGATTTCGATGAAGCAGCGCGTGAGTCATTCTCATACTCATACTTAACTAATAACTATACTCATTCTCTTAAAAAAAACTGTCAACAAATGCGTATTCGTGTATGGTGTATAATATCTATCCGTTTTACTCCTACCAAATCCTATCTCATACAGCGTGGCAAAATTAGTCATCATATACGATAAGGAGATAATAATATGTACTCTTCGATTTAAATAATATATAATACAAAATTTGAAATATAGTTCAAATTCCGGGTGGGTAATTTAACCACCCGTAGAAAACCGGGTGGGTAGCACTACCCACACTACCCATATTATCCGCTGCCCCTGATTCCGCAGTCTATTCAATTCTGTAGACCTGTGTGCATGAAGTTTCAAAAGGATACCATCCCATCTATAAAAGCTGAAAAAAAATAAGAGATTTGGCGACCAGATTAGAAATTAAAAGCTCGCAATAAATATTATAAAAAGAATAGAAGTGACCATGCCAGGAAATATAATCGAATTGTGAATCTCCAGGATGTGTTTCATTCAGCCATGAATTCCTTAAATCCTATAATTTCTTCCTTAGGAAACAAGGTGAGATGGCAAAGGCGAAAGAGAGAAGCTCTACCGGAGGAAGTTTTTGCAATTATTAGGCAACCATAATGCTTCACTTTTTGAAGAAGATGACTATGATGACGACAACACCATATTTCCAGAGATAAGTTTCATAGAATTAGAGAACAATTATGATTGAGCTCGTATTATTCTGTATTTAAAGAAAATGGTTTCTAAGAATTAAAATGTTTTATTATAAATTGTGGAGTCTACAAAAAATTTTAATCTTTCAAATTGAACAATAATGGCCGCAGCTTCTTTCTTTGAATTTTGAAAGAAATATAACTAATGTAACGTGTTCCCTGGGCATTTTTCTCGAAAATGTGCGGAGATATCGAAAAAGTCCTACTGAAAAAGTTACGTATCATTAGTTAAGGTATCCTTTGGCATAGCCAAAGTCCATGAAAAAAGACTTGTAAATGATTCACCTTCTTTTTGCGAAGAATTTTCAGTAGGTATACCACTTTTTTCTAATTTGATTTGCAGTTATTCAATGTAGCCGAAATGTATCTTCAGAAAAGACGAAAAGGACCAAACCGAAGATATCATTTTTCGTCGGGCTTTTTTTTAACCAAAAGATTGCCCGGCTTATGATGGGTAACTTTTGTTACAATCACTTTGATGATATCTGTGTGCATTTTCGTGTAAAATGGCGAAGGAATACGGTACATGGAGTATAATTTGAGACCTTATATCTCGATAATAAAGGGTTAAACTGGAATGTTCAATATAACACTTTCATTTTAGTTTTATTCGCGGAATTCAAAAATGTATTCTAAATGTATCCTTAATGGGACAAAAAAGACTTTTTCTTTAATGTACAGGGTGTTCCATACGTACCGCATTTCCTTTTTACCCCGGATTCCTCACTCAATTTCGAGAAATAAATTGTATGAAAGTAGAGCCGAAAAATGCACCGTGTGGGCGGTAGGGGGGTTTTGAGATTTTGGGTGCTTTTTATCCTAATACCATTTAACTTTCTTGTTATACACCCTATGAAGGTGACTTGCATCTCAGGTGATAGTAAACCATCTACGGTTTCCAACAAATGCCCAACCACCTCTCTACCCCCTTTCCGCCGGCAGGTATAGGACATCAAAGCCGAAGAATTGGAAAATTTTCCAATGATAGCACTTTCTTGCAAGATTTCGAAACCTCCGAATGTTACCTTTCATTTGATCCTGATCATGTACCTACCTAAATGCTACCGTTTTTGAGATATTCCTGTTTTTATGATGCATAATTTCATTAATTTATCTAATTTCTGTAGAATTGCATAAAATTAGGCGCGATGTCTATTGTTATTAGTAAAATTAATGAAATTATGCATTATAAAAACGAGAATATCTAAAAAACGGTAGCATTTAGGTAGGTACATGTGCAAAATCAAATTACAGGCAATATTCGGGGGTTTCTAAGTATTGTAATTAAACTGTATAGTTATCATGCATTTTGGCTGGAAAATCGTTAAAATTTGAAAAAATTAGGATTTTTTTTCAATTTTCTGACTTCGACGTCCTACAACTGACGATGTAAAACGACAGAAAGGCTGGTTGTGCATTCTTTGCAAAACTCAGGCGGTTTGTTATCACTTGAGATGAATCTAGCCTTGATAGGGTGTATATCAAGAAATTACAGGGTGTAAAGTGAAAACAGTACTAAAAATCGTAAACCCCCTACCGGCCACACCGTGCATTTCCGGCTCTCCACCCATACAATTTATTTCTCGAAATTGAATGAAGAATCCGGGGTATAAAGGAAATGCGCTAAGTATGGGATACCCTGTATATCCTTTTCCAAGTCCTTTTTCAAGGACTTTGGCTATGCCTTGTTTGGAATGATACCTTGACTAATGATACGTAACTTTTATTATTAGGATTTTTTCGATATCTCCGCACATTTTCGAGAAAAATGCCCAGGAAACACGTTACGTGGGACACCCTGTATATATAAACTGAAAAAAAAACAAAAAAAAAATGTGCAACAAAATATCTGTCGAAAATTTTCTCTTACCGTCAATACCAAGTGAATAAAATCTCATTTCAATCCATGCATCAGGGAATAAAGCGCATTTTTTGGCTCCAATGAATAACGAAAAATCATTAATGAATGACTAAAGTTAGATTATTGATGAAAACTGTGAACAGCAGCAGCATCAACATTGATTCTTAATGAACTCCAGTGAAAACAGGAAGAAGGCTTGCAAAATCATCTGTTCGTATGTACCAAGTATTATAGAAGGTAACAGTTTAAACACATACTCTTTGAAATCATCTTTATTAAAATAAAATAAAAAACTTTTTTTTTTAATTATTATTTACCTCTAGTTGTATAGTATATTCCTTCATGGCGTATAAATATTCAAATGGCTTACAAGTACGTAATGAGTCATTCCATATCAAAAAAGACGACAGTTGTGACATGACCATCTACAATTTTTGGAAAATTTTACATATACTTGGCGGGTTCGTGAAAACAAAAACACAAAATAAAAATTTTCCTTATACTATACACTGTATTTGTATTTACTGAGTTATAGCATTTTTAAACTTTCAAAATAATGCTGCTTTTCTGGTGTTCTTTAAAAATTCTATATTTCGCTGTTTTAGCATTACTAACAAAATATGTATGAATTTATTTTTAAAAATGCTATAACTCATTCACTTAATTTGTATTTTTGTTTTTACGAACGTTCCAAGTATGTAAAATTTAAAAATAAATTAGTGATGGTCATGCCACAGTTTATATGATTTTTGGTTGATTTGGTATGGAATGATCCTAATACAAAAATATATTAATCATAGTTAACAAAGACCGAATCACCAACTGATATTTTTCCAGCACTTCTTACACCTAACATTATTCCAAGCACAGGACTATCTCCAATATTTGGAAATGTTCGATATTTTTTAAGTGTTTTCAAAGGATTACCATCTGGACTTCTTTCTGCAGTCTCAGGATTAACATTGATAAAAATGCATCTGAAATTTATTTCATTTATTCAGATTTATCTAATGTATATGTATTTAGTACGTACTAGTTACGAATCTTTAAAGCACTATACTTACCTTGTGCATGGTTTGATATTTCTAAAAACAACTTCGTCTCCGATTTTTATCCATTTCCATATGTCTTCTTCGTATGGTAGTGCTCCTTTAACAATGAAATTTGGACGAAAATTCAAAGCCGTTGTAGGATCTTGAATTTTTGTATTTAAGTCTGTTAAAGAGCTCTCATTTAACATCATAAAGCTTGTTGCATCATGAAAAGCGCCCTTTAAGGAACATTTTACTTGTTTTGTTTGTTTTCAGAATGTCATTGCAATCTTACCGTGTCTTTTCGATTCATCCCAGGAAACATTTTATTTATTTTTCTCACATTTCTAGTTGGCAAGTTGGTTGGATAAAAAACTAATCGAAGCCCATAATCTTCACTTAGAATAAATCTGGATAGCCAGCGTGCAACTTCTTCTCCACAATCTACAGCATCAACAACCTGTCCCCATACAGAACATTTGATTGGAGTTAATTTATAGAGCCGCTTTATGTCCACTTCAACGTCCATCATCCCAGATCCAGACAAGCTCATTTTGGTACCTTCGATTTTTGGCTGAATCAATACCATTCTTGGATATTGTCGACCAGTTATGAAATCACCTGTGGTTGTAATAACCATGAATACCCTGGAAATTAAATTTAATTAAAATATATGAAACCATTTAGAATGTGTCTCTAGCCAAGTCTTTGTATTGTTATAACAATTTATATTAATGGGATCGAACGGCACCCCTACATTACACTGATAATGATGTGTATAGTAATAGTGTTTATAGTTCACGACTCAAAATCCAGACAAATACTCTATCCTCTTCTTCGGCTGCCAAACTTTGAAATCGATCAAATGCACCAAGACATGTTCTGCGAACAAGTTCTCGCTTTCTTGAGTTTGCCATAATATGTTATGAAACTGCTCTACAAAAATCCCACCAAAGTCTGTGGGCGTTTTTACCGCGGTTAAAAAATCTACCACATGAGATTATAAGGAGTCTTTATCTGGGAACAAATTATAAATTATTGGTCTAAGACCAAGACAAAAAATAACATCTAAGTTACTGGGGACTGCAGATCGTTGACAACAAGGTGTTCCAGGCCTGGCTCTGGTTCTGCGGTTGGCGTTTCCACCTCGTTTATCAGGTCTCTCATCAAGGCGGATGTTCGTATAAATAGTCAGCAGAGATGGGCGAACCTGAGTATTTGTAGGGATGCAAAACTTTTTCTTGATGGACCTAATAGGCATTTCTCTGATATTCTCTTAGGGCTCGGAAGGCAATGCAAAACTGTAGTTGACATCATCACCGGCCACAGCTCGCTTCACGCCCATCTAAGAAGAATGAGAGTTGTTGACAGCTCTGAGTGTTTTTCCTTCCTGGAAGGAGAGCTGAGACAACCGAATACTTTCCGTGTGCTTGTCCGGCATTTTCCCAGAGCAAACTGGATACGCTTAGGTCTGCCCTGCTATCTGTGGATGACTGAAAAACTTACCTCACCTAGACCTGATGCGCTTCATTAAAAGGACAGGTAGGTTTTGGTGAAAGGGTTTTGTTGTAGGTTATCACAACGGACCACCTTGGCCTCCAAACAAAATAATCCACTTAATTATTCTTATTTTTATTAAAGCACTCTAGAAAAATATTTCAGACCTCGCTATATAGACCGGGAGATGATGACCGTTAGAAGGTCGGATTAGGTGATTTAAGAAACGATAATCATAATTTTAGGACTGGCCGGCGTGGCCTAATTACAGGCTAATTAATCAAACTTGTCGGAAAATTTATAATATCGACTAATCGTTTTCCATAATTATCTACATCTTTGCAGCGGCATGGCGGCTATTTGGAACCGTGGTAATGGTATGCCATTGTGATTTTTGTGAATGGCATTGCGCTACCACCATGTTTATTTTCATGGACTACAAAAAATATAAAAGTTTTTGTGTAACAAATCGTTTGAATACCGTAATTTTTCCGACCAGTTTAATTGATTAGCCTGTAATTACGCCACGCCGTCCAACCGTAAAATTATGATTTTCGTTTCTTAAATCACCTAATCCGACCATCTAAGTGTCGCCATACTTGTAACAAATGACTTGGATTTTTCTGTCATCATCTCCCGGTCTAATATAAATATTTTCAAACTATGGTGCACTTTTAACCCCTAAATGATAATCGTAAACTTAAAAAGACGTTTATCTCGAAATGTTGATTTCTGGAGTAACGTGCTTTACCTTAGAACGGGAACAGATCGATGGTTAGTTGTAGTACTCTAATCGTGATATTCGGCTAATAATCAGTTACATTTTGGCAATTTTCTCTCTTTTCGAGTAACTTTTTGTGTATTCATTACAAATGAAAAAAAATAGAACAATAAACTTTTATATGACAATCCTGCTGATGTCTCAACGAAATTAGATGTACAATTTTTTTTTTTTTAGTAAATGTTTCCATATGAACTTGCAGAAAATTAGAACTATCACCACAAATATTATGTATCATGTATCTTTGCTTGAGAATTATCAAGTATTTTTCGTGGATTTTATGTATAGGAGACTTTAATGTACCCTTTACATTGAAAAATATCGAAAATAGTATGGAAATAGTAAAAAACAACAAACGAAAAAAATATTCATCACTCTCAACATGAAGGAATTAAGGCTCATAACGAGCCTACTTACTGGCCAATGGCCATTTAGATAGCATGTTAAGAAGATGGACAAGATCGATATCGAGATTTGTCTGATTCTGGGATAAACAAATTAATAACTAACATTAAACTAAAGATCGCCATACTGCCACAATCATAAACACACATAGAATCGCTATTAACCAAAGGCTTAATTTAGAAAACTGCTAGAATAGTACCAAAAATGAATGACGGACTTCCTCAGTAATCCACATCAGGGGGAAGATGTGCAAAACGAATGATCTCAATACGAATGCGTTCAACTGCAATGTTAACTGTATATCTGTGAAATATAGTCACCCAATCCACAGTCCATCCATTGCAGACTTAAAAGTCACTGGTCAGATCAAATATCAAACGAACAACTATAGAGATGATCCGTCCAAGACAGGATCGATAAAGAACAAAAAATGAATTGGAATTGGATTAGCGACACTGTATAACATGAAGGAACAATTTTCAACTTTGCTGAGCCATATTTTCGAAATTAAAGTCAGGAAGGAAGCAAAAGTTTTTTTCAAAACTTTATTATAATAAATATATTAAAGCTGAATGGGAGAAAATAAGGCACTCGATTCCAACCTTCCAAAATAAGACTATGTATTGTATTGAATTGAAGAGTTTCTAGTATTTTGACGATAGTTTCAAATATTAATTTATGGAAAATAAAAAGAAGGAACAAAATGCTTACAAATTTATGAATTCTAATTAAAAAGATTTCCATGTCTGCTGTTCATTAATCCTAGTCTTAAAATATCGTCAAAAATTATAGGATGATGAAGCTATATCATGTAATATTTACATAGATCAAAATTTGTTACGAGTAGGATGTTCAGTTTATCTTTAACAAGTGCGATACAAAAATCATACAACTACTAAAGACTAGGAAGATAAACGCAAAAATCTCTTCATGAAATAAGATACTAAAATTCTACCTCGAAGAGAGTATATAGTTCGTAAAACAAATATAAGAACAATTTGCAATAACCCTGAATTTCAAAATCTCATTCATAAAACGGTTTCATGTTTAGTCAACAAGAGGAACGTATTAGACAAACTTTTCAGGACTGCTAATGATGGAGACTAATACCGAGTAGGAAATTTGTCAGGCGCTGAACTTTGCATGGTTTCATTGTGGAAATACTTAATAATAATAATAATAACTGCTTCTAATTGTAAGTTATAGTATTACAGAGCATAACGGACCTAGTTGTTGATCATGCGAGTTTGTTAAAACATGCAAACGTTAAATGGCGGTTAGTTTTTCTCTTTCGTGTTTTTCATAAAGTGCATTGTCATTTTTCAGATGAGTGCTTTCAAATAGTTGCTTATTTAATAAGTTAGTAGTTTTCTTTTCGAAAGTGTATACAGTTTTATACATATTGCTTAAGGTAAGAGCATTTATTTTAATTTATTGCATCGCCTAGAAGTATTTTGTGTACTAAGCAGTACAGGATTTACGTATAAGCATGCTATAGCTTAGGGCCCCCACTTTCTTGGGGGTCCCCCAAAAAACTTGTCCGAGTGAGCAATTTTCATATGTACTTAAATATACTGCGGCATTATTTGACCCGCAATGCGCACGTCCGGAACGTCCCATTCTCTTCATCAAATATTTTTAGCGCGCCTCTTTTCGAAGAACTTTTACTATGAACACCGCTACACTCGAGCTTTTGTAATTCGAGTGAGCCAGCAGATGATAAAATTTATTTAGTATTTACAGTGTGATTCTTTGATAATTTGATTGTTGACATTATTTTGGAAAGTTTTTTTTTGTATCCTTACTAGAGTTACATTTCAGGTAAGTGCATTTTACACATGTACGCACATAGCCCAACTAACGCAAGAATATTTTCTACCGCATTTAATATTTTTTTTTTACAATTTTTTGATAAAAAATGAATTTAGAACAAAAATAACTGAACATAAATTAGGTTCCTTCATTTTAATGCGCATAGAAAGTGACAAACTGCGCAGTTCGTCATTTGATGGTGTCATCAGTTACTTTGCTCTGACAAAGGCAAGAAAGAAAATATTTTAGTTTAATATAATTCGTTAATCCTAATAGCATATTTCAAGAGATTAGATAATAATCCTTTGTAAATTGTGCCTTTTAAAAGAAATGTTGGTTCTTTTTACCAGAGTTTGCATTTTGTTATGAATAAAAATTGTTATAAGTTAAAGATTTCTTATTTCAGTATCTATATACTTCTTAATTGTATTTCCGAAAATCATATTTGGCCTAACATATAATATCTGGACTTATAAAGGGTCCCATATCTCAAATAGCTTAGGGCCTTATCAAGTCTAAATCCGGCGCTGGTACTGATACTAAGGTTAAACATTGTAATTGGTGAATGGCACTTGTGCCATTTAATTAAAACAGAAAAAGGACTTTTCCTAGAAAGGTTAAGTTTGAGCATTGAAAAGTCCATTATTGTTGAAATACACGATGAAATGAGCATCAACTACCGCTTTATATCAAAAATAACGAAGATTGTTATGAATTAGATAATACAAGCCAAAATAATAACCAGTTTCATGAACAAGTAAAGAAAAAAACTTAAGAGACTTTGGTGTAGAACGCCCTAAAAAGAAAAACATATGCAGATTGTGCCAAGAATAGTAACATCGAATGAATATTTTGACTTCGGCATAGAATAACAAATTAAAAGAACTTCGGATGAAATATTTAGTATAAACAATTAATTTTTGACATCGGGTTACCGCTTTTCGAAAGTTCGAAAGTCGGAAATTTAGGCCACAAACTAAGCAAAATTTGATAATGTAAAGAGAGTAAGAGTAATAGTTGCGCATTTTGGTGAAAAACAAGCCCTTGTAATGTGGATACTTATGTATATGAATAATTTCGAAGTAGATACTAAAAAAGTAAGGGCTTTGTTTGTGATGCCCCACACATGCATTTGTGACAGGTACACTTGGACACAATTTTTATAGCGAATGGAAGCATGTTGGAAGATCTATGCTTACTGTGTTCACTTTCAGCACAGAAATTTGATACTTACGCGCAAGAAAACTTAAATCAACCCATTCCCTACTTTAAAAGTATCTACAGTTTATTAAGCTAACACAAGGATTAAAATTCTTTCACAGTTTCATCTAGATTCGGTGAATCTTTTGGATTTAGGAGTGATCCGCAAACTAATTCTTGGCATATAAAAAGAAAGGGCAGTCAAAAAACTAAATAAGCTATGAAAAGCTTAGACTGTGTGCTCAACTAGTTTCACTTGCACCATGTATTCCGAATAAATTTTCTAGGAATTTTCTATAGTAGTTTGGAAAGACACGGAATTTTTATATTATAAGTACATATGTATATGCAAGAATAGTTGCTCTGATCGATGTTGTTGTCTAGTGTGATATCGACAAATACTTTTTGTTCCTATATTGCTCATATCGACTGCTCTTCTATATATAAAAATAATATTGAAATCGTAAAGGAAATGACAAGAAAATTTGTTAAATATTTTCTCACAACACATATCTGATGACAATAGTGTCAATTACAATGTGCATAGTCTTCTGCATTTAACCCTATGTATGTCCATATATATTACGGAACTGGTATTTTCTGTCGATTTTACTGCGTATGCATTCCAAAGATTTATAACATAAAGAGAAAGAGTCAAAGATACTATTACAACATCTTAAAACAAGTATGTACGAACAAGAGTTATGATGGCTGAAGAAAAAAGATTTGGCTTAAAATAAAAAATATTAATGAGAAAATTTAAGGTATGAATGCAGTTCTTAAGCTCATAATTTTGTAAGACACAACCAAAAAAGATAAATTACTGAAATTTTTAATAAAAATTTGTAAACTTAACTGAAACTATTTCACACATGTCACCCACATTAACAGCAAACAATTAATTATTAATTTGTTGTTAATAACTTTCGTTGAAGGCCAACAAATCAGAAGTTGTTATAACAAAACAAAGATCTTAAAAAATTTTAAATTCTTTTACATTTCTCATATATGTTTTAAGTTCACACAATCAACAATTAAGATCTTAAATTTCAATAATATAGTTTGTGTATAGTATGCACCTTACCTATCCCTAAGATATCCATTCTCTAGTCCCAATTGCATACATGATATACTAGTCAGTCTAACTGGAGCACAAGATTTAATCGGATAACAAATAAGGTCACTTAATTCTCCTACACGACGCCAATTGCTAGGAGGTGTATCCTCCAATCTTCTACGGTACCAACAATAGGCTAGTCCTGCAGTAGAAATCAGTCCCACTCCTGCCACCGCAACTATAGTTATACGTGTATGATCCGACAGCAAACTAGAAAAATTAACTAAAAAAAAAACAAAACAAATATAATTTATATAAAAATAATGTTATAATATTCTACGTATAAATAAAACAATTATTTGAATTTGGCAACTCTGCGACACAATAATCTCTTCAAGAATGAATGCGAAAATCAATACCACACTAATTTTATCTAATCAGAAAAATTATTCTCAGTTCTTGTTAAACACAGGCAGATAACATTTCCGAATTCCTACTGCGTTCAAGTTCAATCAACTTAAGGGAGTACCAATACGTAGTTTTGACATCTAATATTAATCGCTGCAGAAGCTTTACACTTGTATCATAAAATTTCTAATTTTACCGATTAAAAAGAAAAACTTACTTGGCATGATAAAGAAAATAAACTTAAAATTACTTTGACCACAAAATGGAAACTCAGAAAACAAGATAGAAAAGTTTCTTGGTTATGACAATGTAAAAGACGCGATACCGGCAAAACACAACATGGAGAAGGTTCACATCAGACTAACTGTGTAGCTGTAAACAAATATGTAGATACGTAAGAGAAGTCACCGCCTGGGCATAATATGTAGGTATATCTGTCCATTATGTGTTAGTCGACAGGTAAGGAAAATAACGTTATCCAGAGATGATTCTGTTGCATAGCATGGAGCAGACGCGAGATTCGCTGAATGAAAGCTTTCTCTCAGAATATGTATTTAGAGCGTTTATCACTTATTAGCACATGTTTACTACTCGATATAGAAATGGAAGCTGTGCTTACGCTGAAAAAGTTAAAATATTTCTGTTTCAAAACAATAACACATGATTAATCCTCTTTTGAATAAATTTAGGTCATTCCACATGAAACCGATCACTTTTGGCTGAGTAGGAAGTAATTGAAATGCCATGCACTGTCAAAAATTTCGGAAAGCAGAGTAGAAATTTTATAAATCTATAGTAAAATTTCAACAATAAAGGCTTAATTTTACTAATTCTACTTAATTTTACTAATTTTAATCATTTTTTCTAATTCTAATTAGTAAAATTCAACTAAAATGTGTGAAGGTACGTACATACGTACAATGTTTGTAACTTTTACATAAGTTTTTTAAAATTGCTTCCATGGGTACTAAAATTCAATTCTTTGCTTAAAATTACAATGATCACTCACACATTCTACTATGGCATAGAATTTTACAGACGAGCTTAGACTAGCTGACAAGCGTCACTGTAGATTAATTTACTTAGTTCTTCATTCAACGCTTCATTGAGCTTTGTTTACTTTTTTGTATATTTGAGGAATGCAAATCAAACATATGTGTATCATAGACAGCCGTATGTATATGTTGTGTACTTGAATTATTTCATTAAATAAATTGGCATCACATCGGGAGTGGTGCGGCATTTTAAACGCTGTGGACGTGTAGGGTAAAATCACCAATTCGCGTCCACTACCCAATTTGCGTTCACTTCATTTTATAACATGCTATAAAACAATGTATTTTCCTTAAAATGCAGATATTTCTATATCCTCATGTTCGTGTATATGTCTGCTACCCCTAAAGTGTGCAATGGGATCATTGAGTTAAATCTGAGTCGTCAGAGCTCAGTTCATTAGGAGAAAATGCAAGAAAACCTTTTTTTTCACGTAATGCTATGAGTTTAAAATGTAAAGCCTGCGTTTTTTATGCCATTTTCTTTTCGTGAGAATGTTTTTAAAGTAGTTGCTTCAAATTTACATTAATTTTCGGAATAACAACATTAATTTTAGTAGCCGCGAAATAGATCAATGACCAGTTAACGTGTATTGGTGGCCATAAATTAGAGCTGCGTTTTTTACCTTTCCCCAAATTGGTGCTTACAAGCAGCTCTTCATTAATTAGTCTGATTTAATGCATTTCATACAAGAAAATATGGAAGAATATACTGCTACAACACTAAATGAAGTATTGTCGGACATTCGACAAGAAAAACTGTCTATTAGAACAGTTAGCATCAAATAAAATATTCCAAAAAACATCATTACGGGATAAATTGTGTGAAAGATATCCGTAAGGCGTAGGAAAGTTTAGACCATAAAGTATTTTAACGGAAACCGAAGAAAAAACTAGTTAAGTGGTGTGAGTCATTATCCAAATGTGGTTTTCCATTAAGTCCTGGTAGCCTTTTAAGCACAGCTCAAAAAAATCGACCAAGTTCGAGTAGGACTCGAACACGAAGGGTTCCGTACCATCGTACAGATTTATATTATTATAATTTTTTTATTTTCATTATTTGTTGTTCACTATGTGAAAATTTCAACTGTCTACATATTACAGTTCATAAGATACAGCCGGCTGACAGACATACGGACAGCGGAGTCTTAGTACGGGTACAGTACCCAAAAAATGAGCAAGGCGATGGCACGAATACATTCTTCAAAAATGGTCGACCAGGGCGTAAATGGTATGACCTTTCCTGAAATGCAATCCACAGCTAGCACATCGAATTCCCGAAGGCCGAAACCAGAGATACATTTTCTGAAGAGCGTATTCGTAAACGGTTAGATGAGCTGCAAAATTATATAAAGGAGATGAATGCAGGAGACATACTTGAAGGAATAGTTGTTTTTTCCTACATACGAGCACCGGGATGCAGTCAATAGCATAGATGGAACAAGAACTAGATGTCGCATAGGATACTAGAGCTGAGTATACAGATTGTGAAATGGGTAGTGCATTCTGGAATGGATCATAACATATTTTAGAGCGTGCCGAAAGTAAATGTTTTTATAATAGCAGTTTTGTATACATTTGATCGACTTTCTCAACACTTTAGATACAAAAAAATATGAATCACTCGACGTATACATTATTTCAAATATTGTATTCCATTCCGGATTGAACCACCCAGCCATACAAATTTTGTATACTTTTATTGTATTGCATGCGACATCTAGTTCTTGTACCATCTATGTCAATAGCCATGCCAGAAGCCAGGTTTTGAGTTCGCTGTGAGACAGGCTGCATGAGAATATATCGCGAATGGTTACATGGTTAATTACTGAACAAATTCAAAAACATGTGAGTTTTTTTGTTGACGGCCACAAATCCCATTTAACATTGGACCTATACAAGTTTTTCAGGCAAACGGTATAATTTTATGCACACTTTCTCCTAGCACAACACATATGCTACAACCAGCAGATGTTAATGTTTTCAACTAATACTCCATCAAAATAAACGGGGAAATGGTTAAATGATGATCTTGTTTTAAAGAGATATGAGATAGCTATGGATCTTAGGCGCATGAAAATTGACGTGATCACTTAGCACAAGCGAGGATATTGTCAAAATCGTTGTTCAATGATCTAATCATTCAATCTCGTTTAACACATGTGACATTTCCTCGAAGTCCGCAAGAGTGTCAAAGGAGGAAACGAAATCAAGGTACTGTGTTCGGCAAAACTATGGATGGGATTGAAAGTAAGGGAAGGCAAATGATTAACGAAAATTAAGACGAAAGACGGAGAGATAATAGACCCCTGGGAACACCGGAATTTATAAGGTGTGCTTCAAATGTAACACCATCTAGAAGACCAGATCAAAAACTATCAATCCATAATAAAATTGGAGAGGAGAAACTAAGAGCTTCAAACTTGGATAAAAAGTATGTTGAACTAAATATTGCTTTAAGGCATAAATTTGCTTTATTATTCTAATTTATAAAATGCTGAATTCCATTATGTTAAATAATTCCTTCTTGATTTGTTTCTTTTAATTTATTGAAATTTATGCTGTTATGTAAAACAACAAAATTTGAATTGACTTAGTTTTAATCTGAAGAATGTTATGTTACTGTGAATTTTATCACAACTTATTATTTTTTAATGGCTTTTCAAATCAGGAATAACGAAACCGTAATAAAGTCGTAGCTTTCGAAACGTCATTTATTTAACACCCCCATATAAAAGCAGTTTTTATAGCTTTTTTTTTTTAATCTGGGACTTTGCTGGACGCAATCTGGCTTAGACTGGACGCAAACTGATGACTTTCGCATACACTGATATTTTCAATTATTATGCAGACTAGATAAATGCTTTGAGTTTTTAATTTGAATTAAATGATAAATATTCAGCTTATTATTGTACTACAAAAGTTTAAACATTGACATTAAATAAATTCTACTAAAAACCCTTCTTGTAAGGATGGCATTTCCTTAAATGGACGCGAATTAGTGCGTTTACCGTATATGCGTCCAGTAAATGCTACACTGGTGCGCTATGGATGCATAAACACTTTCGCCGAATTGAGAACTGCGAGCGCTATGGACGGTGTGGTGTAGGTTGGAGATAAAAACGGCAAAATTTTCGTATATTTTAAAAAATATTTTTTTTCACATTTTTTAGTTCGGCTTTTAGTTAAAAAAAAATACAAAAAAAAAATTCCTGGAGGTCCCCAGTAGAAAAATAAAAACAGTGCTATAAGTCCTAAATTGTAACTAATTCAATTTTTTTGAAAAAAATAGTGTTGTTACCAAAAATATTTTTCGTTCGGTACTGTAATATTTTTTTATGAAAAACCTAAAGCATTAAGCTTCATTTGGCATTTGAATCAGAAAAACCGGCGAAGTGCGAGTCGGACTCGCGCACGAAGGGTTCCATCGTACAAAATTCAACACTATGTTGGTACTATTTATTTATTTTTTCAAATGAGAGTTGGCATCATGTTGAAAAATAATGCTGTCATTTGAAAAATATAATAATGCTGTCATTTGAAAAAAAGTGCCTACTTATGATAATAATAATGAATGTGAATAAAACGAGGAAAAACCGCTGAAAAAGACACGTTTCTTGTATGGGGGGTCCCCTTTAATTATTAATTTTATTTTATTTTTATTATTTTTCGTTATAGCAGCAATAGAAATACATACTCTGTGAAACTTTCAACTGTCTACCTGTAACGGTTAATGAGATACAGCCCGCTGACAGACGGACAGCGAAGTCTTAGTAATAGGGTTTCCGTTGTTATCCTTTGGCTACGGAACCCTAAAACGGTTCCTCCGTTCTCGAAATATGATTTTTTGAAAATGACGTTGCATCGTAAAATTACGAAATTTCTAACCCCGTAGCGGTGGGTTGGAGGTGGCAGGGAAAAATAAAATATGGGTGAGCTATTTTTGTATGAGGCCCAGAAAAATAGATGAAAAAAAAACAAAAGTATAGCGGTTGTCAAGGAAGTGTAAAATTGTCATCCTTCAGTGTTATACATTAATTTGAGTTGTGTTTTTTTACTATTTACTTTTATGAAAGAGTGTTCCGCCGTTTTCTCTAAGTAGTTTAAGTGGTTTTAGTGTCTTATCTTGCGTAAGAACGGGGTTTGTTAGAGGTTCATTTTTCTCCTGTGATGAAGTGTTGGTGTTCGTAGAGAACTTCTTTCTTTCTTTCGGATTCGGTGGATCTGCCGATAGTATTGTTCTGCCAGATTGGTGTTTCTCCTGGCAATATTAAAGAGTTCTCTATCCACTGGATTTAGTTCTTCTGCCAGTGAAGAGTTTTTGTTGCTGGATTGGTGTTCCTACTAGTGACCGGTACGTTCACTTCAACACTGGATTTGATGTTTCTGCCAGTGCAACACCCATGTTCTTTCCAAATGGCATCCTCTTATTATTATTTTATGTTAATTCGGTTCTCCATCGAATCCCCAAGGAATGCTTATCTGTTTTCGTACATTTCACGCAATAGATTGGTTTACGCTAGTAATAAGTGACGTAAGTATTGTGTCATTGTATTAATGTTCGGGAATACACGCATTTAACTATTTTAAAAAGTGTATTTAAATCTTTTTTTCCTTTCTTACATTTTGGTATTCTATACAAACTGTGAAAGTTTCATCCAAATCGGAGATGGTCGGATTGATAAAAGTATTCAGCACTCGGGTGTGTCACATAGAGTGATAAATTCCGCCAAGCGGAACACATTCGTTAAAACGATTTTGCAGTGATAGGGTTAAGTTGCCGCTGCACGATTGGCGCGGTGCAGCAAAATAGTTGCCGCGCGGCGATTTTGGAGATTACTCAAAAACACAATTAGGCCGCTGCCGCTGGCGGCAAAATTTCTTTTCCATTCGGAATAAAGCCTTAGTCACACCGGAAGGCACGACGCGGAGTCACGCGGCAAAATAGAGTGTTCACACCGGGAGCGGCAGATTTTAACCAAATGTATTCTAGTGCCGATGAAGAAATTCTGTTATTAGTAGCCCTGGTTGAAGAAAACAGAGAAAAGTGATGAGGTTCGCTTACGAATACTATAAAGAGCCGCGTCGCTCCCGGTGTGACTTTTAGATTTAATTTTGAAAGAGGAATCGCGCAGCGGCAAATAAAAAATGCCCCGCCATGCCGTTTCCACTTAAGTCTGCCCAATTTGTTAAAAGAAGCTTTTGGCATTCTAAAGTATTATTAATCGAACCTCATTACTTTTCTCTGTATTTCTTCAACCAGAGCTACTAATAACAGAACTTATTCATCGAAACTAGAGTAGGTACATTTGGATAAAAATCCTCCACTACCGACCGGTGTGAACACTCTATTTTGCCGCGTGCTACAATGCCGCGCCACTACCGGTGTGACCAGGACTTAAACACAAAAATATACGATTCTACCGATATGAAAAAGAAAAATTGCACAAATTTGGAATAACTAGAGGATTGCTTTATAAAAGTCACCAAATATAATTTTCATTTGAATTTTATACATTTTATTGCATTGTGCATTTTGTGTGCGTAATTTTACAAACAATCTTTGATTTCGATTACAAAAAAATATGTAATTTTGCGATTTCGTGTGTAATTTATTTACAACACTAAGTGTTAAAAATAATAGCGATGTATAAGTTTTTTCAATTGATTGAAAATTACTACTTGAAGAGTAGGCTTTTAATTGATAACAGGGTCATTCCATATCAAATAGGCAACATGTGTGCCATGACCATCACAAATTTTGTTGATATTTTACAAACTTGGAGGGTTTGTGAAAATAAAAATACAAATATTCCTTATACGCTGCGTATTTAGTGAGTTTTAGCATTTTTAAACTTTCAAATAATGCTGTCCTGGTCTTCTTTAAAAATTCATATATATTTTCCTATTCATGCTAGGACAGTGAGATAAGATAGCCTTTCGCAATAAAGCGATATTTATTTTTTCTCCCAGCTATTGGGGGTAGCCCTTAGGTAACACTTTGAAGTGCCACAAAATGGCTCTGCAGTCTGCACCGATAAAAATTTCATCTAGGGTATAATCAGCAATATGAACGAAACTACAATAGTAGACACGATTTGATGATTTCTTCGATGAGTTCATCATAAGCGCTTATAATGAAAGAATGATAAAATTGAATTTGCCATAAAGCCTATGAAATTGCTGATGGCCTAGCTAAAAGAGGAGCGCATCATTCCTTCATCTATGCGCTTATGATGAACTCATCGAAAGATGTCATGAAATCGTGTCTACTTGTGTAGTTTCGTTCATATTGCTAATTATACTCTATATTGTATACTAAGTTTGTCATTCCATTTGTAACGCATAGAAATAATGATGGTAGAAAGCAAAATGGGTTGGACACCCATGCATAATATTAAAATTTGTTTTGGTTTTTCCATGACCGTCCCGTTTGTACGTTCCCCTGTCTGTTCGTCTATCTGTCCTTCCTGCTGGCCATCTGTCTGTCCGTCTTCATGATAGTTCAAGAACGCATTCACTTAGAGCGCTGAAATTTTACACGCAGCCTTTTTAAAAAAAATATAGATTTAAATTAGAAAATGGGACAAATTGGACAATTCCTTCGTAGGGTTTCCATAGAAAAAATTCGTTTTTACTGCATCTGCATATTTGGCCATTACCTAACAACGCGTCGACGTACAGAGCTGAACTTTGGTACATGGTCTTCTCCTAGAAATAGTAAATAAAATTTCAAAAACTAAATTAGAGAACCCTTCTTAGTGTTGTCATACAAAACTGTGGTTCTGAAATTTTTGCACACAGCAGTATCATAAAAATAGTAAATGAAATTTCAAAATTTTACTAAATCGGGCAAGTCTTTCTTGGTGTTGCCATACAAAATTTTGAGTTTTCACTTTAACTTTTATATTATCTAATGTTATTGGTCTTACACCAATTATAACTTTTTCTCTTATTTTTAAGGGACTTGCACATCAAAAACGAAACCGAAAAAATGTAAACCGAAAAACTCAATTTATTCCTCTTTAAAGGAAGGTTTTTGTTCCAATGACTAATAAAATCAGGGGAAAAAGGATGAATTAAGAATTTGAGTAAGAAAATAGTATATTTATCTCAGATTTTTAAAGAAAACGCAATTTTTATGTTTTATCCGCCGAAAAACGAAATTTCGGTTGAATTTCTTTTCGGGTTCCACATGTGGAACGTTTCGGGGCGAACAATTTTTACGTCGTACTTAACCTCACTTTGTGTGTTTACTTTTGGACTGTTTACATTAGCATAACCTCACTTTTGTGTTTACTTTTCGACTGAAAAGATTTATAGTAAAATGGACAGGGACTTCGAAGTTAAATTAATTATAGAGGTGGAGGCACACAAATGCCTTTATGATAAAACTTGCCCGGAATTTAAGGATCGGCATAAGAAAAATGAAAGCTGGGGGAAATTGCCACAGTTCTTGGAGTATCTGGTAAGTTTACGTTATTTTATTTTAAGGTTACGACTTGAATAATTAATTATCTTTACAGTAGTGGATTGCAGGAAAAAGTGGGAAAATCTCAGAGATTCGTTTAGAGCATACTTTAAAAACAATAATAAAGTCAAAAGCGGCTCTGGGGCTTCAAAAAACATTAAATGGGTTCATTTTGAAGCGATGTCATTTTTAGTGCCCTTCATAAAGGTACCAGTGTAAGTTTTTTATTAAAATGCTTATAAATGTAATACATTTACTGTATTCAGCACCTTTGGAAATTTTGCGGAGGATACTGAAATTGATGAAAGAGGTGACGAAAATGTCCAGCGTCCTCTGACATCCACCTCTCACGCTGAATCGCCAGCAAAGAAGCGATCTAAATCAGATGAAGCCAATGGAACTCTTTCCGAAATATTAAAAGCAATTGAAAATGTGAAATCTGAGGAAGTGCCTTCTGCTATGAGCAATTTCTTTGTATCACTTGCTCTACAGGCAGAACACTTAACTAGAGAAAAGCAACTTCGTTTGCAAATGAAGTGCCTTCAAGCTCTTTACCAAGTTGAGTTTGACTTTGAAGAAACTGATTCAGCAATATTATAATATTACCCCTGATGTAGTCATTTAATATTTATCATTTAATGTTAATATTTATTTAAAATTAGTAGACATTAAGGCCCAAGGAGGTGCAATTTATTTTTTTAATACATACTTATAATAGAAAAAAAGAATAAAGAAAAACATGTATGTCATAAATGCATAACTTTTTATTAAATCATTTTATATTGGAAATCTAAATCTCCTTCCGTTATGCACCACTTTGTAAACGCATTGCGGATATCAACAGCACGAGACACAGGTGATCTACTGGATAAGCAGAATCTGGCTCTGGTGTTCCAATTGTTGCTGTTTGGGTCATTTTAATATAATTATGTAGCACACAGCAGTACAATATTATGTTGTTTATAGTGGGACTCTGCGTTTCGATTCTTTTCAACAAAATTCGCCAAGTGTGGGCAAGTATTCCGAATGCATTTTCGACGATACGGCGGGCTCTTGATAGTCTGAAATATAAGAATGTTGTGGAATAATAATATTATAGGATAAAATCAATTAGCTCTCACCGATAATTGAAAATCCTTCTCTCCATAGTTAAGTTTTCACCAGGATATGGAGTTAATAATGTCGGCTTAAGGGCAAATGCCTCTTCACCAACTATTATATACGGCATTGGCGGACTCACAGTGCCGGGAAGAGGGCAATCAACCGGTATTTTTAAGTTGCCCGGATTATTTAACCAGTCATTCTCAAAGTTTGAGTGGCTGAATATGGCAGAATCCGCATTAGAGTCATATGCACCTATATCCACCATTATATATTTATAATCAGCATCTACCACTGCCATCAAAACTGTTGAGAAGCTTTTTTTATAATTAAAATATAGGCTTCCAGTATTATTGGGAGCAAATGTTAGTACATGCTTCCCATCGACTGCTCCAAGGCAGTTTGGGAAGTTCCATCTATCCAAGAAACGCTTTGCAATACATTTCCAGCCGTCGGTAATTTGCTTAGGCATACACCTTTCTCGCATTTTTAAGATTATTGCTTTTATGGTGTGGACAATGCATTTGCGTACTGTAGATGCTCCCATGCAAGACCGGAAGGCCAAACGGTATAGCTGGCTCCAGTTGCAAGAAATCTAAGAGAGAAATTACTTTAGTCCTGCATTTCTTTTTTGAAAAGTAGGTACTCTATACCGTAATGTAAGCGCAAGTTTCTCTTTTGCTGAAATTGTATCTCCCCTGAAGTTGTTACTTTTAGGCGATATTTCCCGCTTTATTAACAACACGATGGTATCAAACTTTTCTTTGGACATCCGGAAGTACTGGAAATACCTGAAGGGAAAATTTTCCAAGTTTTTCACTATAGTAAAAAACTCTCCATGTCTCTTCCTGATTTTATTTAGCGGATGCCTCCAATACCGTCTTATTTCAAAATTTTTCAAGATCCACCACTTAAGGGATAACATTAAAACACGCTTTTTCGTATGAGCCCTCATCACACAACTTTTATGAAAACTAAATGTCACTTATTATCCGGAAAAATGTTTTCGGTTTTTGATGTGCCAACAAAACCGAATTTTCGGTGTGGAACTTTTCGGTTTTCGGTTTCGATGTGCAAGCCACTTTAAATAACATCAGTTTTTCTTAGCTCAGAACAATAACTGTGGAATTCAACTTTGTAGCACACCACACCACTGTATGTCGACTATCCGCCATGACAAATTATTGTAGCCATGCCCTGGCTATTAATACATATCAGAGATGGGTATTTATTATTCGAATAAAGATAAAAACGGAAAAAAATGAACAATCGAATAAAAATTTGTTTGTTTACAAATATAATTCGTTATTTGATGAATTATTTGTTATTTGATACTAATTATTTGAATTTCAAAAAATTATTTGTTATTCGATCGTGCATTATTTTATAATCCAATAATTTTTTTGAAATTCAAATAATTACTACCAACCAAATAACAAAAAATTATTTGGGAATAATTCACTGAATAACTAATAATTATTATTTGATTATCAAATAACGCACGGTCGAATTGTTAATTATTTGAAATTCAAATAATTACCACCAACCAAATAACAAATAATTATTTGCGAATAACTTAAAATGATTTGAAAATTAAATAAAAATTTATTAGAATAACTTTTTTCCAGATTTTTTAAAAAAATCGTTATTTAATTGAAAATCTATTCGAATAATAACCATCACTGATACCACAAATAAGAAAAAATTTACAAATTCGGTTCGTTATGTATGAGACAATTTTGGAAGAAGCTAAAAATACCGTATTGTAGAAAAGAATCTCAAAATAGTTCCCAGAAGAGAAAAGACAAATAAAGCCAAGACATCTAGAGGATTAGTGCTGATAGTCCAGTCAAATTTGCAATTTGGAGGGTTTTTCGGCTTATTTGACTGGACTATGAATGGTCCTTCACCTTCTCGTCAAAAAACTGCGAGCATAATTTAAGCTCCGCCATGTAAAGCGGAATATTATAAAATTGTGGACGACGTAATAACAGCTGAGATGAACAGAAGATTTGAAGACGATGACGATCTACTAGATTCAATTTTGTGTCTTGAAGAGTTGGACAAAGTTTAAGTCTGTTCAACATTTAAATATATAATTGCTGTGAGGGAATTAATCAAAAAAAAGACAAATCTTTAATTACAATTATTTTTCAGGTATGGCAATTCCTTTCAAAGAAGAGGCTACTATTGTGAAAAGGTACTTGAATGAGTTGAATGGTCGAGGAGATCAGAGTGAAAAAAATATTAGAAGTTCTATAAAGAGATACGTATGAATTATTTGCATCAGTCGCAACAGCCGAATATACATAGTACTGCTTCGTGCGAATCTACCTTTTCGACACTAATTCAATTCAATTCAATTAATTTTATTAGGGGATTGTACAACAAGATAACAAAATCTTTTTCCGTACTAAACTAAAGAGGAAGTATCTATACCTATCCTACATAATTGTAAGCAAAACAGTAGCTATAAATAATTTAAAATATAAAATACAAATTCAATATTAGAATACAAATTAAAAAGAGAAAGAAAAAAAGAGAAAGAAAAAATATTTTCATATAATTGTAATTATAATGAATGAAAAAAATCAAACATAATAAAAATTGAAGAAAAAGAAATTAAATTAAATTAAACGAAATTACATTTACATACATAGAAAGACTGCTGGAAAAACCAGGCCCGAAAAACCACAAAATCAACCATAAAGTGGCAAATACCGAAAAATAAGCCTCTTAAAAACTCTCGCATCGCTCGTCCTCTGAATAGCCGCTGGAATTGAGTTCCAAATACGTACAACTTAAACAAAGTAGGAGTTTTCATATATGGAATATCTATGACGTGCAATAGAGATGTTTAAATTCCTTGAAGAATGCATGAAATTCAGTTCGTCACTGAGATATAATGGCTTTTTGTTGTAAATTAGATTGTGTAAAACGATAATTTGTTTGCGGATGAGCATCGTATTTAAGGAGCAACCGGACAAAGCATACCAAACATAACGTCTCATCCCAAATATAAAGCTCGTGCAGTCATTAAAAGCTACATTTAACTTTCGAGCGCATGTGGAATTTAAATGCGGGAATACTAAACAGCCCGCTGTAAAATAAGGTTGGAGTAATATTTTTACAAGCCTCATACGCATAGATCTGTGCAGTACATCAGCAGACAACCTCAGCCGTCGAAGTCCCATGTAAATTTTAGCAACGGTACTATTGACTTGGTCACAGCAACTCATTGAAGTATTAAGGAGAACTCCAAGGCTCTTAACCGTATTGACATATGTCAAATTGACAGAGTTCAAAGCAATAGGGGGAATATCGGTTGTGTCCAAGCTCTGCCTATATATTGCCATTGCACGTGATTTAGTGGGGTTTAATACTAAGGGATTCTCTTCTGCCCAACTAACAACTCTATGCAGATCCGAGTTTATGCGGTCGACACAATCTTCGATCAGACCTGTAGGCCGACTGAAGTATAATTGTACATCATCGGCGTAAAGATGTATATTACAATACTTAATGTTTTCAGGGAGGTCACTAATATAAAGATTGAAATGAAGTGGACCAAGTATGGAACCCTGCGGTACCTCCGAAGACAATGGCAGTAAGCTTGACAGATGGTCAGCGATACTCAATTGTTGATATCTCTCAGTAAGAAAGTTGGATATTAAAAGTAGGGCCGAGGATGCAAAATTGAAATGAGTGCAAAGTTTCGACAAAAGCCTAGTGTGGTGTAGGCTATCAAAAGCCTTGGAGAAATCCAGTAGAGTTAAGACAGTCAACCAGTTTTTATCCAGACTTTCAAAAGAGCAGTCTCACAGCTTTGAGAAGGCCGAAAACCTGACTGCCAACGGGTTAGGAGATTGTTGGTGTCTAAGTGCTCCAGGACCTGCGAGTACAGTAACTTCTCGAGTGCCTTGGACAGAAAACATAAGATGTTTATTGGTCCGTAGTCATTTGGGCTTTCGGAGGACTTTGATTTAGCTATAGGTATCACATTCGCAATTTTCTATGATGCAGGAAACTCGGAGGTGGTGAGACAAGTGTTGAAAATGTTAAGACTTTGAGAAACAATCAACGGAAGAATAAACTTAACAAATTTAAGGGAAATTTTGTCCGGACCGGTCGCATCCGATTTTATGGAGTTTATAGCATGGATGACTTCTTCAGCATAGATGCAGCGAAAACTGAATCCTCCATTCTGATCTGCCGATCTTCCAATTTCTGCAGATAACACATCGGACGCCGGGGCTATATAATGCGAAGAGGTGAAATGAGCATTTAATGCCTCCGGAGTAAGTTCACAACTCAGTTTTTCTTTACCAAAAACACCCGCATTTTTAAATTACTCCATAGCTCCTTCGAAGACAGATTACAGTCAAACTTCGAACTGTAATATCTACGCTTTGCAGCACGAATACTGGAATTCACCTTATTTCTTGTCGCTCTAAAGCAACTGTGACTATCCGTATCCTAAGACGTAAGTATCTCCGATACAGATACTCACGCTCAGTTATTAAGACTTTGATTTCACGAGAGAGCTACGGGCAGCCACCCAGCTTAATAGTTCGAGTTCTTAAGGGAATATATTTATCAAACAAATAAATAATTGTTTCACGAAAAACTTTGTCTTTGTCATCCACTAGAGGAAGTCGGTATAGATTGTCCCATGATAACGACGCACATTCACTGAGTAAGGCTGTGGTGTCAGAATTCTTAAAATCTCTAAAAGATATTAGCTATCTGAACTGACAGCAAAATAATATGTCATAGTCAAATAACGAGGTCGACTCGAGTTGATTGTGGAAAAGCACTTTTTCAAGTTCGGGAACGAGAAATAAGTCGAGTAATTAATTGCTATCAATAAGCCTGAAAGAATGACAATGGTTCACGAGATGATGGCAGGTTAGATATTTCTGGCATTTGAACGGAAAAGAACAGACAAAATAGTGCAATTACCTATATTGAATATTTTTACAATATTGTGATTCTTGTTTGGTCCATTTATTTCTTCTTACTGTAGGTACATACCTGTTTTAGTACATCTATAAAAAATGTAACAAAATTAGGGTTCTGAAACTTCTTTGTTCTAAAAGTTGTCCCTTCACTTGAATCGCTGTATCCCAAATGCACCGAAAATTTGAGCCCTACCTTTAATTTGGTTCTAGCCTGGATGTGGGCCTCAATTCTTTCTTAGAAATTTACTGGAAATTCGTTGCTTAGGGCTAGTTTAGACGGTGTAGTTTTTGGGCGCCGCGCAGGAAAAAGTTAGGAGAGGGAGATGAGTGGAGATGGGGAGGTCTCGCACAGATTAGCGCCCGAGCATCGCGCACGAACATGAAGTTTTTATCAATTTCTCTTTCACTTGCTTTCTATGAGTTCGGGGGAATTCAGAAAAATTTGTATTTTTATGAATTTCTCTTCCAGTTGTTTTTGCATTCGGGGAAGTTCAGAAAATTTTGTTAACATGAGGTGACGGTTTTGCGTAGGAAAAGAATAAAATGAGCTTAAAAGGCCTTTCACATCGAAAGCGAAAACCGATAAGCTCTACACCGAAAATTCGCTTTTGCTTTCACATCAAAAACCGAAAACTTTTTTTCGGTTAAATAGAAGTAACATTTAATTTTCTTAAAAGTTGTATGATGAAAGCTCATACAAAAAACGTATTTTAATTTTACTTCGAAATCCCTATCCATATTATAATAATATAATAAATAATAAAATAAAAAAATATAATTTTCAATGTAAACACAAAAGTGAGGTTTAGTACGACCGAAAAATTTTTCGTCCCGAAACGTTCCACATGTGGAAACCGAAAGGAAATTGACAGAAGCAACCGAAATTTCGTTTTTCGGCCGAAAAAAGATAAAAGTTGTGTTTTTCTTAAAAATCTGAGATAAATAATCTATTTTATTAGTAAAATTATTATTTTATCCTATTTACCATTATTTTATTAATCATTGAAGCAAAAAACTTATGTTAAAGTGGATTGTGGAATAAATTGAGTTTTTCGGTTTTGATGTGAAAGTGCCTTAAGGTGGAACCGCCAATTAGTTGAAAAACTGTTATATTATCAAGAGTCTGAGAGCTGCATAATATAAAAAGGGACAAGAGAGAAAAATCTCGTAAAGTATTTCGAAGTGAACTACAAAAAAGTAATACTGTACAACACATACGCAATAAAATTCAAGTATTGCGTGGACAATATGCGAATGAAATGAGATTAATTGCAGCATCTTTAAAAATTGGTCCACTGCACTTAATTCGAGCTAGGGTTTCCAATCCGGATATCGGGATACCAAATTATCCGGATTATCCGACCCATTTTGCCTATTCGGTAATCCGGATATTTTTCCATAATTATCCGATAATCCGGATATTTTTGAAATTTTTTTTTTTTCAGGAAAATACTGTTTTCTTTCTAACTGTTCAGCTATTTTCAAAAGATTATGCAATTACTTTCTCAAGTGGCAGTTTTATTTATTATTATTATTTATTTATTAAAGTTTCTTTGAATAAACAAATAAGTTGTCTTGGATGTTTTTTTATCCAAATTTTAAATAAAACAAGTAAGAAAGCTAGAATTGGTCCAAGAGAAATTCTTATGATACCCTAGATGAATGCCCTTATGACCCGGTTTAGACGAGTAAATAAGCTGCCTCTACTCCACGGAAACTTCTCGGTAATATAATGGTTGGGGGCAGGAATGAAACATCACTCATCCTACAGATTTCGTGCGGCAGAGAGCGCATACTGAGACTGACCTGTCTAAACTGGGTCTATGGAATTTCGTATGGTCACCCATCTGTGTAAGTTTGATTTTCTCAGTAGTTTTTCGCATATATTTCTAGACCGGTTCGTTGGACAGTAAAAATTATTATAACTAGTTTCATAGCATTTCATATTCTGAAGATCGTTTGAGTACACAAAAAACGTCTAGGACTGATTGTTTTCACAGAATACCTACGTAAAACATCAAAATTTTTGTATGGCCCAATTTAGCTCATTTATGAAATTATTTTTAAAATTTTTATGCAAACGTCGCGTAGAAAATTTCAGCTCTCTACGCTGATGCTCTCTAAAGCAATGTTCAAATATGTACTGAAAAACGAAAGTTTTGTATGGCAACTCCTTGAAGGAGTTACCCGATTTGTCCCATTTTCGAACTTGAATTTACTTTTTTTTTTTAAAAAAAAAAGCTCATGTGCAAAATTTCAGCTCTCTAAGTACATGCGTTCTCGAGTTATCGGGCGGATACACAGGCAGATAGACAGACGGACAGACGGACATGCAAAAATCAAAATAACTCTTAATATTATACATGGGTGTTCAATCCATTTTGCTCTACCATAATTATTTCTATTCGTTACAAACGGAAGGACAAAATTATTATACCCTATAGATTTCATCTAGGGTATAACAAAACCTACTAAGCACTGAAATTACATGATAACAGTGTGGTTAAAAATTAAATATATTTATAAATAAAATATTGAGTAATTCGGCGAAAAAGGTAGTATATACATTGATTATGAAGTAAATAGATGTCTCCAGATTCCGGTGTAGGAGTTTACTGTTACCCGTATGGCGTTACCCATATATGACGTGATTATCTATATAAAATCGACGATGGCTTGACTTGTTGACGTAACCAACAAGAGGGCCAGCAGTCAAGTTTAGAAGAATTTCTAGATGTCCTATTACCACTAGAGACTACAGCAAAGGAATTAAATAAAAATTCAGCGACACTTTTGACCGCTGAATGTGCTTATAAATTTCTATTTGAAAGCTTAGACGAGTTTAGAACGAATTTAGATTAACTTTTATCGAAACAGAATAAAAAACGAATGGATGAACGTCGAGATAAAATGCTTATGAAAGTAAATCTTCTTAGAAGCAGGCAATATACCACATTCCATAAATATTTTGAATATAATTCAAACGGTGCTCCCATTACATTGCCAGTCTGCAGGGATAACTGGAAGTGGCAATTTCTTCTGTTGTTGAGCAGAGCAACTCAAAAAACATATTATTCAATGCATTTCTTACAATAAAGCCAACATTTACAGTTTCAATCAATTACAATTTTGAAATTTACAATGCAATAACTTTTTAAAATATTCTTTTTTAAAAACAAAATAAATTTAAATCATATAATGTTTTTTACTATTTATTAATTATTAATGTACATAATTAAAATATTTGAATAAAAAAATTATAAAACACCATGAAATATTGGATTCAAGCTATTTATTTATTTTGTTTTTTGTTATCCGGATATCCGGATATTTCGAGTTTTCAGTATTCGATATCCGGATAGTAATTAATGTCGGATAATTGGAAACCCTAATTCGAGCGTTAAAAACTTTGAATGAACCTCTGATATTTCTTCGCTTTTTCCAAGGTTGCACCAATAATTCTTTTTTCTTTTTGTACCTGCAAGTTGTAGAGAGCCCGAGACAGCGCTTAGTATGCCTGTATCAATTAAATTATCTTCACTATCGCTGCTTCAGTAAGCATTTAAAAAAGCAAGCCCGGCATTTTCTAAGCTCAAAGCCATATCTTCTTCAGCTAGAACTCATATTCATCTCTAAAAATGACATGATATTTTTATAATTTGAGTTTTGGAAGTTATTATTACCTACTTATACGCTAATAAACATATCTTTCAAAATGCGAAACATATTCAATAAAGACATTAACAGTCCAAATAACTTTCAGTCAACGTGAACGCCACCCAAAGAGAATGTCATAGACAACGAAATAAGCGATTAAAGGACTGCTCCTGTTTTCGTGCGTGCTGTGCAAAAACTATTCCGTATTAAATCAAATAGTGTAACGGTTTTGACTTAGCCACTTTTTACATTAGGTCTGTTCGCGTACTCAGTTTTGGGACAATGCATTGCAATGAATTTGCACGAACATACACCTTTTCCGTTCGTTTACTTTCTCGTGCACACAAAATTACACGAGTTTTGCATACGTCACAGCTTCCCCTCTCGCATGAATTTACCCGAAGTTTTTAGTTACTGTACAATTCTTGCAAGGAAAATTGACAGCTGTCATAGGAAAGTTCATTTTTGTAATTTTCTGAAAAATGTTTAAAGCGCAATCAAAATGTCGAATGAACATAGTTTAAGTATTCAATACTCTAATGGGACTTTTCAAGACTGCACCAAGTTAAAAAAAAATAAAGCAATACTCATTCGCAAATGTTGTTTCACACTTCTTCTTCTTGTTTTTCACGAACTTGCATGAAAAGCGTTCGTTTACTTTTTTGTGCACTTTACATTCTTCCCCCACCATACGAGTAAGTTTTTACCCAGAAAGTTTTTGCACGAGAAGTACGCGAACAGACCTATTATGTGTCTGATATTTTTAGTTAATTCATAAAAGCCTTTACGCCGATAGTGTAATACCACCCGATATAACCAAATACTCGAAGAGGGAGTTGGGTGTTGAAGGGGGAGGTCAAGCCCAGGCCTGCGACACACACACCCACATACACCCACATATACACACACCCACATACACACATCTATACACGCATACACGCGCCGCGTGTGTATATGTGGGTGTGCGCCAGGCCTGAGATCAACCATCCCCTTCACCACCCAACTCCCTCTCCTAGTATTTGGCTATATCGGGTGGTATTACACTATCGGCATAAAGGCTTTTAGCATTTCATGAAGTAACTAAAAATTTCAGACACATAATGTAAAAAGTGGCTAAGTCAAAACCGTTACACTATTTGCCTACTCTCCATGAAGTGTCTAGACTTTTTGTGAAATGCTGAGTTACATCAAATGTCTACGACATATATACCTACATTATAGGACGAAATACGTCTCAGTTCTAGTACAAAATTTTTAATGAGAATACTTGGCTTCTATATACCTTGGTCTAAACCAGCCCTTAGAAGTTTTATGCATTATTGGATGCTGACAACGGCAGAAGAAATGAATGCTTATTGGAGGCTCATAAAGGCACAAATGAAAGTATTGTAATATGAAAATAACTCCAATCGGCCACCAAAGTGAATAAAAATTCTACCAAAACATTTTCCATAAAGTTCTACAAAAAACAAACAATTTCTTATTTCATATTTACGCGTCTACATTCATAAAAATTGTTGTCGGCCTCCAAATATGCTTATAAATTCTTAAAAAAAAATTCCAGTAAATTTCTAAGAAAAATTTGAAGGCTTCCGTATATCAGGTGGAGGCATCGTTGATTTTATATTGGAGCGAAGTACTGCATTGCTCTGGTAAAAGATAGAAACTTGAGTGTGTGCCTGAAGATTAGAAACAATTTCTGTTAATTATCAACATCTCTTTTTCGTCGTAGCTAACTAATTTGGTTACCAGAAATGTTGATAAGGTTTTCATTTTTCTGATATGCGTTTTTCATCTGTATATTTACTTATTTGTGCTTATACATATCATATTACGCCTTAATTATATTTGGCTCACATTCCAAACAACTTACCTATTTAAAGGCTGAAACACACCGATGACGGTACATACCTACATATATTTTGTTTTTGCAACAACCCACTCACAAAAACAAAATATATGTACCGCTACCAGGTCGGCGTGTTTCAGCCTTTATAAGGCTGATTAATAGTAGGCATTAACTTAAAACGTTTTTTATGTTTAAGAATAATCACAGCACAGCGTCGAAAAAACTAAGAAAAACTTGATAAATAAAATGAATTGAAAGAAGAAAACTAGCACGATGAACTATTTTAATAATTCACTTAATTCACATACACCCTTTTTAAAGTCCAAAACAAATCCTCTTGATATAGCGTTGGATTGGATATTCACCTAAACCATTTTACAGAATCATTTCATTGCCAAATATAGTCAAGAAACTAAGTCAGGATAAATAAGTGAACACCCAATGACCCAACCAGATTCACACAATCGCGTTTTAAAATACTCACGTAGGTACATATCTACAAATTCATATACATTTTTAATTAATACTAGGTGCCTATTATCGCCCATGCAAATTGCGAATACATATTAAACCACATTGCAGAAACTTCTGTCTAGCAGAAACAAGTAAACTAGTTTCTTTAATATTTTTACAATTACATCTACCTACAACTCTGCTAAATTAATTTTGTACTTCTGCAGCCTCGCCATCTCATGCGACTTTTCATGGGAAGTAAAAATTTTAGATAATTGCAGGAACTTTATCTTTAGTTAAGACCCTATTAGGTACATATAACACAAATTCAAATGATGATATAACACTTTTGTGCTGTAACTGCAAAATTTATATGACTGATTTTAATCATTTTAATATTTTAAATAATAATAAAAGGCAACCGTTTCACATAAGTTAAATTTATTGTTAAATAATCAAGTCACATTATTTTCAAAATACTTCACACACATATTGGTAGGTAACGTGATTAATGATTGCAAACACTGAATTAAACCATAGCAATAAGAAATAATATTAATCGAGCAAAGCATAGTATGTACATGTTATTGTTTTACATTAAAATTTTGTAGGTAATTAGCTTTGGTTTTTAAAACGATGTGCTTCAGCGTAATTGCGAACATCAGAGCAATTTCGTTCTTGGCGTATACGAACATCATTTGGATCTAATTCAAACCTTCCACTCCATTGGGTAGGTAAAATCTCTGGTTCATTGGAATATCCGTGGAGCTCTGTAGCATCGGAAAAATTTCTCTCAGGTTTAATCCTTACTTCTGAGCTTTTCTCAAACTTTCCACTCCATTGAGTAGGTAAAATCTCTGGTTCATTGGAATATCCGTGGAGCTCTGTAGCATCGGAAAAATTTCTCTCAGGTTTAATCCTTACTTCTGAGCCTTTCTCAAACTTTCCAGACCATTGGGTTGGCAAAATTTCAGGTTCAGAGCTAATACCAAAGTACTGGTTATCAGTAGATTGATTTCTCTGTTGTGCTGCAGCTCGATGTATGGGCATTCCATTTCCATGATTGACAAATGTTCCATCCCAAGTAGGAGGTAGGACTTCAGGTTCCAGATATTGTCCATAGAAATTACTTATGTTACTTTGTTGCTGATTTCTGTTCACGCTCATCCCCTTTTTATTCCCGTGATTGTATACGAACTTTCCATTCCATCCCTCAATTTTGATGGGAATGTATTCATCTTCACTACGGCGCCTTGGCATTATATCGGTATATATATGTCTATAGGTACTACCTAGTTTGAAATATTAGCACAAGCAAGCTTATAACTCATAAACTGTTTCGTTCAGAATTGAAGAAAGAACTGATTTCTATTATTTCACAATTTTCTACTTAGGTTATTGCCTGTAGAAGAAGTATGCCCCATGAGTAGGAGAAACTGACGCCTACTCGAATTAAGACTCTTTTCCTGATTTGTACATGGTTTAAAAGTTGTCAGACGTCATGAGTAATTTTCGATGGATGACGCGAGATTTATATGAAAATGTAAATATTTATTTATTCGTGCTTAAATGGATTTTATGTTTTGAAAAGTTGCTGTGACTTTATTTGGAAGTTCCTTCATTTGGGAATGGGAACTTCTCACACGATAGGCTTTGAAAAAAGTTCGCTAAAATCCACCTGGGGCTTTTACAGCTTCCACAATTATTACGCGATTACACTTTGTACTACGCGATTATACTTTGTACTACGCGGAATCATTAAGTTCAATAGATTGTTAATGTACATAAACAGGTAGTAGGATAATAGTAACATTTTGTTGAAAACTCGGTCAAGATCAGCAGTAAATTCCGCATTTCAGTTTTAAATCATAATCTCTTACAAGTAACACACTAAGCTAAACAGATTGTCTATAAATTGTTTTTTGAACTGATAACTCTTCAACGGCTACAGTTAGCATATAGGTGTAATAGGTCAAATTAAAGAGGAGAGCCCATAGTTTACAGCTATTATAAAAAAAATACATTAACCCCTTTTTTGTAAAAAAAAAAAAGTCAATAAAAAGGTAAGACAATCCGAAATTCTTAGTTCAAACCACCCTAACTCCAGAGGGGAAAGGAGTATGGGGCTGGTTGAGCAGTCGTTGGAAAGGCCATGAAGCTCTGCTCTGTAAGTGACCGTACACCTTGTACTTTTTGAGATACAGGGTATTTCGTGAAAGACTAGGATGTTTTCTTAATCACCCTGTAACTTCGAAAAATGCTGACCTCTTGCCTTACATTTTTTTGTTTGGCTAAGTGACTCCTATTATTACCTGTCTTATGGACCGCCACTCTGTATAAGGGATACTATACTTATAATTTTTTTTTTGAATAATGTTCACGTTTCCGCCGCTGTAACTCCTCATACAGCAAACTTACAAAAAAAGTGTTTATACAAACAATTTTGAGAATTTAGTCTTCTTCCAATTTGTATTCGTCGGTGGATCAACAGTTAAGGAATTATTTTGAAAAAACAATTTTTTGTACGTTTAATCCGAGATGGCGGGCAGCGCACTCCCCCCACCAACCGAAAGGTCAAAGCTTGGATTTTTCATCTTGGCACGGAACTAAATAGCATACGTAAAAATCACAACTACCCTACTTTTTGTAGGAGAAAAGCCCATATTGAATGGACTATACTGGGTGGCCCGAAAAGTGACGTCCAAAGGTAAAATTTAGATGTATGTATGAGATTTTTTGAAGTTTTAGAGTTATGTCCTTTTTAATAGGTTTTTGAAAATCTTCGACCGGATCGGCTTTAAACTATTTTTTTTTTCAATTTGTAGAAGGTTTTTACGGAATTTTGTTTTTATTTGTAACCTATTCTCTATGAATTGTACTGTCATGCATAAAATAATCAGCTTCGTAACATTAATGGAAGCTGCAAAAGTTTTGACCGAAAATGTAGAATTTTCATTCGAGCGAACCAAACTTGTTTTTATTAAGAATCAAGTACGGCAGTTCCTTAGTTTCTGGGTAACTTTAAAAACTGCACTAGACTCTAAGCTTTCATAATAATACAAATCACATTTACATAAGACTTTTTTGATTTTAAAAATAAAAGTTATTTTGTTTATGTGAGGGAATTAGATCATACTTAGAGTATAGGCACGCCAGAAGAGAACAGATTTTTACAATTAAAGCTTTTTAATTATAAAATGAAATAGTTTCTTTTTAATTTTATCCTCGTTCAATAATAAAGAACTTCTACAACAATATTTGTTGACAGATCAATGAGCTACACATTAAGTGCATATGTAGAAATGCATTATTTTTATGGAGTTGCACAAGGTAACGGCCTGAAGCAGCACGATTGTATCGGGATCAACGCTGAGGTGGACCACAACCTTTCCTATATACCGATCATCGTGTCTTTATAAACACGCACAACACATTAATGGCAGGCCGCATCCTGCTGGCCGTCGTGAAGGAGCCTCTAGAGTTGATATGGATCGCAGAAAAATAATGCTGGAAGAAGTTCGTGGGAATCCATCAACGAGTACGAGAACTGTGGCTGGTACTCTGAACATCCCAAGATCATCTTTCCAAAATATACTTCGCGTGGAAGGATACCACGCATATCATATTCAGCGAGTCCAGGCTTTACTGTCTACATATTATGAATTGCGGGTTGTTTTTTGCCAAACCATGCTGCAAAAATACTTAGCAAGAGCTCCCAGATTTATTAATAAAATTTTGTGGACTGATGAGTTGCGATTTGAGCGAACTGGAATATTCAATATTCATAATACGCACACTTTGGCGAAGGAAAATCCACACAAGACGAAAACCTCAACGTTTCAGCATCGTTTTAGTGTAAACATGTAGTCTGGTCTGGTCTCAGTGACGAATTAATTGGAACTGTTGTCCAGACTTAATGCAGAAACCTACAAAGGGTTTTTTTAGAAAACGAGCTACCATTGTTGCTGGAACATAATGACGGCGCGCCATATCACAAAGCATTGCAAGCGTGAAATTACTTGAATGAAACGTACCCTTATAGATGGATCGGACGAAGCGGACCAGTTAGGTGGCCTCCACAATCCCCTGACCTCAACCCCATGGATTTTTTTTTTTTGGGTTTTTACTAAGAAATTATATACGCCCGAGAAATGTTTGAGTGAACAAGAACTTAGAGGGAAAATTGAAGAAGCCGAATGTGCGTTAAAAAGAAATAGAAAATAGACGATTAAAAGAAAATTTCTTGCATAGGTGTAGGATTTGCATTTCTTTTAGAGGCCGTAGTTTTTAACACCTTTTGTAAATATATTTATTTTTATCACAATCAACTGTGTTTTATTAACTCAATTAATTTGTAATATTATGAAAACAGGTTCACTGTTCACCTCAGCTCATTGCCAGCTAAAATTCGCAGAAGAATTTTTTTTTCTGGATACTTTTAGGGTGGTAATTGGCGTGCATGTGACCCAAGTGCATGAAAATGAGTTTCCCGGCGACTTACACGTCCCGCGAAAGTTTTCTGAATCAGGAAAAAAGTACCCTACCTGATAGTACTCGGCGAGACCTTTAATTTGATATGCAACATGCCGTATTGGAACCACCACCCCGGGAGGTTCCTAACCCCAACCCTAAAAGGATCCAGAGAAAAAAAATTCTTGAACGAATTGTAGCTAATAATGAGCTTAGGTGAACAGTAAAACCCGCTTTCCGATCGGATATAGCCCTACCGAGTTAGAGCCGATCTAAAGTGCGAAAAATGTAGAATCCCAGTTCGAATAAATTAAAGACTTTTCAACTAACAAGGATACTTGGATTACCGCCTTACGTTCCAAACAAAATTGCCATCAAAGCTACTGTATCATAAGTTTGGGCATGAGTCATGAAATTTAATTCTAAGTTGGTGTTGCTGACAACGGCTTTTGAATTTGTTGTTGTATTTGTTGTTATTTGTTGCATTTTTTTACGTTTTCACAGTTCTCGCGGTTAAGGCCCAGTCCCAGTGCTTCTTCAACTCTCTCTGTAGTTCAATATTATACGGAAATATAGCTGCTTAATGAGCAAAAATTCTATAACTCAGTCAAATTTCAACCGATTTTAGTTCACAAATGCTCATTAGACGTGGAATTAAATTCTCTATTAGTAATATGAACAGAAAAAAAAATATTGTAGAGCAAAATAAGCCATCAAATTGTTGTCAAAGTTGAAAAAATGTGTAGGAAGTGGTAAATTTCGAAATGTGTTTGACTGTAACTTAGTGACTTTTCATCGCATGGAAATAAGAAATATGTGGTTAGAAAGGGCTCTCTCTTCTTTCATAACAAAAAAATCGCCATCGAATAAAAAACGGCGGTGTTATAAGTTATTATAAACATGGACATACTGAATAACGGTTTTTGGGTCTAAAATGAGATTTTGAGGGTGTATGAGAAATTTCTAGTATGCCACAACTTTTAGTTCCACTAGGCCTGTAGGTTGTTATGTCTCGTCAAAAGTATATCGAGATTATAATTTTTTGTAACACAGTGTAATTAGATCAATGAACTAGAAACCGGTAATAATGCTCTAATTCTACAGCTTAACTTGTACGGCTTAGCAATTCGACTGCAACTAATAAGCAATTATCGGAAGGCTTCAGATTCTCCTCAGCATTACAATTATAACACTCGATGACACGTTTTGAATTTAAAATTGTAACAATCAATAATGGACCGAATGACTACTTGACGAACCAGCCTCAGGCTTGAGGTCAGTCACTTCACTATTCAAACTGGTGATCAATTCACCTTTTCTGTAACTTATACTTGAACTTTAGGTTTAGGGGGTTACCCCTTCTACGTTAACAAAAATTACTCTGACGCCTGAAATTGTTCTTGGTCGCGATGACGGCTGCCGTTCATTCTGTTCTTGAGAGATGTTCGACAGTATTTGGGTTAGTGTGTGGGGTACATGGGGCTTTTCATGTACAGGGTGATTCAGATGCTTACAGCTCGGCCATCCGACAACGTCACTGTCTCAGTGACTTAGTTTTACATGCCAACTAAATAAGGAAACTTCTGATCAGGTGACGGGAAGAAAAGGTCCAATAATCTAACTCGTTTTCACCACAGAGTCTCCTACCTTAGATTTTTTTAACATGCAGATCAGCCTAGAGTTACTTACGAGTGGCAAGCTGTACAATGGTCCAGCAATCAAACACAAATCTTGCCCACATGTTGTAACTAAAGCTTAGACTACATATTTAGAGCTTACAATAAAACTCTTTTTTTTTTCTCTTTTGTATTTTTTTTTTTTTAAGGAAGCTTACCTTTTTTTTCTTTACATTCCTTTAGACGTCTAGCAGTTAAAGTACTTATGGATATCTACTCGATTTTGTTTTATTTTATTTATTTTTTGTACTGAATTCGACAATTTGCATCCGTCAGTCTTATGTCGTAGTCAATGTAGTATGGTAGAAAAAACAAAATAAAATAAATAATAAAAAAAATAAAAATAAAAATATTTCTCTTTGTTTCTCTCTTAATTAAAAAAAACAACCTTCACTGCAATAATTTACAACAAATAATAATAATGAAATTCATGACAAGAAACATATTAAAGTAATGTAATTCTTTGGGACTATATGATAGTTTATTCTTCAACCTCCTCTTCACTCACAGTAAGTCCGCTCTCACTCAATTCTAGCTCCTGGAGACTACACCATGATTTCATATGATCTGCGGCTTAAGTAGATTGAAATAGCCGATTCGTGATTTGGATCCCTGGAGGATCCCTCAAAATATATCTGTCTTTACCCAGAATTTTGTCCACAATATAAGGACCCTTACATTTCGGCATGTGTTTTCTAGGCTGTCCGGTTGCGACAGCTTCGCTTTTTATTAACACTAGCTCACCTTCTGCATACTTTCGCGGACTCTCTTTTCGCCTGTCTTATTCGACACGACTCGATTCTTTCTGCAGCTTTTAACCGTAACCTTATCGCTGATTTCGTTATGTAAAACAGCTGTAAGTTCATTTTACAATACTCTTTTCGGTTTCGGTTCGTATCCCAGTAGCAACTTTTGTGGTGACTGCCCAGTTACACGATGCGGTAAACAATTTAGTCCCCATTGGATATCTGATATATGGATATCCCTATCGCGTCCGTCGCTTCTTGTTATTGTGGCGGAAATGGCTGCGGAAATTGTACGAAAATACCGTTCTATTTGGCCATTAGCTCGCGGTGTTTGAACGGCCGTTTTCGTGTGTATAATGTGATTATCGTTGCAGTACTGCTGGAATGCTTTCGAAGTAAAAGCAGTACCTCTGTTAGATACTATTTTATTTGGTGACCCAAAGAAATGGGATACCTCGTCTAACATTTTAATGACGCAGTTGGTAGTAGTACTTTTTACCGGTCGAATAATGACAAATTTCGTAAATGAGTCTATTACTCCGATTAGATGAATGTTCCCCTTACTACTTTTAGGGTACGGGCCTAAGTCATCAACATGAATAGTGCGGAATGGTATTGGCTCCGTTCTGTAGGTGTTCATCACTTCCCCTTTTATTATATGCACACGCAAGGCAGTTATCAATGTATTTGCGGACAAACCCCTTCATTCTGGGAAACCAATAGGTTTTTCTTACATGTTGTAAAGTACGCTCTAATCCGAAATGGCCCAAACCGTCGTGAGAGGTTCTTATTATGCTCCAACGGAAACCTTTTGGCACAACAAACCTTAATCCGTCTGGGGTTTTGTAAAATAATTTTTCGTTCTTTATCTCATAATGTTTTGTCATGTGTTTGTGTTGCTTATTCTTTTTGTCTCCGAATATTTCTATGATTTCCGATAATTCGGGATCCTGTCGTTGAAGACTGACCACCCAATCTTCTTGTAATACCGACACAACTAAAACTTCATTACCTACTTCTTCCATTTCGGATTCTTGACAATAGGCGACGCGACTTGGAGCATCCACATGAGGCATTTTTGCTCCTGCCCTGTATTCCAACTCAAAATCGTACTGCTGGATTTTAAGCCACCACCTGGCAATTCGGGGTACAAGATCCTTCTTCGCTTGAGTAGCTTTAAGAGATGCACAATCAGTCACTACTATAAATTTTTTTCCCAACAGATAGTATCTAAACCGTTCAAGGCTTTCTACCACTGCCAGAGCCTCTAGCTCATAGCTATGGTATTTTTGCTCTAACGCTGTAGTTGCTCGACTAAAATAGGAGACGGGCTGCTTAACGCCATCTTCAGACGTTTGAAATAAAATTCCGGCAAGTCCTCGAGAACTAGCATCTGTATGAAGCTCATGAGATGCTTCCGGTCGATATATAGCTAAAATCGGTTTCTCCGACATTCTCTTTATTAATTCGTCAAAACTATTCTGTTGCTTAACTGACCACTGAAAAGTAGTATCCTTATGTAAAAGCTCATTCAATGGAGTGGCAGTTTGAGCGTAATTACATATGAATCGTCGAAAATAACCACTTAATCCCAAGAATCGTCTAACTTCGGTTACATTTGTTGGGCGTGGATAATTTTGGATAGTTTGTGTTTTATTCTGTCCTGGATGAACTCCACCTTCCCTTACTTCGTGACCTAAGAAACTTATTTCTTTATTTAGAAAAGTACATTTTTTAATGTTAATTGTGAGGTTCGCTTGCCTTATTACCACAAGCATCTTTTCCAGAACTATTAGGGCCTCTTCAACCATTGGAGTGACGATTAAAATATCGTCAATGTACATTATAACCCGTTTATCATTAATTGCTCTACGTGCTACGTCCCTTAAACGCATAAATACTGCCGGAGCATTAGTAAGCTCAAAAGGCATGCGTTTAAATTGATGCTGTGAATGGCCTTGATTCTTCCTGAACTGGGATCTAATGATACCCACTCATCAAGTCCAACGATATGAATACTTTTGCATTGAAAAGTTTATTAATTAGCTCCTCAATGCTAGGGGTAGGAAAATTTTCCCGTTTTGTGAAAGAATTTAATTTTCTGTAGGCCTGTTCATGATGGTAAGGTACCCTATAAGGCTTATAGCGTACAACAGAATTATCCTTCAACTGAAGAACCATCTCAATCCAAGATGTTTTGCCTAACTCCCTGGTCTCAGTAGCAAAACAATCTCTATATTGATTGAGCAGTAGTAGTAATTTTCTGTTCGCTTCGGAAGACCCTAATTCCCCTATATGCAAATCTTTTTCTATAAAGGGCTGTCTAATAATTTGCATTTAAGTACCTTCACTTCTTTCTTCAGGAACCCTTGCTTCGTCTCAATTTGTTACATCTTTTAACACCTCTAACTTTCCCCAACTTTTTATTACTCGCACCCCCGGTCTGTTCTAAAAATTCTGACCAATGATCATGGGAGTATCCTGAACGTTATTTGGAACTACCGCAATATCAGTAGCAGCTTCGATCTCTCCCAGTTTAATTCTCTTCCGGAGACACCCTAGGGCTTTGCACACACCACCTGCAAACCCTTTTAATGTCATACCTCCTTTCAGAATTTCCCAATTATTGACAACACAGTCGTTCTGTCTGATTGTAGTCCACTCACTTCCCAAGTCTACAAAGGCTTCTACAGAAATTCCATCTACCTGAACTACTTGATAAAGCTCTTGATTTTCTTTAGTTACAACGTGAACTTTCTTGGTTATAACATCTCTCGATTGCATGCACCTATTAACTTTATGCCCCGGTTTTTCCCATTTGAAACAAGTTCCCGAAAAGTATTCTACTATGTGACCACCGTATGGTTTCCCGTTCCAAATTCTCTTCTTAACTGGTGTTCTCACGAGTTCGCGTCTTTGGTTAAAATTATTAGTGATTAATTTAGGTCTTTGCTCTTCGATAACGTTACGAGCGCGTTCATGTTCAGCCATGCCTTCATATCGCTTTATTTGGGCGAGCAGCTCAATTGGCGTTTTACTACCTGATGCCAGAACCGTCATTAGCTTATTATCACCCAAACCCGAAATTATATATTTGATTTTGCACTGATCATCCAATTTTCCCCGCTTCACAAGAGAAACTATTTCGTAAAGACAAGACTCAATTGATTCGTTAGCTTTACGTTTTCGGGACATTAATTTGGAATGCACGGAGGATTCATAGAAGTCACTGAGGAAACCTAATACAATTTCCTGCATAAATTTGACCCAAGTGTCATTTATAGATTGACGACTTTGGTTCCAATTACCAATGTACGCATATATATAAAAAAAAACAAAGAAATAAATAAATTAATGTACGAATGTAAAATAAAGAAAATTTAGGTATGAATGTACGCAATCCAGTCCAAGTGTTTTTTTTTTGCCTGTCGAATTCTAATTGCACAAAACACTTATCAGCCAAAAACACTTTACTAATTTTTTTATTACTAGTACTTTAACGCTTTTAAAAGATATTTTCCCGGCACTACCTTATCACACCACATCTTCGTTTTTTGTGTACTGTTCGAGATATATGAGGTGAACCGCTTATGTTAAGTTCCTCTTATTCCGTATGTCTTAAGTTTATTTAGTAAAATTTCCATATCTTCTCAAATGCTCGTTTGAAGTCTAGGGACATTACCATTATTTTCTTACCAGCCTCCAACTCAGGCAACATATTGATTGAATGGAATTCTTCCCATTTTGTTGTATTCAGAATCTTTTGGATCGGAATAACGACAGTTTCTTTCCAACAAGGAAATGTTCCATTTTAGAGGCTTAGATTTATTAACTTTATTAATCTGTTATCTATTGTCTCTATGGATTGAACAATCATATCGCTCAGGCCAATGATGTCTTTTTTTATTATTGCACCTCTTTAATGTATCATAGTGTTTTTTTCACTACAAAAATAAGAAAGGGGGTCGGGGGACCCCCGATAGAAGTAAAACTTCAAGTGTTGTGTTAATTCACTCACTTTGTATTGAAAAGAGAGAGTGAGAGGTTCAAATATCCACGTAGTAGTATTATAAAGTTTATTTAAAAAGAGTTAAGCTAAAACTAAAGTAAATTTCTTTTTTAAAGAATTGGAATTTATTTAATATAAAAATAGGGAAAAACCTTTAACAGCAATTAAAATACATTTATAATTTGCAGGTACAAATAAAAACAGTTTTAACTACTTTTTTTTACAAAAACACATTATTACAAAAATACTTTATAACAGAAATATAATATAAAAGTAATCTTGGTTATTCATCATCACATTCAACTATTGATAGTGTCAAAACCCTCGAGAATACTTCCCAAGCCATGAAACAGAAATCTATGTATGCGTTGTGAGTTCGTTTTCTAAAATGTTCTATATTCATACTTATGGAAAAGTGCCAAGCATTGACTTTATATATGCTATAGAGCCTAAACTACTATCCATACAGGACAATAGTCTTCTAGTAATTTAAAGCTTGGTTCCTTACCTTCCTAAGGGCTACACTGCCTATATACCTTACTTAACAAAATAATAAAATAGTTTTGATTACAAAGTAACCTTACCATTTTACGCTCAATACCTCTCAGCTGAGTAATAATTCCATGTGTGTATGTGCAGACGGAGTCCGAACCAGGGTTGCCACTTTATGACTATAGTCATAGATCTACCACTATTTGAACTCAATATTTTCAATCTACCACTCTATGACCCTTATTGGAAAATCTGTGACTATTTGCCATTCCTGCCAAAAAAAATTGAAAATCTATGACTATTTGCCGTTACTGCTACAAAAAATTTCACAATTAGTTAGCTTTTTACGAACAGATACCAGGTTTAGTAATTTGTACAGTAATATAAACGCTATTATTGGCAGGAATGGGAAAGTAATAGGAAATGGCTTACTGCAAACTATGCAATAAACGGTTAGTATAAGTATTACTGTAATTATTAGACATTTGAATAGTTGCGAGCACAAGTTAAGATTATCTGAATCTTCAACCAACAAACTTTATTACAGACTTTTAGTGACAGTGAGGCAATCTCAGGTTTACACAAGAAATTAAGGTGTGAAATAATTTCTGTAATGCATTGTGTACAACACTCATTATCGCTTTCTTTGATGGATACTTACCTGCTTTATTTAGGACTTTTTTGTCCAGACTCGCAACATATAAATTGTGCTGGAACAAAAGTTACTTCAATTTTAATAGATATCATTGCTCCATTCACTTTAAGGGAAATTAGTAAAGACTACGTTAAACTATGTTTTCACTTATTTTCGATGAAAGCACAGAAGTCAGTAATCAAAAGTGTCCCGTATTAGTTGCCCGCTATTTACCAGAAAATTCTACTAAAGTTCTTGACTCTTTTTTTCTTGTAGAGCATATTGTCAATAACATAATACCCATTGAGAATTTAATTGGATTGGATAAGGATAACGCATCCGTAATGAGTGGATAAATTAATGGCGTAAAAACAAAACTAAAATCTTTGAACAAAAACTTATTTTATCTTGATTGTATCTGCGATATTTAAATTTAGGTACTTCTGAAGCGTCTAAAAAATGACCTAGATCTATTGAAAAATTAATTCGAAATATTTATACATACTTTTGTCACAGTACAAAACGACAAGGTATTTTTAGTTAATTTCAAGAAATTTTCTACACAAAAGCTCACAATATATTAACTTTATTCAAATCACGATGGCTTTCCTATAAGGAAGTTGTTAATCTTGCTATTGAGCAGTGGACGCCGCTCAAGCATTATTTTTATCCCCTTAATTAAATCTAAAGGGTATATTTACTAAGTTGGTCATTCCGTTTGTAATGCCTCAAAATAATTATGGTAGAGCAAAATTGATTGGACACCAGTGCTGTCGTTAGTACTCCGATCGGAGTATTTGTACTCCGAAAACTAATTGCGTACTCCGGTACTACTCCTTTTATAAAAGTACTCCGCTTTTCATTTCTTCATACTTAAAACTCCTATATATGTTTTTAGCAAATAATCTAATAGGTTTTATTCACCTTCATTTAGAACTATACATTCGTAGTACATTTTAGTAATAAAATCTATTAACGAGTCCGGTTGAAAAGTTGGTTTGGTACTACGTTGTACTTGATGAAATATACCAAACAGCAGCTAAGAGCTAACACATCCATGTTTTATAATTTTTTCAGCGGTGGCGTTCAGCGTACTAAAGTGTAATCTGATTTGTTTTAGAATATTATGTACACCTACCTAGTCATGTCATTATGATTCGTTCGATAAACGCTGTGATTGATATTTATGAAGTTATTTAAAGAACTCCAGAAAATTCTATTCTAGTCCAGAAAACGTTTTTTTTAATCGCTCTTTGCCTTTTCCTATGTCTTCTCACATTCCTATTCCTTTTCACAAAAGTTAACTCCATCCAATTAACAGCAAATTTTTCATGGAAAGTTGGGTTTTTGTTTATGATTCGGTGAAGGATTTAGTGATTTAATTTAACTATATCATTTGTTAACTTTAATTCAAGTTTTGTAAAAACGTTGATTTTTTGTAATAAAACAATAAAAAAATTTGTGAACTGTAACACAAAGGAAAAAACTTGAGAATTAGTTACCAATTTTCAAAATACGAAATTCAAGGAACTTACAGCTTACACCATCTCTATGGAAAATTTTAGGGACGACTGTTAAGATTGTCTTCATTTGTGGAAAAAACTAAAGAAACATTCCGTCAGTAAAGCTGATTTTTTGTAAAGTTTTTTTTTAATTAAGTTTTTGACTTCTTGTGGACAATTCCACAGAAACAGTGGTATTTGATTAAAGAGAACAAATTTTGCAAAATACGAAATTTAAAGAACTTACAGCTAACACAATCTTTTTCAGTTAATGCTTATATTGTTGTTAGTAAGAGATTAAATTTTCAAGTTGGGATCTCAATGGGTTTCGAGGCGAGATCATTCTTTTTTTTTTTGTTTAATGGACTGTTAATGGGTTACATTTGAGAAGACAAATGGAGAAGTAAGTGTCAAAGCATCCAAAATGTATGTCCATAGGTAAAGTACTAAAGTCAATTCTTGGCAATATTGCAGACACAGTATTTAAGTTTCTAAATGTAGCGGGTGTGGTGCAAGCAATATGAATATGACAAATGTATTCGAAATCAAAGGCAATCTAGAACAATTCCTGGAAATTCAAACAAACATATATAATATAGATAACATAATTTCTAATATAAGGACAGATTTAGAGCACGCCGACCGGATATGTCAAAAAACCATTCTTGGAAATTCTATAGAATCTATTTTGTTGCCAAGAAAAGGTCATACTTATAATAAACAAACTAAGCGTGTTCAAAAATGTTGCTCTGTATGCACGCAGCCTTATAAATAACAGGCGGTTTTGTGAAATATGATTTAAAGTTATGGCAAACAAGTAAAAAAACTCCAATGAAATGCAGAAAAACTAAAGCGATGAAGTTGTCAATAGATTTTTGCATAACGATGTATTAAAATCCTTACAAATATTTTGAAAATTCAAAAGTTTTCGATAATTAAATAATTAAACTAATGATCGAATTTATGTATTTCCTTTATGCAGGTATGCTTTTCTCAAGAATAGCTTTTCATAACAGAACCTTTTTACTTCATGCAAGTATGATCTGAATCAAAGCTATTAATTAATGAATCTTTTAAACTAACAGCTGTCAACTAAACTTAAGAAGTTCTTACTGCTGATAAAAAAAAATTCATGAGAAAATCTTAAAACAATAACCAATTGTATAAATATAAATAATGTAATATTAGGAGACACAATTATTTATTTAAAAATCTAAATATGAATCATTGTAAAGAAAAATAAGTTTTATTCACATTAATATGATTTATGGACATCCCATTCTAATTAATGTGAATTCATTAAATTTCGTTAGCCATGTACTCCGTTTTTTCCGAAAATACTCCGCTTTGGAAGCAAATTGTACTACTCTTGAAATTTTCCAAACGACAGCACTGTTGGACGCATAATATTAAAAGTTATTTTGATTTTTGCATGTCCGTCCGTCTGTCCGTCTGTACGCACGATAAACTCGAGAGCGCGTTCACTTATAAAGCTAAAATTTTGTACACGGCCCTTAAAAAGTTGAAGGAAAATTAAGTTCAAAAATTTCTGAAATTTAGTATATGGTGTTTTCATTGTACTAGCAAAAAAAATTTCAAAAATGGGCGAAATCGAGCAACCGCTTTTTGGTGTTGCCATATAAAAATTTAGGTTTTTCCATATACTGTGAAAACGATCAGTCCTAAACATTTTTAATGTACTAAAAACTTCTTCAGAATACGAAATTCTATAAAATTGGTTATAATTATTTTTTCTGTCCCACGAACCGTTCTAGAAATATATGCGAAAAACCACTTCAAAAATTAAACTTGCATAGATCGGTGACCATACGAAATTTAATACGGGCATTCATCTAAGGTATCATAAGAATTTCTCTTAGACCAATTCTAGCTTTTTTACTTGTTTCCAGACTAAATTATTATATAACCCACCATACACCCACTATTCGCCTTTTTTTTTTTGCTTTTTTCTTACATTCTTTAATAATAATAGCAGCAAAAACTCTTCCTACTGGCTGAATTCCATTTTAAGTGCTTGAAATTTTGAAAAAAAATCATATCACTTTAAGTATGTATCATTACCTACTGATGTGGATGTCCTTGCAATATATCAGCTGCTTATTATTTTAAAACTTCACCATCACCAAATCAGTATATCAGTGGCTTGGTGTGGGCGTGTGGCACTTGCCTTAGAGTGCTTATAAGCGATTAAAATATCACTTGAACACAAGAAAGATATTTTTTAATTTAATTCGATTTTGGGGTGTAAAGTGTAAAGTTTTATCTGATTGGTTGAGTTTTACATGTTTTTGATGTAGTAAACGTTTTAAAGGGTGCTCAAACTCTGATATATAGAAACACAATATTTTATGTACCACATGAAATAGCAAATCACTCAGTCCATTGTTAAGTCAGTGATTAAACTCAAACCCAGCCACCATGCAAAGAACAACGCATGTGATACAATCGCAACACAACGGATAAGCATCGACGCCGGGACGCTACTATCCAAGTGCTGGGCGCATGTGTAAAAAATTTCTTAGCCGAAGTAGGTACACCGATCTCTGTACTTCGGAGTGTTGTGGCGCTTCTTTAAACAGTCAGTTGCTGATTGGTATGAAACCTAAAAGCTTCAATTACCTTCTATTGAATCTGGTAACTCCCTTCATATCATACCAAACAACAACACAGCAACAAGCAAACAGCATCCATCGGTATTCAGTATTTTTAGCCGGTCCGGTAATCGTTTACGGTACGTCACAAGCTGATAAACACACAGAAACGATATCACTGCGCCTAAGCTAAGCTTGATTATAAGCAATAAATTTCAATCATTTAGAGACTTATGAAATGTTCGCAAATTCTGAAGTGAAAAATTAGCATATGCACGTGTAAAATTTTGGGTGTTTTAAATTTCTAAGTCGCACAAGTGATGTCAGGTAAGAAACCTATTTTCGCTTTTATTGAAATTGTAATGCAACTTATTTCACAGACTCAATAAGAGCGAAAGTCTTAACGGCAGTGGGAATTGGAGTAGCTGCAGCAGTTGGTGCTCATTACTGGTACCGTTCAAAGTACAATCAAGTGCCTCCGACAAAGTGGAAAAAAGTAGGAGCTTTAGAAGAAATATGTTTATTCCCTATAAAATCATGCGGTGGAATTGAATTGGAATCGGCTAACTGTGGAATTTTAGGAATTCATCATGAAAATTTTAAAGATCGAATGTTTTCTTTAATTGATGAAAACCATAAACTTGTATCTGCTTGTACTTACCCAAAACTGGTGACAATTCAACCGAGGATTATCGGAAACCAGTTAGTCATAACCGCAGATGGTATGAACGATCTTGACATTGACTTTGAGTCTATTGCAGATGGTAAAACAATAAAAGCCACTATATCAAACACTGATGTTTACGTTGTTGAGTGTGGCCTGGATTATGATAAGTGGTTTTCGAAATATCTTCTTGATTCCGAATCTGGTTTGAAGCTTGTATACTACTCATATCCAATTCCTACAAGAGAAATAGTTGCGAACGTATTTAAAAATGGAATCTTTCAAAAGAGCGATACTGTAAGTAAATCAAACTTTGTTTCCATGGTAACAATTAAATAATTCCACATTGTTAGGGTGCTCTTCAAGATGTTTCCAGTTATATGCTCATAAACCAGACTTCACTTGATGAGCTTAATACTCGATTAGAAAATAATAAAGTACATTCCAGGCAACTTAGAGGGACTTTCTTAATTAAAACTTCAACGCCAGCTTATGACGAGGACAAATGGAATTGGGTTAAAATTGGTGACGATACCATATTCAGATGTTTAGCTCCCTGTTATAGATGCATTTTTCCTAACATCAATGCCTTCACTGGAGAACGAAATTCCGATGGAGAACCGTTAAAAACACTCAAAAAGTAAATCACTTTAATATACCTAGATTGTAGAAGACTGAAATAATTTTTATATTTTGTAGGTACCGTAGTTTCGGGAAAGAAAAATCACCAAGAATGGGTGTTCAACTAGGAATTAGAGTTCCTGGAAATGTTAAAATAGGAGATTTTGTGTATGTTGAGGACTCTTAGAGCTTCGTTTCTAATTAGGGCATATCCAAATCCGTTGCTTATGCTGAATATTAATTTATTATAACAGTTCCAATATGTCGCAAAAATTACAGAAAGTTCAAATTCAATACTATCTCCATAGGCAAAGCTCATTTGTGTAACACAGTGGTTTCGGTGGTATTTTGCAATATTGCACTTTCCTTGCCGTAAATCCTGGTTCCATCTATAATTTCCTGAGAAAGTATTATGTGTTGGTATAGAATAAACGGATTTATGCATTATTTATTGGTAGTGTTCCTCAAAAACCCGTAAATCTTCCATCTTTACTGCAAGAAAAACTCAATGATTACTGTAATACCAGTGCTCCCGTGTTATATCAAAGTGACGTTTCTAAACTTTTAACCGCTTTTCAGCTAAAGCAATTTTTAAAAATCTAAAATACTGCTTACTTAATAGTTTTAAGAGAAATGCCGTATCTTCTCTTATTCATTGTGTAAAAATTATCTAACTAATAAAAACAAAAAAAAATAAAACTAAAAAAACTCATTTATCTCAAAAGTATTGATCATATAGAGTTGTCACTTTGAATTAACACTGCAGAGCGAACCACCGGATAAGAGTTTTGACAGAAACTGAGATCCATCAAACATTTTTTGTGGGCAAAGTATACTAAAAGTACAAAAGTTTTACTCTACTAGAGATTTGAATAATAAATCAAATTAAGCTTTACTTAATCGTGACATAACTTGCTTTCATAATAATTTTAAGATTGAGCATAGACAATGAATTTTGACAGGCCCTTGATGTAGTATTTAAGTTTTGGTTTTAAAGCTAATTGGAATTGTTTGTAAATTAAAAAAGTACATATTATACCTGTGGTAGTAGTATTCGCAAAAGTAAATAAATAATAAACTTCCGAAAAAGTGTTCCATGAGACACTTCTTCTAACTTTGAGAACTCAAGAGACAATAAATAAAATTATATAAAAAGCTTGTTCCTTTGTTACGATTGACATTTTGTTCTGGCAAAACTGCATCTGGGAGTAACGTCATCACTAAACACGTCTATAGAGAATCCACCCAACATACTCAAAACCTTCGAGGATTAAGGTAAATAAAGACCGCTACTCATGCTCAAGCAAATCATTTATCTATAGGAAAGTCGTTAGATTTGCTTGTATACAATAGTTTCGACCGATTTCATTTATGTCAGACTTAAGTATCAAGCTCCGATTTTCGCTAAACTGTCTCATGCAAATCGTACGGTACGACTTGACTTGTGCATGCCAAGTCGTACGAATTCTTTTAGCGTGTTTAGCGGCCTTAAAGCCGCCTAGTTGACATTATACTGATTGACCAGCGCGGATAGATCAGCATCTGGTTGATACTCCCCTGATGTTGTTTATATATGTGTCCGGTTGCAAAAGCACAATTTCGCAATTTCTCTCGGATATTGCTATCGCGGCCGAAATGTTACAAGCGGAAATTACAAATTGGTAGAAGAAGAAATGTGTTAAACGTAGGTTATGGGTACGAAAGTGGATCCAAAGGCGAGGAAAATTAGGATTAAGCACAAATTATAATATAATATATTAGATTTATATATTTTATTTTTATATTTCACATATAATATATTAAACTCAAACATTCACAATTTGTATGTAACGTCTTACTCCACTTTATCGCAGTTGCAGCCATATTTTCTACTCCATTATTAAGTGCTGATAGCCTCAAGGCCGCTACACACGCTCAAGCAAATCTTGTGACTTATGCATGGTGGTCCAGTTGTTTGATTTATATGGGCGTGTGTAGCGAATGAGTTGAGAGAGCATGTGTGAAATCGGCCGAAACTATTGCGTAGAAGCAACTTAACTTTTGCCTCCACTCGCAACGAATTCTGTTCAAACTTTAATTTATTCCTATAGCAAAGTCTTCAGGTTTGCTTGTACACAATAGTTTCGTCAGATTTCATTCATGGAAGACTTCAGTTTCAAATCAAGCTCCGACTTGCGCTACTTACCCTCATGCAAATCATATGACTGGTTCATTGTTTGAGCGTGTGTCGCGGCCTTAAGAGTTAAACACGTTTGACTTTTTCGATGCTGGTAAAATCAGCACGTGTGAAGCAGTGTTGCCACCTGGATCCAATTGGTTAGAAATGGATACAATTTATTTTTCAAACTTAATTTGGATACTTTGATCCTTTTTTTTTCTAAATTTGTCTAAATGGATCCATTTTCAGACACCTAACTAATTTCTTACTTAAGGAGTTTAAAAAAAAATTCCCAAATAACTTGCGATTTTTTTTTTGTAGAAATTTTTATAATTAATGAACGGAACCTTGCCCCTTGTCACTTATAAACTGCAATTACAAACCTGGAACTAAAATATATTTCTTCCTTCTGTCGTATATTTAAAAATTATTAACGTAATTAATGCAGAGTTTTAGTCTCAAGCATTGAGAATACACTGTTTATATCCTATTATGAAAAGCAATTTTCAAAATTCAGTCTTTTGACTTTGAACTAACTGAACTTGATTTTCTTAATAGTGCTAATTATTTGCATTGAATGAGATCTATATGGGAGTAGAAGCCAATGAATTCATTGCAAAGAACCAAATTGATAATAAGGAATTAACCGATGAACAGAAAAGTGTTCTCAAATTTTATATTGAATTATCAACTCAAATTAAAAAGAGATTTGATTTTTAGAACACAGTTTTTAAAACGCTTACATTATTAGACGCAAAATTAGTAGTAGTATGTTTGAAGTCAGATTCAAGTGTATTGTCACTACTCAATAATTTTTCGAATATGGTTCCCCAACGTAAAAGAGGGTTAATAATATAGAGCAAATTACACTTAAATACTGCACTAGCGCAGGCTTAGCCTGTTTCCAAGAAGGAAAGAGAATAGCGATTTCCAAATTATCGACCAATTGCAACACTTTGATTCTTTCGAAGGTTTTTAAATCTGTCATTAACTCCAAATTGATGAAGCATCCAGCAATCATTCAGCTCATCAATTATCACCAATATTGCTTATGGACTAGACGCTCGTCGGAAGACTTGCTGAGTTCAAAATTTTTGACCTATAGATATGCCAAAGACGTTTAATAAAGTATGGCATTCTGGCATTTGAGACAAAAAAATGAAAGTTTTATATTTGATCGCCTAAGACTGGTTGTATTAGATGGCGTTATATTTGATGGAGAATAGATGAATTTTAAGAACTTTTTTTTTTTTATATTACATATATATATATTTGAACCTGTTATCTCTCCGTCTAGTTTTTTAATTTTCATTAGTGATCTGCTATTTCTTATTTTCAATCCCTATTCATTGCTTTGCTGATGTAAATTAATTCCTGCACGAAATACTTGCGCTGCAAATCACGCTACAATTTGCTAGGATTTAAGAGTGACATATGTAAGCACTTCAGTCACTCTTCTTGTGTCCCCTAATCCTTCCTGCCATGCTATGAGCTCCTGAGCTTGGCTAAATAATATAAAAAAAATATATAAAAAACATGGGAACAGTACTTTAGATCACTTTAAAAATTTGTATCGTCAAATGGCGGCCGAGCACCAGCACAATTTTTGGCACAGGGATAGAAGAGGCGTCTGGCTCCAAAATAGAGATACATAAAAAGAGTTTTACAAATCCCCAATTATAATAGTAAATAATATTATTATTTAAAAAAACATACTCTTACTAACAAGAAATTTTCGTTCGCTGTTGACGTATTTTTTTATGAGAAATATAAAACATTTCAATCAGAAAAATCGGGAGATACGATTTTTTGAAAATGCTGTTTCAGCGTAAAATCACAAAATATCTAACCCCCTAGTGGAGCCATCATACGGGGAAACTGCAAATACGGTTGAGTTAATTTCATCCCAAAGGTATTGTTTTCGTGTGAAATGGCTGTGTATACATGACCACTTTAAAAATTTATATCTTCAAAACGAAGCAAACGCCATTACAATTTTTTTGCACATATATAAATAAGGCATAGAGCTTCAAAACAAAGCCAAACACCATTGCAATTTGGTGCACATAGATAGACAAGATTACTGGCTTCAAAATAAAAATACAAAAAAAAACTGCTAGAAGTCTTCAATATTCAATAATTTTATTGTTTTGAAAAAAATACTATTATTAACAAACATTTTTTTCGTGTGGTGCTGCTATATTTTTTTGTGAAAATCGTGAAGTATTAGGCTTCATTTTGCGTTTGAATCAGAAAAATCGGTTGGACTCTTTTCGGGATAGCGGGGGGTTGGGGCGTGGTATGTCAAAACAAACAAATACCGCGAAAGTTTCATCCAAATCAGATATATAGAGTACTCCGCATTTTTAGCATAAGTCGAAGCACTCAAATGGTTAAAAACAAAAAATCAAATAAGTTCGATATGGACACAATTTACATAGTTTATAATGTTTGCCAGGGAGTTAATTCCGGATAATACTCGTAATTGATTATGGAAATATAGATTCAGCCGCAGGATTCTTGTAGTTTGTAGTTATAGCCAGCATAACCTTTAGAGTAAATAACATACTAATAGTTTCCGTACAAATATACGGAAAACGTTTACTTTTTTTATTGACTAATTATAACAAATAATGAAAATGAAATATTTTTTTTTTTTATAAAAAATCTTTTAATTCGTAATTTTTCGTGCTTATTATAATTTTTTAATTAAATTATTAGTGGATACATTTGGATACTTTTTCCTTTCAATTTGGATCCGAAAATTTTTAGACTTGCGGCAACACTAGTGTGAAGTGCTTATAGCATCAGTATTGGTGTTGACACTGTGCTAATGGTGCGCTGATTCTTGCTGCTGATGTATCAGCACTGCTCAATCGGTATAATGTCAACTAGGCTTAACGTAAGATAGTGTGGTGTTTCTTCTTCTATTGGATAACAAAATGATAAACTGAGCTCTAGACATAGGCTAAAAGTGCCGCTTTATTGAGTCTAAGAGCAGGAGAGTCTAATATGCTTGTTAAGTCAGCTATAGGGCAGGCTGTATGCCGATATAATGCCTAGATCAGACTATATTCCGTTTTATTGATCTTACAGGCTTAAGAACCAATGAAGAGTTTAGGCTTGGTGATCAAATAGGCTTAGGAGCAGATTTAATGAGAAAAGTACACCTTGATATGTGAAACAATTCTGATTTTATTTAATCAATATCAGTCTTTTTATATAAATTTAATTACATAGCTTGAAGGTAAAATCATTCCATAAGCAAGAATTAATAATTTGAAAAAGAAACTGCTAAGTCAGTAATTTCACTGCTTTCTTGCTTATATATTGACGTTTCACAATATTGATCGTATTCATTTATTGTGACCCACTTTTCTGCTATTCGAAAAATAAATAATGCGTCACTTGACTTGCTGCTAAATTTGTACAAAATTGCTGATTCCCATTTTCTTTTTAATTGCTTTTAATTTATTGGCGTGTAGGAAGTATTGAAAATGTTTTCTTCACATTTTTGTTTTTTTTACAAATTTTGTTCATGTCTCATATTGAATGTTTACTAGGTAATATGATACTTGCAAAATAATATACATATGTGTTTACATGAATGTGCTTATTTATGAGTTTACTCATGCTGTTTTTAAGATGCGCTTTTTATATGGGTTTACGTATTTTGTTTAGAAGATTTCACTATTTTAATAAACTTAAAAGCCATTATTTAAAAATTGCAAGTGGACACAACCTTCTCTACAGGGTGTTTCATTATTGGTGCACATTACTCAAGGGTTTGATAGCTGAGGTGGAGACAACAAGCAAAAAATTATAAAGGGAAGGCGAGGGGCAAGACACGTCGTTTCGGCGTTATTGGGGTTTGAGATTTTTAGTACTTCCTTCACTTTACACTCCGTAACTTTCTTGATATACAAACTATCAAGGTGGAATTCATCTCGTTTAATGAAATTATGAATCATAGAAACGGGAATATCTCAAAAACGGTTGCACTTAGGTAGGTACATGGGTTAAACTAAAGGTAACATTCCGGGGTTTCTAAGTCTTGTAAAAAAAACCTATATAATTATAATGCATTTTGGCGGGAAAATCGTAAAAATTTGAAAAAATTAGGAATTTTCTTCTAATTTTTTTACTTCCACCTTCTACAACTTCTGACGGAAGGTGACAGGAAGATAATTGACAATTGGCGTATCTAATTAAGATTACACTTTTGAAGCGTTGTTGATGCAAATGTATATTCATTATGATTAAAAAAGTTGAACATTTGGTAAAATATTTTCATACCTTTTTTTGTTTCTTTTTTTTTATATTTTTAAGCCAAGCTCAAGGCATAATCTGTCCTGCAAAGCTCAGCATGACAGGAAAGAGATATAGGAAAAGGATTAGGGGACATAATGTAAATAAAATTCGAAAACTCCTGTAATAGGTTCAGTTAGGTAAAAGAGGTGCTGCTAGAGATATCCAGCCTGCTTCACTTAGACCTCCAGCATTTTTATTGTGTTCCTCGGCCTTGTGGGATAACCTTTTTTCAAACCGCCCTAGACTCATCCTGCTTCCATAAGACATTTAGGGATACATCTGCTCTCTTTACTCCGCAGCTCTCACAAATTTGAAAAGAAGTAGCTAATAGCCTACCTCTTTATTCATCAGATCGAGGCACTCACAAAATACCTATTGGATGAATTCGGTTTCTTCGGGATCCTTACAGCTCCTGTAGAAATAGTGCTTGTCGGCATTTAGTCCCCACTTTTCTGTCATATGCAGGCCATAATTGCTTTGCATGTAGCCAGAAAGTGTAATCACGTTACTTTTCAATCGGTATAGCTTGTACTAGCTCTGAAGCAGGACCTCAAAGTATTAATACCATATAGCTGTAGCTTTGTCGTCATAATTTTATCCATTTACTTTGGAAGCTGCCTCAAATTGTTTCTTGAAAATATGCCACGAATTTTGTCCATCAAATATTGGAGGTTTCGTTCTGCCTGCTCTGGATATTTCGGCTCCTACGTTTAGAGGTTGACAGTGCTTTATCCTTTTCAGATCTGCTTTAAAGTTGTCAGGCTGCTCGGTAACTTTTTGTTGAACTTCCGATACTTTCTGGTTGATTTTCGAATTTTGTTCTTCATTGGAAAGCTGAGACGGTTTACTATCATGTAAGATGAATCCCACCTTGATAGGATGGCGTATCAAGAAAGTTACATAACGTGGAAGAAGTACTAAAAATCTTAAACCCCCCTACCGCCGAAATGAAGTCCCCCCCCCCCCGCCCCAAGTTCGCCTTATAATTTTTTGCTTGTCTCCAGCTCAGCTATCAAACCCTTGAGTTATGTTCACCAATTATGAAATAGAGAAAGAAGAATTTTAAGAACTTTTATTTTTAATGATTCTAAATCAAATTTATAAATACAAGAAGAAAAAACAACCGCCTCGTCCGGGATTTGAAACCGGGAGCTTCCGCTTGCCGGGCGACTGCTCTTACCACTGAGCTAAATATTTAATTTAATATTTAAAAAAATAAATAAAATTGAATTTACAATTTATTTGTGCGCTTTCATCGTTACTGGTTAATGCCAGCTGAAAGCCAACGTGGCTTAGTAGGCTAGTTACAAATTTGATAAATGTGTAAGAGTATAATTATCATCAAAAATCACTACTGAAAAAGAAAACACGTCTTATGCATAAGAACACCTTTATTTTTCTAAATCTCTTTTTCCTAGCCGATGCTTGTGCTGCCAATTTGCCTCCGTGACCTTCTTCACTCATTATCCTCTGGCGACGGGGTTGTTTACGACTTCTTAGGGTTTTATCACTTCTCGGTATTCAAGTACTTTGCCGTCCTTTCATCTTTTTGTGATATTGCCGCTTTTATTGGTCTCGTTTACAGCTCGGCCATGCTCCAACAGCTACGTCTCGGATCGGTGAACAACTACACGCTTCCTGTACCTATATGTTTGCAAAAAGATATTAAATATTAAACTAATTACTAGAAATATATATCGTGTAATATGTATGTTTTTTTTTTTTTTTTTTTTTTTTAATTTGTTGCACAGTCAGCTGACTCCTCGTTGGAATCGGTTTCGCTGTCCGACAAAATCCTATCCTTCTTCATTTTATCGCTGGGATATATCCCACTGTATGGTTTTCGCGATCTTTTCGCTCCGGGTAAATCTTCTACAACGTACCGGTCGTAATTTAAAATTTTAGTCACAACATATGGACCACTGTACTTTGGTAGTAGCTTGAAAATGAGTCGGCCGCACTTCGCGGCGTGTACCCCAAAAGCATTTCATAGGGACTTTTCCCAGTCGTTTTGTTGATGGTTATATTTATACCCCAACGTATCGAGCTGATCGTCGTATCCCAATGCCTTTCATCTTCTGTAGATGTTGCAATGGAATTTAGAATTGTTCGGTTGTACCTCTCCGCTTGTCCGTTCGCACGAGGGGTTGCAGTCGCGTTTAGCACCCTTTTTATACCTAAGTTTTTACAATAACCAGTGAACTTTTCGCTGGTGTAACAACTGCCTCTATCACATACAATGCGGCGTGGCACACCGAATGTATTTATAATATCGTCAAACACTTTTATGACGGGACTTACCTTCGTGTTTTTTACAGGTGTCAAGAAAATAAACTTCGTAAATCCATCTATTATAACAATTAAGTGTGTATTTCCTTGTGAACTTTTCACAAATGGTCCGAGATGATCCACATGTAGCGTATCAAATGGTTCTGGTATCTTGTCAATTACATTTAAAAAGCCAGGCTGTCTCCCTGACGGAACTTTATTGTACAAGCAACCTAGACAACAATCGATATATTTCTTTATGTACTTCCTCATTGATGCGAACCAATACTTTTTCTTCACGTACTCCAAAGTCTTATCTAAGGAAAAGTGCCCAACGTTGTCATGATGACACATTACCACTTCTCTGCGATAACACTTCGGTACCACCCATTTTTTTCCTTCTTTTGTTACTCTATATAGCCGTTTATCCTTAATAGCATAATCCTTGTGTATGTTTTTTTCGGCTTCGTTCATTGGCGTACGAGATAATTTGTCAATAAGTTCCTTGCAGTTCTCATCTTTTAATTGAGCAGCTAATACCCAATCATCGGTCGTCACATTCACTATGAGAATATCGCTTACTTGATTTTCGCAAATAGGATTGCGGCTTAAAGCATCAACATGTGACTTTTTTGATCCGGGGCGATATTCAACCGTGAAGTCGTATTCTTGAACTGTCAACCACCATCGGCCTATTCGTGGTATTAGGTCCCTTTTTGAGAATGCTGTTCTTATTGCGCTGCAGTCAGTCACGACAGTGAATGGTTTACCTATTAAATATACACGAAATCGTTGCAGAGAATTTATTACGGCCAGTGTTTCTAACTCATACGAATGATATCGCTGTTCGTCCTTGCTAGTTGTTCTACTAAAGAATGCGACTGGTTTACAAGTCCCATCCGATTGTTTCTGTAATAGGACTCCGCCTAATCCTAGTTTGGAAGCATCTGTATGAAGTACGGTCTCCGCTTGGTTATCATACAGTGCCAGTACGGGCCTCGAGATTAATGAATTTTTCAATATACAGAATGCATCTTCTTCATCCTTTCCCCATTCAAATTTCGAATTCTTCTTCAAAAGGCTTGTTAAAGGAAGAGCTTTAACTGCGAACTTCTCGACAAATTTTCGAAAGTAGCTGGCTAATCCTAGGAATTGTTGGACGTGGTGTATTTCTTTCGGTCGGGGAAAGCTGGCGACTGCTTGAATTTTTTGTCTACCCGGTTGTATTCCCTCGAAATTTATTTCATACCCTAAATATTCAATTTGTTTTTTTAAAAAGAAACATTTTTCCAATTTTAAAGTTAAGCCTGATTCTCGTAAAATTTCTAATATATTCTGTAAAACTTTTAATCCGGTGTCAGTATCTACCGTTGGCAACAAAATATCGTCCATATATGCTAAGGCTGACGTAAATCGTAATGGACCCAACACCGCATTTATCGTTCGTTGAAATACCGCGGGTGCATTAACTAGACCGAAAGGCATTCGTAAATATTCGTAGTGGCCATCTGGGGTAATAAAGGCGGTTTTTTCGATTGATGAGTCACTTAGTGGTATTTGGTAGTATCCACTTGCCATGTCCAGACTTGTAAAATACTTGCAACCTCTTAACCGATCTATGTGATCATCAATTCTAGGCATCGGATATTTATCTTTTACTGTATTCAAATTTAAACGCCGGTAGTCAACACATAACCGGTGTTCCCCTGTTTTTTTTTTTACTAAAAGTATTGGGCTACTAAACGGAGATTTGGATTCCCTAATAACTTTGTTGTCAAGTAACTCTTTTACAATTCCTCTAACAGTTTCGCGTTCTGTAAATGATAACCTATATGGTTTATATGTCACTGGTTTATCTTCTATGAGATTAATTCTCATTTCACTAACATGAGTTTTACCCAGTTCACTCATATTTTGTGCAAAACAGTCGCGATATTCGTTTATTAAGCGAAACAAATCTCGAGTAATTTCGGGATTCAGATCTGTATCTACTTGCGATTCAATTTGCTTTAAAGTTATTGGTCTTAATTTTTTTTTCGTAAATATTCAATGTACTCACCCCTTTATCTTCCATATCTCTGTCTTCCTTAATACGCCTCTTGCTACCACTTGATCTTTCTTGAAAACAATATCTGATTCCGATACGTTTATGATCATCGCGATTCCGTTGCTCGCGTTTGTGATGCAGCGCGCGATCCAATGTTCCGCGTTTGGTTGACAACGTTGCTGCAATTCCACATATACTTCACCAACGTCATGATCACTTCGCACCTCTATATATCCGGCGTGGTTTGGAGGAATGACTGTGGCTTTGTTAGCCCATAATGCAACTTTTGCAGGTGGTAAATGTTCCACTTCAGGTAGGATTGCCAATTCTTTATTGAATACCCTTACCTGATTATTTCGAATAATCAACACAACATTATCATCGTTGATAAAAGATTGTCCTATTATTATTGGTACACTTTGTACATTATCTGGAACTATAAGGATGTCAATGAAGGATTTCGCGAGATCCACTTTCATTTCAGCACGACTTTTTGCTAGCACTTTCGTGGAGCCACCGCCATAACCAGAAATAATTAAGTTGCACGGTTCCTTTTTTAATTTAAGAGTTTTTGCGTCAGATTCACGCAATGTGACGATGCTGCAACCCGTGTCAATATATCCATGAAGATTTTGTTCATTCACTGAGCATTCTACAAAATAACACAAGTTTTTCTCTGTAAAAGAATTAGTGTTGCACTTTAGAGCACTTCTTTGAAATTTTGCGGGGTTTACTGCACAATCTTTTGCTTCGTGTCCCAAACGCTTACACTTAGTACACTCAATTTTCGGTCTGGTACATTTCGTTGATATATGTCCACGCTGGTTGCAGTTAAAGCATTTTAGTATTTTCCCTTTAAACGTATCATTTTTGTCTGTCTGCCGCTCTAACTGATTGTGATTATAACGTTTTCTTTCCGACCGACTGCTTTCGCTGTTCCTATATGTTCTTGGACGCTCATCGATGGCAACAGTTGACAAAAATTCTGCATAGAGATCTTCGGGTGTCTCATAACGTCCTGCTCGTGCTCCAGTCTGCACTGTTATATTATTTAGTCCGTCTATCAAGCAGGATACCGCATCTTTCCCTGATATTTTGCAAGCTTGGATAAGATCCATCTTGGCGAAGTAATATTCGACCATGCTTTCATCACTTTCCTTCCTACGGTTTACAAGTTTTCTTAAGGTTCCCGCGAAGTCATGAAGATCAGGAAAGGTTTTTTTCATCAACTCCTTCCATTCGTTCCAGGTACGATCGTAAGTGCTGAGATTACTCTACCATGTCCTTGCTAATCCGCTTAAGCGATTCTGCATATGGTAAATTGTTGTTTTTGTATCCCATTCGTTAATGCCTGCCAATTGCTCGATCTTTTCCAACCACTTCTTAACTGATAGATTGGGGTTACCCGGCTTAAACTCGGGGATACAATCACTTTTTATAGAGTATCTGATTTGTTTATCAGTGTTTTGATTATTTACACTTGACTCTTTACTCAAAAGAGTTTCCACTAATTTTTCTAGCCGATTTATGCGTCTAGAACTTTCACTTTCACTTGTTTGAATTACATCCTCTCTAGCAGTTAATCTCCTAGGAGATTGTCTCCGCGGCCGCGTCGGCGTAAAACTATTTCCACCGTGCTCAACACTGAAACGGCTTTTAGAGGAGGTTGACGAGCTCGAGCTCTTTGATCGTTGTCTTTTGTATCGGCCCATTTCCGCACTTCACACTTTATGTCGCGGTCACCACTTAAAAATGTTCGTAGCTCCAATAAGTCGGAATTTTAAAAGCACACGAAACACAAATTACGCTTTTATATTTTTTTTTTTCGCGCTTAGGTTTATCCCACTTCTGAACTGTAAGAGTATAATTATCATCAAAAATCACTACTGAAAAAGAAAACACGTCTTATGCATAAGAACACCTTTATTTTTCTAAATCTCTTTTTCCTAGCCGATGCTTGTGCTGCCAATTTGCCTCCGTGACCTTCTTCACTCATTATCCTCTGGCGACGGGGTTGTTTACGACTTCTTAGGGTTTTATCACTTCTCGGTATTCAAGTACTTTGCCGTCCTTTCATCTTTTTGTGATATTGCCGCTTTTATTGGTCTCGTTTACAAATGCAAGAGGGAAAATCATCTCTCTCGTTAGCTCAGTGGTAAGAGCAGTCGCCCGGCAAGCGGAAGGTCCCGGTTTCAAATCACGGACGAGGCGATTGTTTTTTCTTCTTGTATTTATAAATTTGATTTAGAATCATTAAAAATAAAAGTTCTTAAAATTCTTCTTTCTCCATTGACCGATTCTAACAAGTGTAGGTTCGATTCCCGTCCGCGGGAAAAATAAATACAATTATGAAATACCCTGTGTAGTGAAAAACCAACGCTTTGTATGGCAACATCAAGAGGCGGTTGCACGATTTAGTTCATTTTTGAAATTTTATTTACCATTGCTACGAAAACACAATGTCCCACATTTTAACTCTCTACGTCAACGCAGTGCCCAAATAAATATATAGTGAAAAACGAAATTTTTGTTGACAAATCTACGAAGGAGTTACCCAATTAGTCTCATTTTCGAACTTAAATCTGTAATTTGTTTTAAAAGGCCGTGTGCAAAATTTTAGCTCTCTAAATGAACGCGTTCTTGAATTATCGTTCGGACGGACAGACAGAAAGACAGACAGACGAATGAACGTACAGGCGAACGGAAAAATCAAAATAACTTTCAATATTATGGTCTACCAGCATTATTTCTATCCATTACAAATGGAATGACAAGCTTAGTACCTAAAAAAATATACCCTATGATTTCATCGCATTTCATAAAAAGAAGTAAGTGATCTTTTAGTGCTTTAACGGCTGTTTATAACAAATATTTTATTAATTAGACTTTCGATATTCTGGTCTTTTCGTCATTTGGTTATCAAAACTGTCCAGGCTTTATTTGAAATATATTTTCGCAAGATATTTTTCGGTTTGCCATACAGATGATCTATAATATTTTAATTCCTTACAAAGTTCTCTGCTTTCATACTGTTTTTCGAGATCGTCTTACAAAAACTATTACCGCCTAAATCTGATTTTATGCACAACTTCTCTAATTATGTACTATGTATGTACGTATAATAAAGAACTAAAATTAAAACTCTTAGTATTTGAAAACTCAAACGAAAATAATAAATCAATAAAAAAATAACGACATAGTTAATTTATCTTTTCATTCACCCATAAAATTCCCTTGCAAAAATACAAAAAAACTCAACTGATCAAAAATATCAGAGCACCCAAAACCCTCGAAAAATACTTCCCAAAGAATCCCTCACTACTACATGAGAGCCCTGACATAGTCCTATAATTCTAAAATATTTGCAATGTTCTTATGTAAAGTTGACAAAAGTTTGATTTGAATGCTGTATGCTAAACTACTTCATAGAGATAAATTGTCTTGTGATAATTTTAAGCTGAATTTCTTATCTTCCCAACCGTAATCAAATTTTTATATCTTTCATAATATATATATATATATATAATAAAATGTATCTTATCCAAATGACTACGATTTCCCAAGCAAAAACTCCCAACTGAGTAATAATTCAAATTCAAATTCAAATTGTTTATTCTATGATATACATATAAGATATAATATCTCATTTACATGTACAAGAAACATAATGTATTTAGAAAAAAAAAGAAAAGAAAAAAGAAACAGGGAAAGAGAAAAGCAAATCTGATCTTAATTATAAGCAAATGTTAACTTAAATGTATGAGAGCATATGAATAATAACTCAGTGAAATACTTCATTTACGTACTGTACAATTACTTATAGGTGCTAATAGATGCTAACAATTGGTACCTCAGAGAATAGTTGTAAAAAATATATATAATACAATGAAATAGCAATCGCTCGAGTTTCTTAAAATTATGTGCAGATAACGAGAGGAACAGTAATCTACATATTTTTATATATTTTTATAGTGCTCGAAAAGTTCACACTTGAAGGCGGCCAGATTGTTTATTCGTTTGATTCCAAGAGGCAAGGAGTTCCAGAGATTAATCGCGTGAACATAGAATGATCTTCGGCTCTGCAGAACGGTATGTCTGGGTACGATTAGCGATCTTAACCTGGACGATGTGGCAAAATTAAGTTTTTCAAACAGATACCGAGGCTGCTTGTTGTACATTAAGCAGAAAAGAAAGAGTACTGTGCGGTATTTAACATATTGATCCAAACTGCAGCCCAAGGTATGGTTGGTAAAGGGGGATACATGATCGTATCTACGAAGGTTGAAAACGTAGCGAACACACGAGTTAAATGCAACATTAAGTTTGCGCGAGCATACTGCATTCATACAGCCATACATTACCACTCCATACATAATTAAGGGTACCAGCAAGGTTTCAACAAGCTTCAGTCGAACCTGTTGTGGCGTGAATGAAGCAGATGGCCACAGGCTACGTAACCCGCCATAGATTTTGCCCACCACTGCATTTACATGCTCATCCCAAGTGAGTGCTTTGTTCATAGGCAATCCTAGATTTTTAATGACATCAGAGTAGGGGACAGTCATATTATTAAAAAAAATAGGCGAGAAATCGCAAGTATCCAGTCTAGATTTGTAAATAATAATAGACTGAGATTTCACTGGATTAAGAGTCAGGCCATTCAAAAGTGCCCAGGATGAGACTGCTTCCAGATCTTCATTGACTCTGCAAATACCATCCTCTAGTAGTCCAATGGATCGCGACAGGTATAACTGTACATCATCTGCGTACAGGAGAATGTTTGAATGCTGGAGTACTGATGCAATATCATTTATAAACAGTGCAAAAAGAGATGGAGCGAGAGTAGATCCTTGTGGTACCCCACAAGTAATCCTGATTGGGGTAAAAAGAAGCCCATTCACTCGAACCCTTTGATCTCGATTAGATAGATAGCTGCAGATGAGTTTAGTACTCAATGAGGAAAACTTGAAAGTATTGCGTAGTTTACAGCATAATTTTGCATGATCAACAGAATCAAAGGTCTTAGAGAAATCAAGCAGCACTAAGATGGAAGCCAAGTTAGAGTCCATACCAATTCTTATATCATCAGTGACTTTGAGGAGAGCTGTAGTGCAACTATGATTTTCCCGAAAGTCGGACTGGCAAGGGATCAAAAGATTATCAGCAGCTACGTAGTTCATCATTAATAATAAGTAATAAGTAATAAAGTAATGAGTAATAATTGCATATGTGAATGTAGTGAATGTGCTGTAGTCCGATTAATTTGAATCAATCTGCCGTGTAGAGTGGAGTCACCAGATTGCATTTTCTCTCATCATCTCACCAACGTGAGATTAAGAATTTTTCAAATCTGACGCTACTCTGTGAAATTCACTCTGGTGGGAAGGGCGAAGAACTTATGTTAGAGTGCTAGCTTGAAACAAGGCGAGACAATCCTTTAGTAGGGTTGAGTGAGTTGAGTCACCAGATTGCATTGTCTCTCCTTGTCTCAAGGAGCGTTTACAATGACCAAGTAGAGTGGAGTAACCAGATTGCATTTTCTCTCCTTTACTCGCTCTAATATAAGTTCTTAGCGTTTCTCACCAGAGTGAATTTCACTTGCTACCGTAATGAGCTGAATTGATATCTATGTATATTACATGGATTTACAAATGTGTGTGTGAAGCGCTTGTTGCCAACTGTTCGGTATGAATGCAATATTAACTGAATGTTTATCGGTCTACACATATTTCCAACAAGACCATCTAAGAGAAAGTCTATACTAGCAAGTAATGTTCCAACAAGACCATCTAATAGAAAGTCTATACTAGCAAGTAATGAGTTGCAAGTTATAGTAACATTGGGCCATCCCACACGAGTATTCTTGATGCAAAATGCAAACCAGTTTTCTAGGGAAGAGGTGAGAAGAAGCAAAGATTGGGATGGCCCATTCAGTATTTTATGTAAAAAAGTCTTGTCCAAAACGATTCTGCGTTTTTCCAACGATAACAAGTTGAATTTCACAAGTCTGTCATTATATTCAAGAACAGAATTTCCTAATTTCAATAATAATATTCTGGTGTAAATCTGTGTTGCACAGTTTCTATTTGCGAACTATAGGAAGAGTAAAATGAATTCCAGACTTGACTAGCATATTCAAGTGTACTTCTGCCTAGAGAATTGTAGAGAGTAATATAAGAGGATGGTAACTTGAATGATTGACACGTACGAAAAATGAAACCAATAAGACGAAAAGACCTAGAGATGATGGTGATGTAATTTATATGAGCAGCAAAAGGGACCTTGCAATCGAATATTACGCCCAAATCTTTGATCTCATTCACCCTAGGGATAGATATATTATGAATTTGGTAGTCAAAGCTAATACTATCGTGTTTATGATGAAAACAGATACATTTGCATTTGCGAACATTTAATTCAATGGAATTATCGCGACACAATTTTTCCATTTGTTGGATGAAAATCGGGATGGTAAGTCATTTATGTAGATTAAAAATATCAGGGGCCTAAATATTGTACCCTGGGGGATGCCTGATATTTGTTTGAAAGGAGAAGATTATTGACAGTGAAAGACAACGATACTATTCCTATTTTACAAGTACGATGAAAGCATAACTAGTCCATAGTAATGCTTATTTTTAATATTTTAGTCTTCTTCTCAATGAAATATCAAAGTGTAAAATATTTAGATTTCAAAATTAAGCGGTAGCTTTTAATCTAGACTTCAGTCTGTAAGCTATCGGTTTAAAGTCATAAATAAATAAAATAAAAGTAAAATAATATAAAATATTTTAAAATTATATTATCTGTTGCGCGCCGGCAACAAAAGTTCACTTCTTCTGGTTGTTGCGCGCCGGCAACAAGGGTCAATCAACCGTAGAGTATCGAAGGGAAATGTGCTGGTTCCAAAAATTGAGAAGGCTGAGCTTGGGTTCCACGATTTTCTTTATTAACACTTTTTTTAACCTTTTACTTTAAACAATTTTTACTTTGACAAAATACTTTAATAAAACTCTGTTTTTCTATTTTCTATTTCACAACTTTCTTTGACTTTCCACTAGAGGCCTTACCTTGGGTAGGGGGACTCTCTAGCTTCGGGTTTAGAATATTTCTGATTTTCCTTGCATCAGAACTCTCTATTTATTCAAAATCAATCTGCAGTGGTTAATACTCCCTTCCACTTGCAGATTGATTATTTAGCAATTTTTGTGGTAACCAATCAAAAATTACCTATTGAGCATTTTTCTGTGAAAAACAACCCAAAATCACCTATCAAGCATTTTTTCCAATAAAGGTGAAAAATTTATTGCATTAATGCAATTTGATTTTTCACCCGCAAATTATAAAAAATAATTGGGAACAATTGTATGAAAACAACGGTATCAATTTTCACACGAGTCCCAAAACAATAATTCACTTGCTTTATTATGTACAAATGACAAAAAGAAATTTGACGCCGGCGCTTCCGCTAAGGCAATTTCTTTTGGTCAATATGGTGCACAGCGGGTGTGAGGTAAAATCGTTTAGCGAGTACCATGCTTTACTTCTTATCGCTTTGAGTTAATCAGGTGATTCCATTATACGTTTGGCTGATTGTTCTCAAGCAAGAAGTCCAAAGGTTCTTATTTACGTGTAGAAAGGTGACAGGCCTTATCTACCTAAGAATTATTACCGTGGACATGGGTACATCTAACGATTACTCATTATATGCTGCAACTTGACCACAGTCGTGTGCGCATAGTTGTTTGTTTATTGTTTTGGTTCTCACTGTGGGGTCGGATAACCGTGATTTATGGATGAGAGATGTTTGCTTGATTTTTTTAGGTAATGCGTTATGAATCAGAGGCAATTGAAGTGGTTATTGCTTGATCATATTATTTGGATTGTTTTGGGGATTCATAACACCTTCCCCCTTGAAAAAAAAATTTCTTTTATATTCTTAAAGAGGATGTAAAAAAAATTTTGAGAGTTGCTGACGCTCGGAAATCTAGAGTACATAGTTTGATTAGTACTACGATATGATATTATATGGTACTTAATGGTATGTATGATACAAACATATGTTAGATTTAATTGTTATGATTATGATACAAAATTAGATTTAGTTGCTAATGATATTTTTATTCATTAGCTCCATCGTTTATGATTTATTTATGCTAGATTGAATGATATATTTTTTTTTTTTTATATATATGTTGTGTTTCTTATTTTACAAAAATCAATTGTTACCAAGTGTGGTATTATAATAGTATTATATAAAAGCAACTTATTTGAGAGGTACTTAATTAGTTATCTGTGATTCTAGATAATGGTATTTTACTGGAAATACTTTTGATTTCAGTAATTTCTTCATTATTTGTTTTATTTTCTGTTAAGGTTTTCTGGTTCTTCTCTTTTTTAACATATCGCATGATTATTTTGATTACACCATAAGAAGTAAGTGTTATAATTAATAGATATATGAAAGAATAATGGTGTATATCATGCGTTGAAATATTATTTAATTTTTGTTTTTCCTCGTGCTCCAGTGTTTTTAAATCTTGGCTTAGATCGAATAGAGCTTGGTGATTTACGTTTTTTATTGTAATCATTTTCGGGAGTTCGAGTTTTATGTCTTTAAGATGATTAGCCATTGTTAGGTTAATTGAGGGTAAGTATGAATTATTTGAAATTGATATTCTTTCGGAATGACCGTATAGCGTTAGGTCGTTGCTTCTTATGTAGCAATTTGGAGAAATTTCTAAAATACCGTTTCTTTCGAGTGTTAGCGGTTCGATTCTGTCGCCGCATATATTATCTATTGTTAGAGGATTTCTAAGACTGAATAACCATTTATTTGGGTTGTTTAATTGGATCCAGAAAGTAGATGTTTTTATTGTTTTTACATTGCAGGATTTTGGAATTTCCGTAGTATGTTTTAATAGATCCATTTCGCATTTGTTTTGTTCGGCATTACTATTAAGGATTGGGTGTGTTATTTGACACAGATGAGTATTTGAGAAACTCAATTGGCATTTGTCGAAGTCCTCTGTATTCATGGGGTAATGCTTTTCGCGGTTAAAATCTACCAATAAATATTCGGTAGTAGGTTTTATGTAAAGAAAAGAGGTGTTTACTATACTTGGGAATGGTATAACTTTGTATGCCTGGAAAATTGTGTTTAGTGGTAATGGGATTTTAATTTCGATGATGATATTATTCTTGATTTTGTTTGTAGTTGTAATGCTAACTTTATATAAGTCGATAAGACTGTCTTGTGTGGCTGAAATGGGTAAGGTGGTTCCGGAAGGAAGATTTTTCCTAATAACTGTAAGAGTTTCCTCTAGTTGAAATGGGGTGATAATTAATGGATTGGGAATGCCATGTTTTATATCTAAAAGCATGTCGAGGATTGCTTTTTGCGAATTTTGGTATCTCATAAGTGATAGTGTAATGGCGGAAGTGATACTTTCTAGTTCTAAGTTTATGAAGGTGGAGTTCACTTCAGCTATTATGAAATTGAATGCTTTAGAAATTTTGTCAAATTTTTCTTGGATGTTATCAAATTCGAGTTTAATATCTGAGGATGTTTTATTAAAAAGGTTGATTGTTTTATCTACGATAATGGTTTGTGATTTAATGAGTTCTAATAGGTGGTCCTCATTTATTTTTAAGTAGTGGATTTGTTTCTCGTAATGCTTGGCATCGTCTTCATTGAGAGTACCGAAGAGTGTTTTGCTAAGGCTGCCTATTGCGTTTATTAGGCCGCGTCGAGCACGCAGATGTTTCGGATCTATAATTTCTGCATTTTGCTCTATCTCGTTAATTAATATTTTGATAGTTTTTATTTGTGACTCGCATGGGTGGTTGCGGGTTGGGTGTTGTATCTTAAAATGTAAACATATTTTTTCTATGTCTATTGTTTGGGATCTTAGGAGGTTATGTTCTAGTTGAAAATCGTCTAGGCTATAATACGTAACTAGTTTCCAACTTGAGCTGTATAATTGTATGTTTCCGTATTCCTCGAAATATATTCCTGGAGTTGAGGCGAAGTTTGTTGTCTTTGTTCCGCTCGTGACTCCGAATGTTAATAACAAGATTAGTATTATGTACGGCATTTTGGCCTGGTGGAATAGAAGAAAAGAAAAGAACGCGATTACTCTATGAATAGCTTCAGATGGTTGTTATGGAGTTTTTTATTTTTGTTTCTAACTCTTACCACTGAATTCTCGGTTGAGGCAATTTGTACTATTTCGTAAGGGCCTTCCCATAAGGGAGATAATTTATTTTTTCTCGTGTGATTCTTCACTAATACCTTGTCACCAATTATAAAAGGTTTTGGCTTAGTAACGTGATCATAGTACGTTTTGGATTTCTCCTTGTTTTCTATAAGATTTTCTCTTGCTATTTTATGAGCATATTGGAGACGCGCTTTTAGTTCACTGGCATAGTTATCGTAGTTATACGTAACTTCTGGGTCCTTTTTTAGTGATGTTGGGATTTCTGCGTGAAATCCAAATAGTAATTCGTGAGGCGTGTAGCCTGTACTTGAATGATTAGAATTGTTGTATGTGAACATAGCGTAAGGGATCCATGTATCCTATGTTAGTGGATCTGTAGACACATAGTGTCTAAGGTATTCAGCAAGCGTACGGTGGCTTCTTTCTAGAGCTCCGTTTGTCTCTGGGTGGTATGGTGTAGTTTGTAACTTATGTATTTTCAAAAGTTTACAAATCTCACTAAATAGAGAACTTAGGAAGTTTGATCCTTGGTCCGTTAGGATTGATTCAGGTAAACCATGTTTACAAATGATGTGGGTTACAAATTGCTCAGCTACCGTTTTGGCTTCTGCGTTCGGTAGGGGTATAGCATCTGAAAATTTAGTCAGATCATCTTGGAACGTTAATAGATATTTGTTGTTTTGATAACTTGTTGGTAGAGGTCCAACGATATCCAAGAAGATTTTTTCAAATGGTTTTTTGCTTGTGGTAGTAATCTTCATAGGTATTTTCTTGTTTGCACCTGATTTATTGACCTGGCAAGAAGAACATCTCTTGATGTACTCTTGAATGTCTTTTTTCATACCTGGCCAGTTATAGATTCTTCTTATCTTCCCGATAGTCTTCGTTTGTCCCTGATGACCGCCTAAAGGAGTGACATGGTAATCCCTAATTACCTGTTCGATGTCCTTTGGGTCTTTTAATTGTACTATTTTATTGAGGAAGAAAACAGGCCTCGTGGCGGAATCCTTAAATTCTTCAGCACATATGAGTTTCAACTCGAAGTACGAAGTGCTGTTCAGGATTGGTATAGCAATTGGAATTATCTCTTCGTTAGATGACAATTCTTTGAATTTTTTAAATATACTCCTTGTTAACTCCTAATCTTTTTGTTCTTTAAAAGGGAGGGGTGCATGCCCCACTATATACGTAATATTCCCTTGTTTATATTCTTTGATTCCTCCTAATGGAATTTGATAATTATCAGGTAAATAAGTTTTTAATAAATTTTCAAATGTGGTGTTTACTGTCGGAATTATGAAATATTTTCTTTTGATATTCCGTGTTTCCAGTAAATTGTTCGAGTTTTCTCCCACTATTTTAGGGGTTTGGTTTGTTTGTGCCCTCTGTTGATTCCTTGTTATCACTTGAATATTTTTGGATTCTGGTACTATACGACTGAGTGCGTCAGCGTTAAGATTAGATTTCCCTGATTTGTGTATGATCTTGTAGTCATACTCTTCAAGTTTAATCCTCCACCTCATCATTCGGGAAGTGGGGTCTTTCAGATTCATGAGCCACGTAAGGGGCTTGTGATCTGTAATAATCGTAAATGTCCGACCGTACAGGTAAGGACGAAATTGTTCTACCGCGTATATTATTGCTAATAGCTCTTTTTCTATAGTTGAATATCTTGTCTCAGCCGGATTTAGGGTGCGGCTGGCATAACAGATTGGTTTGTCTTCTCCGATTTTCCCTTGCGATAAAACTGCGCCAATTGCATAGTTACTTGCGTCTGAAGTAACTAAGAATTCTTCGTTAAAGCGAGGATATTGCAAAATAGGCGGATTTAATAATTTTTCTTTCATGAGCGTGAAAGCTTCGTCGCAGAACGCATCCCATTTGAAAGTAGCATCTTTCTTTAATAGGGCCGTGAGAGGCTTAGCTATTTTAGCGAAATTAGGGATAAAGCGACGGTAATATCCAACAAAACCTAAGAAGGATTTTATGTCTTTTTCCTTCTTGGGTACTGGGTAATTTTGGACAGATTCTAGTTTAGAGGGATCCGGTGTTACTCCGTTTTCTGTAACCAAATGTCCAAGATAAGCTATTTGTTTGCTTAGAAAATGGCATTTTTCAGGCTGTAGCTTGAGATTATTTACTCTAAGCCTATTGAAAACGTGTTGGAGTCTTGCATTATGTTCTGTCAAGTTGTATCCGTAGACAATTATGTCGTCCATGTATACAAAACATTCTATGCCTTGGAGTCCGACTAAAACATTGTTCATCAGCCTTTGAAAAGTGGCTGGTGCACGTTTCAATCCGAATGGCATTCTATTAAAATGGTAATGACCGTAAGGTGTACTGAAAGCAGTTTTTTCCTTATCATGGTCCTCCATTTGTATTTGATGAAAGCCATTAGCTAAATCCAATGTACTAAAGTATTTAGCTTTCCCCAGCTGATCTAGTATATCAGTAATGTTGGGTAAGGGAAAGGCATCGCCGACTGTTATGTCGTTGAGGCGCCTGAAATCGACAACTACTCTCCATCTTTTGTTTCCTGAAGCATCAGGTTTTTTCGGAACTAGAAGTAGAGGAGAGTTCCAGGGGCTAGAACTAGGGCTTATGGTTTCTTCTTGAAGCATTTTATTTATTTGTGAATTAATCTCAGTACGCTGAGATTCTGGAAGTCTATAAGGTCTTATGTTGACAATGGGTTTTTCAGGTAGCGTAGGTATTTGGTGCTTAACTGCACTTGTGCAAGTTAGGAAATCCCCATCTAGATAAAATATGTCATTGTATTCTCGACAAGTATCTAGAATTGTTTGGGCTTCTTCCGCGTTGCAGTGAGAGAGGTTTAGCTCGTTCTCGAGTCTATTTAGTCTCTGCTTTATTGGATCCTTTTTCGGATTTAATTTTATTATACTATAATTATTTAAGTTTCGTAGATGAGGTCTTATTTCTGTGTTTCTTATAGTAACCTCTTGCTGATTTGAGTTCAGGATTAGGATAGTCGCGTGACCTGTGTTGTCAGGTTCTATTAGCGTATTTCCTGTTATCACTCCTGGTTTCAGTTCTTGGTGTTCACTAAAGAAACAACCTCTTCGATTTAGTTTTATTTTTGCTACCATTTGTGTACGTGCCGGTATTTTTATACTTTCGGCTTCGTACTGATTTATTTTGTTTATTATTTTCGAAACATTTTTTTGTTTCTTACCCTTAGGCTCACCTCTTTGTGGGGGGGCCTTGTCAACTTGTACCAACTGATAGTCTTGGCTTGGGTCTTTCAAACCTCCATACCTGCTATCTGAGCTGGTGTAAGTCAAATTGTCGAAGCTTGGGTCATCCAAACCTCCATACTTGACATTTGAGCTATGGCGAGACAATTTTTTCGAACTTGGGTCATTCAAACCTCCATATTCGTTTTTGCACACTGTCTCTGAATTTGCCTTAATAACTTTGCGTGTGGTTTTGCCTCCTTGGGGCTTATTAATTTTTAGTGATAGACTTTTGTTTTCGTAGTCTATTATGCTAGAAAATTTATTTAAAAAGTCATGACCTAGAATTCCATCATATTTAAGTTGGAGGTCATCTTTCACCATGTGTATATCGTGGGTAAAGAAATTTTTGCCTACTTGAAATTCGCATTTGGCGGTTCCTAAAGTATGTAGGGCTTTTCCAGCTAGAGGTGATACCTCCAAGCTCTTTGTTCTATCAACCATTGTGTCACCAAGTGATCTGGTTGCTTTAAGGACCGATATTTCGGCTCCTGTATCGATTAAGAAATTACTAGTATCAAATGCTGTGATGGAATTTCTGATCGTCAAAACTAGTGATTGGCGATCAGCATTGAGAGGGAGATAAAGCATTTGATTTAATTTTTCGGATGTGGATGGACATCCGCGGATACAGTCATCTGGCTGAGGCGAGACTGGGCGACTGTAATGGCATCCTCGTCTCGCCGCCGGCTGTTTTCCGATTTCTGTTGATTTTTTGATTTTATTTTGGCAGTTGCTGCTCTAATATTTGGCGACCGCTTAGGTGATTCTGTGAAATTCTGTTGGGATCTTTGATATTGAGGAACATAGGCCTCTTGTTGGTTGCCTTGAAAACGGTGATTAACTGGAGTATTCCGTTGATACTGTGGAACACTCGAAGTGTAATACCTTTGTGATTGATTTTCCCTTTGTATTTTTGTATGAGGGAATGACCTGCTATTACTTGGATAACTTTGCTGGAAAAGTCTTTTACGACATTCCGAAAAGTGATGATTAGGTATTTTGCAGTAGGAACAAATGAGTGAGGGTTTCTCCATTTTCACTCTTGTGGAATAACAGACTTCAGCTGTATGTCCTTTTCTGTTGCATTTTGAACAAGTTGAAAAATGATCATTATAAGTGGAGTTCCTTTCGGATTGGTCTATAGCAAATTTAATAGAAGCTGACAGCTCCTCGTGGCCTTTTGCCTTGGTTAATAGACGAACCTGACTGTCTTTGAGGCCGTCTTCAAATGCTCGGAGAACCATTTTTTGATTTTCTCCAGCTAAAAGATTTTTGAGTGTTTGATCATTCGTAAAACTAGAGGTTGCATCATCATATAATGCTAACAACTTGCGAGCACGAAAGGCGTAATCTTTCATATTTTCTCCAGATTTTTGTCTGAGAGCTAGAATCTCATTTTGTATTGAGACTCTAGAACGAGTCTCTAAAAATTGCTCTTGCAGGGCCTTTTGGAGTTCTTTCCAAGAATTTACGTCGTTATATTTAACAACTTCATAGGCTCTGCCTACCAGTTTTGTTTTGATTATTTGCAAAAATAGAGCTTTTTCTGTTTCTGCAATTCCTTCTTTCTGAAACATTTCACATGTATTCAGAAATCGGTGTAAATCATCAGAATTACCATCGAATTCTGGAATGAGTGATCTAGCATCACTGAGAGATAATTTTTCGGCTCTTGCCGCAACTTGATCGTTGGTCATATTGCGAGCTCGTTTCCGTGCAGGCCTTCTGTGGATGATTAGCCCAGGAAGAAGCGTATCTCTTACGCCTCGACGCTTTTGTAGTCGAGTATGAATTTTTTTAAAAAAAAATTTTATATTTTCCCGATATGTTTTTTTTTGTTTTTTTTTTTTTGAACTTGACGAGTATATTAGTTTAACTAATATCCCGGAGAAATATTCACAACACCGAAAGGCACTTGATAAGAAAAACACTCGAGAATATGCACTTTTGTTAATAATAGAAAAAGGGTGAAGACCAGGAGTACATTAAATAGTTATATTTTAGTTATAATATAGGTATAATATAATAAAGTAAAATACTTATATAGAATATAATATTTATAATATAAAAACCTTATAACTCTATTCTAGAGCGTCCAGTACCTTTTGATAGAAGTCCACGTCGATTGCTGAGTTGAAGTCCTCTTCTGGGTACAGCTGGTATCTCAGCGTTCTATAAATCGCGTATGCTGACGGGTTCTCGTGTTTGAGCAGGATGTCCAGCAAATGGTCGATTGGGTCTGTGTATTCCTCGAGGTCGTCCAAACAGGGATTGTAGATGGGGCCAATGCTTCCCTCTTCGTCGGATGACACACTGCTTCCTTCGGATCCGGGGTTATAGTAGCAGTCCGTAATATCTTCCTCAAGCTCTGAGAATGAGCCTACCTCTGTCGTCTCTGAATAAAGGTCCGCCTCTGAGTAGGAGTCTTCTTCCGAATAAGCGTCTGCTTGCGGGTCCGCTTCTGGCTCGAAGTCTAGCTCTTCGTCAGAAAGTCCCAGTGGACTGATATGTTCTTCTTCTTTTGTCCAGCACATGAGTTTGTGGGTGTAGTCGAGGGTCTTACTAACCGTGTGACTTATCCGCACCGCTGCCACCAGTTTATTTATGTTGCGCGCCGGCAACAAAAGTTCACTTCTTCTGGTTGTTGCGCGCCGGCAACAAGGGTCAATCAACCGTAGAGTATCGAAGGGAAATGTGCTGGTTCCAAAAATTGAGAAGGCTGAGCTTGGGTTCCACGATTTTCTTTATTAACACTTTTTTTAACCTTTTACTTTAAACAATTTTTACTTTGACAAAATACTTTAATAAAACTCTGTTTTTCTATTTTCTATTTCACAACTTTCTTTGACTTTCCACTAGAGGCCTTACCTTGGGTAGGGGGACTCTCTAGCTTCGGGTTTAGAATATTTCTGATTTTCCTTGCATCAGAACTCTCTATTTATTCAAAATCAATCTGCAGTGGTTAATACTCCCTTCCACTTGCAGATTGATTATTTAGCAATTTTTGTGGTAACCAATCAAAAATTACCTATTGAGCATTTTTCTGTGAAAAACAACCCAAAATCACCTATCAAGCATTTTTTCCAATAAAGGTGAAAAATTTATTGCATTAATGCAATTTGATTTTTCACCCGCAAATTATAAAAAATAATTGGGAACAATTGTATGAAAACAACGGTATCAATTTTCACACGAGTCCCAAAACAATAATTCACTTGCTTTATTATGTACAAATGACAAAAAGAAATTTGACGCCGGCGCTTCCGCTAAGGCAATTTCTTTTGGTCAATATGGTGCACAGCGGGTGTGAGGTAAAATCGTTTAGCGAGTACCATGCTTTACTTCTTATCGCTTTGAGTTAATCAGGTGATTCCATTATACGTTTGGCTGATTGTTCTCAAGCAAGAAGTCCAAAGGTTCTTATTTACGTGTAGAAAGGTGACAGGCCTTATCTACCTAAGAATTATTACCGTGGACATGGGTACATCTAACGATTACTCATTATGTGCTGCAACTTGACCACAGTCGTGTGCGCATAGTTGTTTGTTTATTGTTTTGGTTCTCACTGTGGGGTCGGATAACCGTGATTTATGGATGAGAGATGTTTGCTTGATTTTTTTAGGTAATGCGTTATGAATCAGAGGCAATTGAAGTGGTTATTGCTTGATCATATTATTTGGATTGTTTTGGGGATTCATAACATATCTCGTTTGACTTTAAGGGCCGTATTCACCAAGCCATTTAATTGAAATTTAATTTAATTTCTGTTTTAGTACTCCTGTAAGAGTAAGAGAGGATTAGGGCCAGGCGCGTTTCCGGGGGGGGGGGGGGGTCACAGGGGTCATGACCCCCCCCCCCCCCCCCCCAAGCGCTACCTAACCTTCGCGGTGAATTGAATGTGGCGCTGGACTGTAGAGCGAGCTGTTAAAGTTTAACAGGAAGATTTTAGTATGATACGGTTTGTTTGTCTTCTTATAAGTAGTAATAGTGGATTGGGTATAATAGTCATTCTCTCGTAGCTCTTCGGCTTTTTAAGGTGTACAAATTTTTTAGAATTTTCTTGCGTTTTAATATATCTAGTGTCGGAAAGTCTTCTATCGTAACTAGCACAGGATAGTAAAGTTCTTTTGGAATGCACATTTATTTTAGTATTTGATTTTTTAGAAAATGGCACGTAATGCTTAGCAGCCTAGCTATGAAGATGCTTTTATATTTTTGTTGCGCCAATTAAAAAGTTTAGAAAGTGTTATTGTTTCTACAAAATTGGTTAGAGATCATAATTTTTTTTTACTTATCTGATTTTCCGATGGTAGACAGCAGCGGGAAATTCGCTATCAAAAAAGGTAGACGAAAAATTGGGAGTACAATCGCAATGACAGGCAGTGAGCGGCGATTGTGAAAGAAGAAGATACTGAAATTTCATTTATTATTAGTTTTGAGCGTTTTGAAACAAATTTTATCGAAAATATTTTATATTATTTGAAAGAATTGCAATGGACCAAAGTGCGAAAAGGAAAAATTTAAAATACAGAAATTAACTAAATTAAATCAAACTAAATGCCAAAAATATCACAATTTTACCATTTGTATTTTAAGTGCCTCGAAATATCCATCCATACCATGTCTTTTTTTGTCAACTCGTCTATACTGGTTGTCTTGTATATCATAAATTATTTTATGACTTCACAATTCCTCAATCAATTTTTCATCAAAATTCATTATTTTAAAATTGCCGCGATATCCTACAACCTTGACAAAAATAAATGCCACAACAAGTTCATTCGTTTGATTTTGTTGGTAGTACTGCAGCGACGACGGAAAAATTAGAAATTGATCAATCCCGACGGCAACTTCGTCGCCCGCTGACCGTCGCCCGTCGTAATTTGAGCATTCGCATAAGACGATATGCTAATAGAAGTCCGACAGCAGCATTTTTTCGTCATTTGCCATTGCCCGTCGCAATTGTATTTTAGCCTTGACTTAACAAATTTTTTTTTTACGGTTCTTTCAGTAGAACCCGAGTTATGGAATCAACGTCTTGCCACCCATTGATTTTTCATAGCGACACTGATTCCAGCCTGAGTTGTTCAAAATATTTACATTCGTAAGGAAGCATTAAATTTTTCTTGGGGTTCGTGCACAACAAGGCGAGGCGAGGCGATGCGTGGCTAGGCAGTTTGGCGAGGCGAGGTGGAGATATCTCTCGAGGTGTATTGTTTACAACAAGGCGTTCAGTTTCTTGGTAAGTCGTGAAGTGAGAGTATAAATTATGTCATCAGATTCAGAAGTAGAAATTTTGTGTTTGTTAAGTAGTGCAGCTATATGGAATTTGTGACCTAAGTGTACTTTACGCTCTTTTGCTTGCCACCCGATAAAGACGAAACGTCTGGAATTTGGCGAATTCATCATTCATGTGAAGATTTTCGGACTGATTCTGATAGATTCTTCCAATATATGAAAATGAATAAAGACCCCTTCGATTATATCAAAGAAAAAAACCTATAAAAATATGCCATATATCAAAATTAGTGCGCTGCACCTCGCGAAAAAATTCTCGACCGATTTACCTCGAGGTGTCTCGGCACATCGCACGCTACCACAGCATTTTTATGAATTCTCTCATAGTACATCGTGCAATCATTTTATTTCTTTAACTCTTGATATAGCCTCGCCACACTTCGCCATGTTGTGCACGTACCTTTAGAAATATAGTTGCAAATTGTTCTTAAGAATTTGAATGAACCGACAAAAGTCCAAACGAATTGGTGTATTGATTCTGGTGGTTCTCTCTTTCGACAGGGGCACAAGCATTCAGTTTTCTTAGAAAGATCTGAAAATTTTTCTTTAGATTTTTCATGGCGGCGGACAATGGTTCCAAAGAGATATATTGATTCAGGTGTCTTGGCTGATCTGGGTCGGTAAAGATATTTATGAGCGTTGGCAACCATACATTTTGTTCTTAAAACTTTTATTGAACATTTTTCTTTCGAATTTTTATACACTATTGGTTGCTGAAAACGATCAGTTGGATTGATGCCACTAAAATTAATTCTACAATTTTTCTTCACAATTTTTACGGCAAGACTATAAAAATAAAAACCATTCGCTTTCCTCTGCCTGCGGTAATTGCCGTTGCTGTGCTTGTACTTTCGTATGAATTCAAGTAGTGTTGTTTAACTTAACTTCACGTTTACTTTTAATTTATAGTTAGCGATGGAGGTAGAAATAGTTGCGTAAGTGGAAAGTAGAAGACTGATAAGACCATTGATAACTTTTTCAGAAGAAAGCAAGATCAGTTAAGTTCCCATCAAAAGAAATAGACAGTGACATATCAAGCACTTCTACTCCTATTCCTTTGAATTTGAATAAAGGTGCAAGCTCTCACTCTCAGTCATTTACTTCAGCCTTAACAGAGTCGGTTGCATCACATCAATGTCTACAATCTTTGCACGAGAAAGAGTATCTGGATATGAGTCCGTAATGTCTGTCCACTCTGAGATCGACATTGATGTGGATAATATTATGGACAGGTTTTCCAAATCAAACCAAAAATTGAATTTTGTGATATCTAACTTAAATATGATAAAAAAAAATTTAAAAGCGACTACTTCCGACTTTTTCCTCCCTCCTCGAACATTTTAGTTGTGACCCCCCCCCAAGCAGCATGTCTGGATACGCGCCTGGTTAGGGCACACATAAAATTAAATTAAAATTAAATTTGGGTTATTTTGTGTCATAATAACGCATATATAACTTTAATTTTAATTTAAGTGAGACGTAAGCCTCTCTAACGAGAGTACTAAAATAGAAATTAAATTAAATTTCAATTAAATGGCTTGGTGAATACGGCCCTAAATGTTTGATCTCTGTCCAATGAAACTTTTCTTGTGGATATCAATGGGAGAAAAAAAATTATGTTATACTTTTCAGTGCAATTTATTGATAAAAGTACTGAGTTTGTCATTCCGTTTGGAACGCTCAGAAATAATGCTGGTAGAGCAAAATGGGTTGAACCCATGCATAATATTAATAATTATTTTTGCATGTTCGTCGGTCCGTCCGTCTATCCGTCTGTTCCATCCTCACGATAACTCGAGAACGGGATCACTTAGAATGCTGAAATTTATCACACGGGCTATTTTAACAAAAAAAAAAAAAAAAAGGAAATTTAAGTTCGAAAATGGGACTATTCAGGCAACATCTTCGTTGGGTTGCCATACAAAAATTTCGTTTTCTCTAAATATATTTGGACACCGTCTGAGAATGCATGTGTCCATTCCATTTTGCTCTACCAGCAATATTTCTATGCGTTACAAACGGAATGATAAACTTAGTATACTTAGTATACAGGGATGGCCAAGACGTCGACCGCGGTCTACCGGTCGATCGCGTAGATGTTTTTGGTAGCCCGCGAGAGTAAAATCAATTAAACAAAAATTACAATAAATTGCCATTTTCATATAATGGCCCTCCATCACGTGACATGAGTAACGGATAACACACCCTTCGCCTCACTTACCCATCGCACTGTCTTCATCTATCTCTCTCTTTATCTTCCGTACTAATAAAAAACGCGCTTTTGTGTTCTCAGTTAGTATTTAGCTCTGACGATTGTTTTGTGGCGTGGTGATAATAATAGCGACTAAAATGAGCTGGCAAGGTTGTCAATTGCAGAAATAGGATACCATTATCAGAGGAGTACTACAAAAATAAAACGTCCAGAAGTATTTTAAAACTGCACCCACAAATCTGAAAAATAGAAAAACGTGAATTAAAAACTGGCTTATGTGCACAGCAATCGTTTTTTACGAAATCTTTTTTTTTTTGTAAAGCAACGGCATTTCACTGCCTTGAAACACTGTCATGAAAAGTCTAGTTAAAACATTCAAAGAAAAGAATCAGTTGCGTGCATTCCAACTAAGAATAGGCGAATTGAAGAATTACGAAAAACTTGGAGCAAGAGTGCTCATCATTTAAATCGGGAATTCCAAAGTTTCGCCGAACAGTTGGAGAATTTACACGAGGAGTTCGAAAGAAGTTTTTGGAGCTCGAGAAAAAGTCATCAGTTTCGTGGGAAGACCACGAAGGTATTAACATTGACAGAGTATCTATTATTGTCGGCCAATTAATTGATGCTGAATTTGTTGTGGCCGAGGAAGATATTGTAGTTGGTGCGACACAAGTATTTTTCAAATCTGGAGCATTCGGAAGTACATACAGAAAAGTTTTTGCGTTTTATTTAAAATCGTTGCTGACAGTAGACCGTTACGATATTTTAAATTATAATGTAGACCCCGTACTTCAAAAGTTTGGCCACCCCTGATCTAGTAGGATCAGGGCCGCATTTATACTTTTGGGGGCCCTAGGAACAAAATTATTATGAGGCCCCAAAAAAATAAGTCTATTTCAGTTAATAATATATACATATATATATATATACAGATGCCTATATATGCATTTGTTTAGTTCATTAAAAACAAAAGTCGACATGGAAATAACGCACTTTAATAACATAAAAATAACACAACAGTGGTATTTAAAAAAAGTGTAAAAACAAATCAGTTCAATGTTAAATAAAAAATAAAATAATAACTGAAAAAAGAATTTCTGTCTTTTGTTTTAGCAAATATAAATATAATGCCATGCCATCATAATTAATCGAGTCCAATACATCTGATTCAATGCATAATAACGACACTCCTTTTATTTTGATGTGAGTTGCTTCGTAAATAATTTTTTATTCGTTTCAACAGCGAAAATGAGCGTTCAACACTTTTATTAGACATACGCATCGTCAAAAATATTTTTTAAATTGATTCTACATTTGGAAAAGTAGATCTCAACCCATCGTTTATAAAATTATACATATTTTTGATTAAAACATTTTTTCCTTAACCATTATAAAAAATAAATTTTTCTGAGTCAATATTAGTACTTTTCTTAATACTAGCCTTGTACTTGTCTTAATTTATGTATATGTTTTTCCAACAAAATTTCAAACGTGTCTGAATAGCTTTTTTGCTCCTTCATTTATTTTCACTACTTGTCGCAAATGACATTAAAATTATTATTATATTTGATATTATTATTTTCTTCTCATCTTTAAATTTTGTTTCATCTGTTAATAAATTCGCTTCTTCATTTAAAGCAACAAAACTATTTGTTCTATTTCAAATAAAACCAACTAAAAGACTGTAACAAATTATTAGCTTGCAACAAATCCTTATCGGGATCTTGTAGGAATTTACTTGTATAATTTATTTTCTGTACAATTTTGTCCCACACAACTGTTAAAATCGCGGTTTCTAAATTGTCAAAATTTTCGGCCAATGATAAGCTCTCTAATTTAGAAATAGGTTTTTTAGTGTGGGAGCACAGTGCAGTTATAAAAAGCAGAACCTATGAAGGCTCAGTGCCACAGTTAAATACTTCTAGTGATTCTTTTTTTTGGTTTTAGGTTTTGTATTTATACTGCGTCTCATTTTCTTCTGTATTTACCGTCCTGCGTTATGAACTACCCCTTAATAATATCTCTACGAGGATATTACGCATGAGTTTCATAATGTCCTCGTAGCTACTTAATTGTCCTTTTGTTCTAAGTCTTTATTTTAATTTATTAATAATGTATTCTTCTTTTATAGTAATTTATTTTCCATTTTGTTTATTTGTTATATATTATTATCATTAAAAAAACATTTATACGTCAGACAGAAAAAGAGCTCCTGAAGAAGAGCCGCACTTGATCCCGAAACGTCGAGCGATGAAATAAAAAAATAAATATTTTTGAACAAAAAGGTCGGTTTATTATAATATGTTCTAAGAAAAGAACAATATTATGTACATATGTATATATATATTTGCAACAATAACGATACTGTTTTTTTTTTAAATGTGGCCCCTAAGAAAGTGAGTCACCAGCTTGCGCCTAATGCGCCTTAATGGTAAATGCGGCCCTGAGTAGGGTATAAAAACGGTGCAGCAGTAAAGCTTAATTCCTTATAAATTGTACTGTGTTGAGAGAGAAGACCAATCAAAGAGTGTGACTGGCTTTACCTATGTAGGTATATATTTACAGATATTTACATTAAATTGAAGTCAGTCCTGTTATATGTTCTTTTAAAAATATGCTTTCCTGAAATATTCACCCAAATTCACAAAATTTTGATCCAGAGGAAAAATAAAAAATTCGATGGTGATATATTTTAAAAAGCCTTATCAATTCAAATTTCGTCAAAATCAAGGTGGGATAAATGCTCGACTTGATATGGAATCGTTGAGATAACTTTTTCAATTCGGGATAACATTTCATTTAAGTAGGATACGAAATCTCTAAATTTCATAGAAGCCCAGTTGTAATATTTTTTTAGTATACATTATTACTCTCGAAATGTATATTGTTATTTTTGAAAAACGCATTTTAAATCGGCAGAACCAAGCATCTTCACGCTCATCTTCAATTAGCTTTGGTTGAATCTGGCAGCTCCCTTCATGCACAACAAACAACAATAGTATCTATTCCATCGCTCTCCTAACCGGTAATCGGTCACAAGCTGATAAACACACAAAAACAATACACTGCGCCTAAGCTAAGCTTAATTATAAGCAATTAAATTCAATCATTTAGAGAGTTATGAAATGTTTGCAAATTCTGAAGTGAAAAATTAGTATATGTACGTGTAAAATTTTGGGTGTTTTAAGTTTCTAAGTCGCACAAGTGATGTCAGGTAGAAACCTATTTTCGCTTTTATTGAAATTATAATGAAACTTATTTCACAGACTTAATAAGAGCGAAAGTCTTAACTGCAGTGGGAATTGGAGTAGCTGCAGCAGTTGGTGCTCATTACTGGTACCGTTCAAAGTGCAAACAAGTGCCTCCGACAAAGTGGAAAAAAGTGGGAGCTTTAGAAGAAATATGTTTATTCCCTTTAAAATCATGCGGTGGAATTGCATTGGAATCAGCGAACTGTGGAATTTTAGGAATTCAACATGAAAATTTCAAAGATCGAATGTTTTCTTTAATCGATGAAAACCATAAACTTGTATCTGGTTGTACTTACCCAAAACTGGTGACAATTAAACCGAGAATTATTGGAAACCAGTTAATCATAACCGCAGATGGTATGAACGATCTTGACATTGACTTTGAGTCTGTTGCAGATGGTAAAACAATAAAAGCAAATCTATCTGATACCGATGTATATGTTATTGAGTGTGGCCTAGATTATGATAAGTGGTTCTCGAAATATCTTCTTGATTCCGAATCTGGTTTAAAACTTGTATACTACTCATATCCAATTCCTACAAAAGAAATAGTTTCAAACATATATAAAAATGGAATCTTTCAAAAGAGCGATACTGTAAGTCAATCAAAATTTGTTTTCATGGTAACAATTAAATAATTCCACATTATTAGGGTGCTTTTCAAGAAGTTTCCAGTTATATGCTCATAAACCAGACTTCACTTGATGAGCTTAATACTCGATTAGAGAATAATAAAGTACATTCCAGGCAACTTAGAGGGACTTTCTTAATTAAAACTTCAACGCCAGCTTATGACGAGGACAAATGGAATTGGGTTAAAATTGGTGACGATACCATATTCAGATGTTTAGCTCCCTGTTATAGATGCATTTTTCCTAACGTCAATGCCTTCACTGGAGAACGAAATTCCGATAGAGAACCGTTAAAAACGCTCAATAAGTAAATCACTTTAATATACCTAGATTTTAGAAGACCTTAAAATAATTTTCTTTTTTGCAGGTACCGGAGTTTCGGGAAAGTAAAATCACCAAGAATGGGTATTCAACTAGGAATTAGAGTTCCTGGTACTGTTAAAAAAGGAGATTTTGTTTATATTGAGGACTTTTAGAACTTCATTCCTAACCTGTCCGAATCCATTGCTTATGCTGAATGCAAACTTATGACTGTTGGATTATACCGCAGGAAATGGAGAAAGCTCAAATTCGAATCTCGCTCGATAAGCTAAGCTCGTTTGTGTAACACTTGTAACAATTTCGATGGTATTTTGCAAACATGCCATGAATATTGACTATCCTTACTGAATCCATCCAAAAATTTCTGGCAAAGTACTTAAGGTGAAAACCCAATGATTGCGATGCGTGTGCTAGGGGTTGACAGGTCAGTCATTGTGTTTTCACCTTAATTTGTAGGTTCAATTTACGCATTTAAGCTTTATTTTTTGGTGACGTTCGTCAAAATCTGATGCTTCTTCGATCTCTACTGCAAAAAAAACAGCAAAGCATGATTTTCAAATTCAAACCGCCAATTCTCCAGTGTTTAATCACAAATTACTTCAAATAACTATACAAGGCACTAATTACTTTTAAATATCATAGCTTACTCCCAGTTTGATTTATAGTGGTGACTGGTGAAAACTCGACCCAAATCAAATCCATCGATTACTGTAATACACTGCTATAACAGACTTGACAGAAACTGAGGTCCTTCCTACATCGAACATTTTATGTGGACAAACTATACTATGAGTACAACTCGTGAACACTGATCCCATCGGCTATTTGCTTTGTTTAAGGAATGAATCAAATATTAAATAAGATTAAGCTTGCTTAATCGCAACGTCACTTGCGTTCATAATAAATTTCAGATTGAGCATAAACAATGGATTCGGACAGGCCTTTATTATAATAATTGAATTTTTGTTTTGAAATTAATTTAATTTGTTACTTAAAAAAAGAAATCATATCAGAACTGTGGTAGTAGTATTCGAAAAAGTATGTAAATAAACTTCAGAAAAGGTTGCGGGAATTAAGTATTTGCTATAATTCATGTTAGCAGATGTTGTATTAATGTTTTACATATTGTCATGCCACAGAATGTCAGTAAATAGATTTATTTCTTTATCACCTTTCTTAGAAGTACTATTCTGTTAGGACCATATTCATCGAAAATCCGGTATAAAGTGTATTTATCAACCTTGGATAAACAATTTTGATAACTTATATTTTGGAAAATCAGGTTAAAGCCAAAAATAAGACAAATTTTAACGTTCTTAAAATTATCAATTGAATAATGTTGATTCATAAATATTGCCCTTAATCAATACCTTAATTCATATACAACAGGATACTTTATTAACCAGGATATCCTTTTTAGGTGATTTAACAACAATGTCAAAACATATTAGTTCCGACATAAAATAAGAAGGTAGGAGGAAGAAATGGCTTATACCGGACGAGGGTCAACTCCTGAATCATATCTGCCATTACCTATAGTCAGTTTAAGTACATATAACCATTCAGGATTTTATAACTCAAAAGGGAAAAAACGGAACCTGCCTTAAGATCTTTGTGACGCGCACATATTTCGACAGTCACAAATTATGAAATATTTTTTTTTTAATTTTTAGTGGAGATGATCTGGGCTCCTCACAAAAATATTTTTTTGTATTGTGGACTACTTTCAAGAATACAAAAAAAATACTTAAAAGTGTTTGGTAAATTGGTTATAAAGATATAGCCCAAAATGTATGAAAAACATTGTTAACTTCTATGTTTCTTAAGCTAAAATTTTGATATTATTTAGGTGTGTATGAATTTGCAAAAGTGTTAAAATGTCTCAATGCTCATTCAGAATTTCTTAGCTAATGTAAATTTTCATTTCTATGCAAAATTTCAGTGAAATTGTTAATGTTTAGAGGTCGCTAAAATCAAAAATAGTGATTTTTTGGCTGTTTTAAACTTTCAGGAAAACTGTTTCAACATTTTCTTTAATAACTTTTTAATTTGTCAGTATTTTTTCGATTCCTTTTTCAATTTAATTTTGAAAATTAAATTATTCTACTTTTTATAAATTTTTCAAAACAAAAATTTGGACCCGAAGCTCTAATTTGTTGACGTCGCGTCAATTTATTTTTTGTAAGGAAAAGTGGCACCGCCGCAGGTAACTTTTTCTACTATAACGTAATCTACAAGCGATTAGTAGTGTACGAACTCTTCTCAAAATGCTGTTTTGGAAGGCATAGGCAGGTTTTCGTGGAACTCACCCTACACTCGCACCCACGGTATACATACTAACAAGCTATGACTATCCGGCACCATAGATTCGCCATTTTCTCTGTTATTCGATTCGCATGACGCGTTTCTTAAAAAGTGAAAAATCTTAAGGTTAATATCTATGTAAATTTATTCAACTGGATCCATTTAAAATCTTCAAATAGGTACCGTATTACCTTCTAAACAGAAAGATAAATTGAAGGAACATTATTAGAATTGTATTCCACATTTTAATTTGCCACTAACCCCACTTTTTACACTTCGTTATGATGCATTGCAAATTTGCTTTCTATTAAGAAAATTACGATTACCACTAACTAATTTCACTATAGAAATAATAAAAAGATCTTTAATAATCAATTAGGAGTGCAAATCACAAGTATTTCAGTCTTATATTGCATTTTTTATCGATAAAACTTTCGTGGCACTTTGTTTTGATCCGAACTTATTTCCCTGAAATGTGGTTTAAACTAACAAATTCAATGTATATTTATGGTAAGTAACTCATATTATATTAATTAAAACATTTTCAATGGATCCAGTGGAATAAATTCACATAAATATTATCACTTAATTTTTCCCATTTTAAGAGTCGATTCGTGCGACGTCACACGCACTTGACTGCCCGGGCAATCATACCTTGTTACTCTGTATATCGTGGCTCGCACCCATTAACTGATGTGTGCTAGCGTGCCATGGCCATCCTGCATAACCAAAGTATAAATAAGTATAAGTAGAGACAGAGGCGAACAAAATAGGAAATTTTTCGTGTTTTTTAGAATGAAACAAGTAATTTCATATACTTTCGCCTTTTGAATGAATGGGGGAAAAGAACTTGGCTATACACTATTGGTTTGCAACCGAGACAACGAGCTAAAAACAAAAATCGAGAGAACGTAGGATTACCTGAACGACAAAATCTTATTGAATCTCTAAAAATCCTATCAAACTATTCATAATAATGTACATCAGATCACAGTACCTTCCATTTTAAAGAAAAAGATAAATTTCGCTTTGGTCCACATGCTGAAAGGAGATGTAAAGTTCCTCTCAAATAAAATTCTCATTTTTCCCGAAAATATCAGAGAATCCAGCATGAGTTCCCACACTTATTCTCTTCATAGCAAAACGAATGTAAACAGAAAAACGTGCTGTTCAAATATCATGGGATTACACCAACAAACATTAGAATTCCTGCGAAAAACATTGGGACAACTCCGCCCATTCTTTCTTGTTTACGAAAAACACTGGGAAAACTCCACCCATTCTCTCTTATTTACGAAAATAAATCATTTGCCATTCCATTCCATTTCGTTGCATGTATCTTCGCTTTCACATTTTTTGTCTTATTCGTAAAATGTTCAAAGAGGGTTTGATTTTTTTTTTCTCTTCCTTCCTTCCTTTTCTCGCCGTGTACATTTAAATGGAAACACTCTTCTGTGTCCTTTCTTTTATTTAGTAATTCTTTAGGCTGAAACAGATTACACTTTAGTGCGCGGCGCGACAACGCGGCAAAATGTTAGAGAACATGTGTTTCCTATTGTGCATCACGCATTGAACGCGGCGCGACAGCGCGGCGAAAATTTTTGCCGCGTAGTCATTTCTAATCCTAAATTTGCTACTCACTTTCAGTGGTACCAACAAAAAAATTATGGTTGGGGTAGGCAACTTCTTATGAAAATCTGTAGTACCAATATAAGAGCGCTGTATCTACACTGCTGCCCTCTTATTGCAATCTGTGACACAGCGCGGCGGAACAATTTCACCGTTCATTTTGCCGCGATGTCGCGCCGCGCACTAAAGTGTAATCTGTTTCAGCCTTTTGGCATAACATTCGTGACGGAGTGAGTTATCAGTATCGGTTGGTCTGGAGTTCACGTCCAAGTCGCACTCAATCACCTGCTACCATTACATAACATCATATTTGTTGAAAAACACTTTTTTTTTTGTTAACATGTAAGACAATCTTTCTAATAAGACTAATCATCTTGCGTCCGCCTGTTTGAATCCACAAGTAAGAAACTAGGAGAGGCCATTGCGTGGCGAGCGTGATGTTTTTCTCACTTTCTAACATGTGGCTACATCTCTGTCTACCTGTACCCTATGTCACTTTTGTTTATATTCGGTAAAGAAATTTACCCTAACACAAAAGTCGTATGTAAGGTTAAAATTGGAAGGGTAGGTACTAAATAGAAAAATATTTACATTATTTTATCTGGAAATTAAGAAATACTGTAATAATTTCTTTTTAATAATTAACTGGGAATTAGAATATTGACAAATGTTTGTAATTTTGATAAAAGTAAAAGAATTTTAATATAGGTATTTCCTTATTAAATGAAATTTTAAGACAAGTTATTGGACAACCGAAGATGGAAATAGGCTTACTAACCAGAAATCTCAAAAAGTTGTTTTGTATTACTAGCGCTCACTATGCTGCTGCTGATATACAATTTTGCCTAATACTTTCAAAACCTCGCCAAAATCCTTTGCATAAACTTTTTTTTCCATCCGCCTGCTATGCGTATTTTTTATAGCATGTGTGTATAAACTTACACATTTTTTTAGACTGGCACGAAAATTGTTGTTGATGGGCCTCTATTTGAGTTTCTCACTCGAAGGTTTGAATATATCGAAATTTTACAACACAGTCGAAGTGTTTAATGACATCTAAAGGGGAAACACAAGAATTGATAACGTATTTACAAATGTTCCAACCCAATTTATTTTATATATTTATACAGTGGAACAGATTAGAACAAACTACTGAAAAGTGAATTTTAGAATTTTAATTAAAAAAAAACTTCAAGATTTTCCCATAAGAGGGAACAAATTGGCATTTTGGATTTGTCCCAATTTCGACTTAATTCTCCATTGATTTTGAAAAGGCCGTATGCAAAATTTTAGTTCGCGAAGTAAAGCCGTTCTCGAGCTATCGCGAGAATAGGCAGACAGACGGGCATGCAAAAATTATTAATGTGTGGAGCCGCCAAGTTTTAAAAATAAATTTCTTAAGTTGTGTGAGGCGTTCTTTTGTAAGCCCAGTTAGATTAGAAGCCTAGAGCTCTCTTGCTTCCGTTCCTCTACCCCAGCAAATATCTTGAAATAGCCTGAAAAACACAACGGCACTGACTGCTGTAACATTTAGTCTATTTAACACCAGAGGGTACAATTCGCAATAAATTTCTTGCAGTTGTTCTACTTTGACAACGGACCCACGTATTTGTTTACTAATTTTCACTGACATTAAAATTTTACAAAGAACCTTTGTGTATAATTAAATATGTGAAGAGAAAATTTAATATAACGAGCTTTAGCTGTGCATATTATTTAATGTATTAACAATATAAACGTCAATTAAAATTTCGAACATTTAGTGAAAAGTTAGCGTAACCAAAAGCTTATCGAAGTATATTCCAATTTCGTGGGTGAGTGCACGATTTTAGCATTACTACGCACAAGATCAAGAAGGTCCTCTGTTGCATCTCTCCATAAAAAAATAAAGTAAATAGAAATCAGTTTCTAACGTTTCACAATACATATTTAATAGTGAGTGAATGAGTCATCATTATTATCGTTTTTGAAATATAAAATGTCCAAAACAATTTTTATGATTTGCAGGAAGGTGAAGCCCCGCCATGCCTATCCTGTACAGTGTTGTATCTCGGGGTCCTGTGATTTTGGCCAAATTCGCAGAATGTGTTGGCAATTTTGCAGAAGTCACTGAACAAATAATATCAAGAATTACTCTGGATAATCATAAATTGACATACTCGCATGGCTCCTACTTAATCCATTATATCTGCGAGAACAAGATTATTTATATGTGCATTACGGACGATGTGAGTCAACTAAGATTTAGTCTATGATGTTTTCAATTTTTATATAACTATTATGAATTATGTTTTTCAGGAATTTGAACGAGCTAGAGCTTTTTTATTTCTCGCTGATATGAAACAAAGATTTATATCAACTTATGGACTTCAAGTTGCTACTGCAATCGCTTATGCAATGAACACAGAATTTTCTAAGATCCTGTCACAGCAAATGAACCATTTCAGTCAATCTATGGAAGTAGATGCAATTTCTAGAGTTCATGGCCAAATTGATGAACTGAAGGATATTATGGTGAAAAATATTGGTATGTTTTTAAATTGAATTACTAAGCATGCAATATCTGGAGAAGAAAAGTCATCTCAAAGATAAATGTGCGACAAAATTGTATGTCTTTATAAATACTATAGCTTCCACAGCAAATCTCTGCCTGGTACAACAAATTTGCTTCAAAAATTATGAAAGATTTTCCTGTAAGAGCCAGGATATCAAAGAAAAGCAATGTAAACATATTTTACTATATTGAATTTTATAGAAATATTCATAAACTGGAAACTGTCTTTGTTGTTGATGGTTTTAAAAAATTGGAAAATATTTTTTGTTTATATACCTAATTCAAATCATCATTTGAAGATCAAAATTCTAATCAGTAATAACATAATTGCACCAGCCAAGTTAAGAGCTTTTCTATGCCGTATCGGCGTTCCATAAGCCAGTAGCAGTACGGTTTTCCCTATGTACATCCGAAATCAGTGCAAGTTTATTAGCACTTGTCACTGATCAGCACTACAGATGCTCCCAGCTGCGGTTATTGAACTGCACAGTTTGAGTTATTGAAATCAGCAAATAGGCATAACACTATTGTTTTCTGTTTTACCTCGCTGTGTCCGTTGCTGCTGCTGGCGGCGCCCATTATATATATATATATTTTTTTCCTTCCAGAAAACTGAATTTCATTTTAGATTTCTGTAGCATTCGTGAAATTAGAGCTAATCGGTTTATCGGAATTATGTAGCCTTTACCGTCCTTAGAGATACTCCTTCCGCCAATCCAGAGTTTAAATACATATGAATTAGGTTCAAACTCCACAAGCACATCATCTACTTCTGTTTCCTTTATCGTAGCCCTACTATGTTTGATGACATTGTATCCGAAATCGTCTTGACAGGCGATTTTAATGTCCATAACATACAGTTGCTCAGACATTCTTCTACCACAAGCCCTGCGGGCTGATATGTTGAACTCTGCGTCTTTTAATTTGCAAGAGCTAGTGGATGAAACAAAGCGAATTCCCGATGCAGCAGGAGATAGAGCTAATCTACTTGACCTGTTTCTAACGTCTCACCCCGACAAATATTCCATCTCAGTCGGCTCCCCTCTTGGTAATTCAGACCACTGTTTTATCACGGCACAATTTATCACCTCAAACCTGTTTTGCCCTACTTCTCCACCTACAAGTAGGCTTCTCTAGCACTATAAAAAATTTTGTTTTGCTTCGAGGGATGTTAATGAATACACATTAGAACTTAGTAACAATTTAAGTCTTAGCATACGTGAATCGCTCTTGGTATAACGATTATTGCAACCAAGCAATAAAAGCGAAAGAGTCTGCTTTTCGCCACTATCGATTGCATCCATGTCCAGAACTGGAGCAAATCTACAAGACTACACGAAACACCTGCAAAAGACACAAGAAAGATTCCAAAGCTTGGTTGCCTTTAGGCTAATATACGGTGGCGTCACTTAACTAATTACTTTAGTTTATAATTCAAAGGTGACAATAACAGTTATAAAACGCTTAGATTCACTCAATATAAAAAAGGGATAGTAAAATTGGGAGTATAAAAATGTGCAACTAAAAGTTGTAAAGGAATAGATTATCTCGAAACTATCATTAAATCCCCATCCTTAAAAACTTTTAACCATCAAAGCAGCTGTTATTGTAATTTGCAAGATTTTCGAAGTTATGATTTCTGTATTTCGAGAAACTGTTTAGTAGGTGCTTCCGCTTTGGATCCAGTATTCGAAACGTAGAAGTTTAACCAATCCATAAGACGAACACTAATCTGTAGTCTGCCTTCTTTCGTTTGACTCCCTCAAATGTCTAATTTAACATGTAAGACATGAATATTGGTATGCTCTGACCTCCGAGGCTCGAGCCACTCTTACATACATTACACCATGCCAAAAGCTGTATACTGCGTAATCAGTTGTCAGTACATAGAATGATCGAACATTAGTTATGGAGCTCCACCCCACACCTAAAGAACGATTTAGCTATGTTCAATCTACTACACCACATTGTCCATGAACAACTTGTTTACGATTAGTTTGGGTATGTCCATATGATGTAAATAACAAGCCAGCTAATACACCCTTGGCTGTGTCAAGAAATCGAGCGAGTGCAGTTGAACAGTGTGGTAAAATTCTTTTTAGATATAATTAAAATTGTCCAAATTATTGATTGATGAAGTGAATAATAATGAACCGTTCAACCAGACTGTTAAATGACATCTGTATCATGTGCAAGCACAATTAGCTTCTTATTCAAGCATCATAACATCTTAGAGCTTTTTAATTTTAATACAATAAAAGTAATTTTTCTTTACTTAGTAATAGTATTACAATAAGTACCGGTATTTGCATACATTCTTGTTTACAGAAAACCAAAACAACTCTTTTATTTTGCAGATAATCTAAAGGACCGTGGAGAAAAACTCGAATTACTCGTTAATAAAACAGAAAATCTTAGGAACACTGTAAGTTTCTAACTTTACTCTTTAAACAGACAATGAGTTTCGAAACTAAATTAAATGTTTTTTTTCAGTCTGTTACATTCCGAAAGACTTCTAGGAACTTAGCACGCCAAATGTTTTGGAAAAATATCAGAATGTATGTTATTGTTGGCCTTATCATTTTGTTTGTAGTATATGTGATCATCAGCATGGCATGCGGAGGACTTGCTTGGCAGAGTTGTATCCACAAGTGAGAAAAGGAGCAGGAGATATTAATATTAAGACAATTATCACATTTGTTACTGATATTTCTACCCATTAAAATTGTTTCTAACTTTTATTCATGATTCTATAATCCGGCCTGCCTTAAACAGCTCCCGAAGAGGATCAATTTATTTTACGTAAGCAAAAATAAATATATATATATATTTATACATGTGTATAAATTTATAAGTTAGAGATAATATTAATTTACAAACATAACTGTTTCTGTTTTTTTACAAAAACAAAAAGAATTTACGGCGACCTTTTGGAAAATCCATTCAAATATGATAGCGGGTGTTGATTGCTAATTGCAAAATTGTGAACAAAAGTCGTTTCCGAATGTGTGATTTAGGTAAGAAGAATTATAAATGTCATTAAATCTTTTTGACAGATTAAATAAATCAAATTTTAACATACATCTTTGGATATTTTGTAAAAAACTTTTTATTATTAGATCACAGTTATAGGTACACTAAAGAACAAGCTTCTTCGTAAATAGCTGCTTTCGATGAACATGTGATAAATTTTATGAGAGTAACATTTTATTTTGGCACAGTGAATGAGGATTCTTATTCATAACTCGTAGGTACTAATATGGCTTGTTTCAGGAAAACTCGTGCTGAAAAAAACTGTTTAAACTTATATTACAAAAAATAACGGCACAAATTTTGAAGTTTTTTTTTTTTCAGAATCAAAAGTACAAAAAAAAAATTGTATGAAAGCGTTCTACCTCTGCTTGTCAAGCATACTCACTCGCTCATATTCATAATAGAGTACAAAATTTGTGCCACGTGAAAGGCAGTGGGAGGGGATCATAATGAAATTGTTTTTCTGTTTCACATTTTTGAACTTAATAGTAGCATATCGACGACAAGCGTGCAAAGGGTCCTAAATCTATTTTGCTCACTTTTATGAAACATCAAAAATCTGTCTAGAATAAAAAGTTCTCAGTATTTTTTTTTCAATTATAATGTAACTCAATAAATAAAAATAATGTCATTAAGTTATTTTTACATAATAATTGGTAATTATGATACATACTTTAGTTAAGACATTTTGAAGTAGAAAATTAAAAATTCGAGTTATGAGGTTTTTATGATGATTTAAGCTACGCAGATTGTACCGCTGCGTATGCTGTTGCGCAGAGTGGCATCTCAATCGTCTCGGATTTACAGGGTCATTAAGAAAATATTCTAGTGTTTTTACAAAACACCCTTATCTTAAACAGTACAGGTGTCGGTCACCGTTAAGAGATCATTGTATGAAGAACCTTACGCCCTCTCCAACGACTGCTCAACTTTTTTTTTATTAACATACTCTCCTCTTTAATTTGACCTATTCGACCTATGTCCTAACTGTATTCAGGTCAGCAATAATTTGTTCCACTAAAAATAACTGGAAACGCCATTTTGATAAAATATCTTCTAATTTCGATATGACCTGAATAGGTTTAAAGCTAATAATTCTTGAACGGTTATAATTAGGACATAGGTCTAATATGTGAAATTAAAGAGGAGGGTCCACAGTTTTTGTAAATAAAGTTATGTTAATCAGTTTTTTTTTTATAAAAAGAGGTCAAAGTAAAAAATCCGAATTTTTTGTTATTTTAGACAGCCATAACTTCGGAGAGATTAATACGGGGCTGGTTGAGCAACATCAATGACGATACTAAAATACTTAACTTTGGTGTATTGTTCGACTTCAAACTTACATTTAATGACCATATTGTTAATAAGACAAAATCGATTCTGAGTTTTGTAAAACGCTGGCTAAGGAATTGGATGGCATATACAATAAAAGCTTTATGCGAAACCCTCGTTCAACCCATCCTGGAATATGCCAGTCCGGTTTAGTCCTCATCTTACAAAAGTTCAGTCTGATCGCATTGAAGGTGTGCAAAGGAGATTCCTACTTTTCCCTTTACGAGACCACGCATGGCGGGGTGCTTTTCATCTCATATTGAAAGATTAAATTTGATTTCCCTTCTTATTTGAAGGAAAATTCCGGAAATTGTTTTTGTTTTTCAGCTTTTGAAAATTTGAAAAGTGATATCGACACGCTTTTACTTCCAGAGTCTATAGGCTCGACCAAGGCATTTAAGATTTACTGATTTTATTAATGTTAACTCGCATCGTATCAATTATAGATAGTTCAAACCAATTACTAAAATGAGTACTAATTTTAATTTTAATTATAACTTAATCGCCTTTGATTTTAGTAAATTGCAGTTCAATAATGTTTTTGGTACATCTAGACTGTGGTGAAACTATTGTGTTCTTATCTGTTTTTTTTAATTTTAATCATTTGTAGGCACGTAATACTGTACATATAAATGTAGCTAGCGTTTGGCGAAATAAATAAATTAGGAGAATTTAAATAATGAACAGGAACGGGATGGGATGCCAGGCAAAATACATTGTCCATTTTTCTGTAAAAGGCTTGATGAAAAGAAATTGCAA
>OZ005742.1:74199171-74353970 GCA_963930735.1 Dioctria linearis | reverse complement strand
GAGAATGACGATTTGTTTTAAAGTGAAAAACAATTTTATGTATACGAATGTGTTGGACTTATTAATTTAGACCATATTTACTGGAATTTCTTCTATTAATTATTACCTAATCCTAGCTTTAATATTATTTTGATATACATATATTTATAAATTAAATTGTGAGTAAATTAACACATTTTGAAGCTGCGGTTTTACATTCACCACCAACATATTGGGGTACCCCACTTTGCATATATCTTGGTTTAGTAAAGGGGCGGAGAGTGATTTTTACACTGAAATTATAATAGATAATCTGTTTTTGAGCTGCACGCTGTTACGTAAATTATACAAGTATCCTAATGTTCTGTCCTCGCAAAGATGACTACGTGTCGACTAATATCAAATCGGCCGCTAAGTGAAGTTTCTCTTCTACCAAAACTTTTAGCATTGCCCTATTGCCTCCCCTACATATATTGACATTCTTGTGAAGAGGATGATTTCCATTTTTCGATAAAAAATCAAAAGAAATACATAGATAAATAAAACAAATATGACAGAAGAAAAGAACAAGAGAAAGGAAATTACTTTGTGGAATACATTCAAACGAAAAAAAAAACTAAGTACTTTTATAACGATGAATTTTGGAACAAATTAGGTAATAATAAAAGTAGTAAATTTACAACGCTTATATAGTTATATTTGATTGTAAGACGACCACTACATGCAAGTACTTAGTGAGATTTTAAAATATGGTAGAACGGTGTAGGATAAGGAACTGGACAGTGTGTAAGCAATTCAAATGTGTCAACCTACATATATAATGAAATGAAAAGTCATGAAGACTTTTACAAATAGATAGCAATGTGTATAAGGTGTTTCGTATCAGCAGGAACCAATACTCTTCAGTACGGCTATCTGATCCAACTGCAGGAATTGCAGTGTAATTTATCAATTTTTCTAAAAATTGAATTTTGTAAAAGTCATCATGTCTGTTTATTTCTTTAAATTGGCTAGTCCCGCCTATAGAGGTGTTTGGCTAACTAAATTAAATACGTAGTATTTCGCCTCATATGATTTACACTCAGAATTTACACTGAGACTATATATGAGGTCTGCTTAGAATTTTATTCTGGCATCTGCGGCAGGCAGGAATTGGGCCGTACTTAAGAGTATTGGAACCTGCTGATACGAAACGCCGTATACACATCGCTACATATATGCTGTTAAAACTACTCAATGTAGAATTGTTGCTTCAGAGAATGTGCATAGAGAAATGGCCTTCACACGGTAGGAAACTCATTTCCCTTATTAAAATTAATTTTAAGGTGTAAGTCATATTTCGTCCGCTGCTATGTTTTTATGCGTTTTTCGTAAAATGTATGCAATACTTCAAGAAAAATCAAGCCTAAGTGTTAGTTAATTGCGAATTTAAAATTTGTTGTACAACTACTGAATTATTTTTATAAAATTTATTTTTTTCATTCAAAAATTGTTATTATTTACATAATAAATATATTGTGTAATATTACACAGATTTTTATATTAAAAATGAAAAGTTATTAGCCAGGCTAACAATGAGTTGTGCGATTGGATCATCATTAAATAACAAATCTTTAAAATTAATATCACAATATTAATATCAGTGAATACAAGACTAGTCTTCACCTGAATTGACGTTTTCGTATGAAACATTTTTGAGGCCCTTTAACTCGTACACGTATTTGTCTGTCTGTATATTTATTTAGATATTTCTTTTTTACTATTTTCGACACTCTCGTAGACCCACTTTTCGTCCTCACAGCGAGCTGGCACACAGGTTCATGTCGAGTGACAATTGAATCTATCAAAATTTGAACAGGAAATTTCCATGGAAAACCCGGAAAATCGGGAAAAATCATTTGAAAATTTGGTCTACGAGAGTGTCGAAAATAGTAAAATTATGCAGGATCAAGTTCCCTATCAACTGGCATCATTACTTTCTCTCCGACAAAGGTGAAAACTTGCCGAAAAAATCGAGGAAAATTCATGTAAAACGCTTTTCCGGAGTTTTTCCGACCAAGAAAGCGTTTGAGCGATTTGCAACCTAATACAAAGTTGTAGCGCGAAATGAGTTGCATAAAGTTACTGTTGTGGCAAACCATGGAAAACCCGGAAAAGCGGGAAAATCATCGGAAAAATTTTCATAGATATGATTAGTGATAAATCTGTTTCAGGAAAAATGCAGAATTTTCCAATTTTACTGGAAAATTTTCCGAAATTTTTTCCGACTTTTCCGGAAATTTTCCGACAAAAAAGTTTTATAAGCTATGTGGTATCATTTTTTTATAATATCTCCATGACAATCACCGATATATTTCAGTATGATCAATCAGAGGTAATAAGTGATTTGATTCATGAAGAGAAAGAATATTCAAGTGAAATTTTCCCAATCAAAAATCTGAGTCCACCTCTGTGTGTGAAGAAAAGTTTATTTTCTACTTTTTCATGCGGCTTGACCTCAGTTTTGTTTGAAAACTCGTTTTTTACTAATTTTATTAATTTGCTTAATGGATATGGAGCTAAGTAGAGAAAATCCTGAAATATGCACTAACTAACCTATTATAATTCGAATGTTCCAACTAATCGAGTGAATTATTCTCCCACTCACAAAATTTTATAGAAAACTCTAATATCGAATATTCTTGACAAATTTATGAAATAGGACAAATAAATATATAAAATTATATGTATGTATAGGTTTTAGATGAACAATTTATCGACTGTAGATTGAAATTAATTGAAAATAATTTCAATAAATTTTCAATTGCATTAAAAATGCAAAAATAAAAAATTGATGATTATCTCAGATTGCCAGATACCATACAAATTCAACTTGCAAATTTTACTTAGTGTGGCCTAGTGAATGACGATATTAGGGAAGATATCACCCAATTGAAAATTTGCAATGAAAAATCTTGCTACCATTCTTGTATTTATTAAAAAGTATTTATATGGGCGATTGAATGGCCTCCATCATTGAACTTCTATGGTAAGCCGATCCCTGATGGCTGATACTGCACTCCAATTCCGAGGAAGAAATTCTATTATTAGTAGCTCTGCTTGAAGAAAAACAGAGAAAAGTGATGAGGTTCGATTACAAATATACTTAAGAATGCAAAAAGCCTCATTTAAAGAATCCGAAACTATACTACTCATGGTTCTTCCAATGGGGAACTGAAAGCAATTATCTTGTAAGAGTCTCCTGTAGCTAAAAACCTAAAAAATTAATTATTAAAATATAATATATAAATTATTTGAAAATATGTATGTTTTTACCTTAAGGTAAGTGCAAGTCGCTCTCGTGACGATATATCTATATATATATCTCTATAATTAGTCGTCTACCTTCTTATATCATTTGCAATAAGCTGGAGCAATTCTTCAAACGCGGCTTTTGGCATTCTAAAGTATTCGTAGAATTGATCCTCATCACTTTGCAGCTCCCGAACAAGCCTAGAAAATTCTCCTAGTTGTTTTCTTTTTTTTATAATTGGATGTTCCCAATACTTTCTAACATTTCTCTGGTTCTCTTCAAGCAGTGCTGCTAATATCAGAGCTTCTTCATCGGAACTAGAATACATTTTACAGACAATAATTGCTGTAATTGACAACCAATCACAACCGAACATTAAAAATGCACTGAACACAATCTCGATTCGTTGCTGTTAGGAAGGTGTCAGCATTTCAAAATGGGAAAAATCCGCCGCGCCGCGCCCGGTGTGAACAGTCGCTTTTGCCGCGCTATGCCGCGCCGCTCCTGGTGTGACCAGAGCTTTATTTCGAATGAAAAGGAATTTTGCCGCCAGCGGCAGCGGCAAAATTTTGTTTTTGAGTAATCTCCAAAATCGCCGCGCGGCAACTATTTTGCCGTGCCGCGCCGCTCCCGGTGTGACGTATACATTTAATTTTGCAAGAACAATCGTGCTGCGGCAACTGAAAAATGCCGCGCCGCGCCGCGCCGCTCCCGGTGTTACACCCACTTAAAGCCATGCATAAGTTCTTCGCTACAAAAAACTTTAGTCTTTCACTATTTATTTGGGCACTGCCTGAGAACGTGTGGACATAATGAGCTGAATCAAAAATTGACTGAGTCGAGCATCTTCTTCTTGGTGTTGCCATACAAAACTTTCGTTTCTTGGTTTTGCCACAGAAAGCATTAGTTTCTTGGTGTTGCCATACAAAACTTGGGTTTTTCACTATATATTTGGACACTGTTTGAGAACGCGTCGTCGTAGAGAGTTGGAATTTTATACACAGCGTTTTAAAAAAAGTAGTAAATACAATTTCAAAAATGAACTAAATCGAGCAACCCGTCTTAGTATTGCCATACAAAACTTTGTGTTTTCACTTTATTTAACTTTTTTTTTATCTAGGCTTATTATGATTTATGTCCTTGTTTAGAAAGAAATTCGTGAATAAAAAAATACACTAAAGAAGAAACGTTAGAAGCATGCATATAAGGAATAATTTTGCATGTATGTCGTCATTAGAAACAGCTGATATCATTATCGACGTGATGTTTAAAAACACGACAAGAAAAAATATTGATTATTAAATAAAAAATCACAAGTTGAACAAAATCAATTTAGCACAATTCGCAATCCAGGAATAATCTCCAAAACATTCAGTCATTTTGTTTTCCGAAAAAACCTGACGCCCCGGTCCTTCAAATATTAGGGATGCCTATTCACCAAAATTTTCACAAAAATGATACGTCACTTTATAACAAATAGAGCCAGCTGTATTTTAGAAGCAAAATATTATATCACTACAGTACAGGATCGTATTAAAAAAATTGTTGAAGGTAAAATAGAGAACGTCTATCAACTAGTTAAGCCCGATTTTAGGTCAATTTAGATCAGTTTCCACGGTCATAAATCATCGCAAATCAATATTTAAATATTTTTTTTTGTAAATTATGGAGAAGAATGAATTAGTGCTAAAAGAAAGTAATAAGTTATAGTGTCCCTTTCTTTTCTAAGCTGATCCTTTGAGATTCTAGTTCTCTAGTAGTGTGAAAGTGCAATTCTTTTAAAGATTAATAAAATAAATGTCTTGACCGTATTGTGTTTGACTCCAATCTTAGTAGTAAAGCAAATTCTCTATTCATAAAACTACGTACAAAGCATTTCGCCTACACAACGAGGTCTTTATTTAACACCGTCGTTCGACCCATCTTAGTTTTGTTTGGTCCCCTTTACGTAGGCATCACAATAATCGCATTGGAAGGTATACAGAGGGAATTTCTATGTAATACTAATAGAAAATTCGATTGGAAAAATATGCTTCTCATCTTTCCCCTTACATTGATAGATATTTAACTCTACAACAGTTACCTCCTCTTTCCTAGACTTTCCAATGGATATTATTACAGCGAATCAATCAAAATGAAGCTTAATTAAAGTAAAAAGTAGGAATTAAAACATCAAAAGTTGTTGTTTTTTTTAGCTTCCTTTGCACACGCCCTTAATCTATCTGTCAGGCCATTAGTTTGCTGCAGGACATATGGCATCCATCTAATAATTGGCTACTAACTAACTAACTAATTGACTAACTGGTTCTTTTAGAGCCATCAGTCACTCACCATACATTTGCATTACATTTTATGCTTCAAAAGTAACCACAATGAAACCGAGAAGTAATTAAGATCTATGTTGGAAGAAAGCCAGTTTTGTTAGTATTGGTATGATCTAAAAGCTTTTATTGGTTTTTTTTTCTTTGTGACTTAGTACTGAGTCCTGTCCAGGGGATAGATTCTGATAAAAAAAAAATTAATGACAAATTGACAATGACATTGTGAGACTTCAGTGAAAATTAAAATTTTACCTTGTGATTCCCATTATGAAAAATTACATTTTTTTTTTAATATGGCTTATTTTTGAAAGTCGATATCAAGACATTTGAGTGACATGGAAAATAATGCAGTCGATAGTCACTTTACTTTATGTCGTTGTGACAATTCTCATTTATCAATTAAATAACTAGTTTATCTTTTTGGCTACGTATAGGAGCAAATAATCTGATGTAATAGGTATTGAATGTATGACTTTGGCTGGAAACAGTAGTGAATATTATAATTTATATATAAATGAATAAATTACACTGTTTTACAAAAAAAGATAAACTCGATATACTTTTGACGAGATATAGTGTAGGTTATAGGTCTAGTGGAACTAAAAGTAGTGGCGTACTCGAAATTTCTCATGCAGTCTCAAAATCCCATTTTAGACCAAAAAGACCGTTATTCGGTAGGTCCATGTATATAATAATTTATAACTCCGCCATTTTTTATTCGATTTCGAACTTTTTTATAGTATAGTCAAGAAGAGAGATAAGGCTTTTTAGTCATATTTCGTTGTGATCAAAAGTCACGAAGTTACAGTCGAAAACATTGCGGAATTTACCATTTTTTACACATTTTTTTCAATTTTGACAACAATCTGATGGCTTATTTTGCTCTACAATATTTTTTTTTCTGTTCATATCATTAATAGCGACTTCAATTCCACTTCTAATGAGCATTTCTTAATTAAAATCGATTGAAACTTGACTGAGTTATCGAATTTTTGCTCATTAAGCAGCTATATTTCCAAATAATATTGAACTACAGAGAAAGTTGAACAAGCACTGGTCTTTAAACGCAAAAGTGTAAAAACGTGAAAAATTCTAACAAATAACAACACCTATAACAACAACAATAAATACAACAACTACAAGAACATCAAATTCAAAAGCCGTTGTCAGCAACCCCAACTTAGAATTAAATTTCATGATTTGAAATATTAAAATCAAAAATAAAAGGGATAGGTAAGGTTAGGTAAGAGGGGTGCCGAAAGACAACTAGCCTGCATCAGTTAGACCTCTAGTGGGTCCATTGTGACCCTAGGCCCCATCGCATAACCTTTCTAAAACACCCTAGATCCATCCTGCTTCCCTTAAGGAACTCAGGATATCTCCAAGAATCTTTACATAGATCCATCCTGCTTCTCTCAGAAAACTCAGGATATATGTAAATTCTTTGTTTTGCAGCCCAGACTTGAAAAGAAGTAGCTACCCAATAGCCTACTTCTTTTGTTCATCAGAGCGGGGTATTCGCAAAACACGTGTTGGACGGATTTGATTTCTTCCGAGTCCTTACAGCTCCTGCAAAAATCGTTCGCCGCTATAGCCAGTCTTCTAGCATGGTCACCTATGGCCCAGTGACCTGTAATTACCCCTACTACTGGCATTTTTTCTGCTGCAATTAAGCCACTCACTTGTCATTTTCCTATCATATGCAGGACACAATTGCCTCGCAATACGTCAGGTATCCCTTCTGGTCCACCGGAGGCTTGCATTTTGATAGGCGCCCCTGATGATTTCCTCTATTTTTGCTCCGATTGGGATCCTCACAAAAGCTACCCCTGCGGAGCTAGCCAATTTAGAGCCCTTTTTGGCCAACTTATCAGCCATATCGTTGCCTGAGATGTCCTTGTGGCCAGGTACCCAGCATAGGGTCACCTTCTGCTTAATAGACAACACCTCAAGGCTAGTCTTGCATAACTGCACCAATTGTAATTTTACCAACACAGCATACAGCGCCTTGAAGGCTGCCTGGCTATCAGTACTATCAGTATTAATCCATTACCAGTAGCCACAGGAGTGGTGATAACATTCCCCTGACGTGTACCTCTATAGACTGCTCTTCTCACAATGGCGTCACTTAAGCAGGAGCTAATCTTTCTACTGAGAAACATTGAGTCACATAGACCCTTATCCACTCCCACCATTCTCAGTCCATTAGATATAACCTGCGCCTTCACGTTATTGAAGCCCCCTCAATATCCAAAAAGGCGCCTATAGTGTATTCCTCATACTCTATGGATTTCTCAACAACGGATACCATGTAGTGCCGATTTTACCGATTCCCTTATGCATAGGCATGCTGGCTACCACTGCCGCCGTGCCATACACTTCTTATATGTACCTCTATTAGTCTCTTCAAGACCTTTAGCATAAAGGAGGAGAGACTGATAGGTCTAAAGTCCACTGCCTCCATATGACCCGTTCTATCTGCCTTAGGAATGAAGTTTACCCTCATCTACCACCAGGCCCTAGGTAAGAATCGAAGCCCAGGCAGCTTTTAAAAATCGTCCCTAGCCATTTAATTATGTATCTCCTGCCTTCTGAAGCATAATGGGTCTCAGTCCATCCATCCCTGCTGCCTTAAGGGGATCAAATGAACAGACCGCCCCTTTTGTAGCTTTTTTGCTGACTATGGAGCTGATCACCTTCTCCTTTGTTCACACACCGTTCTCTGCTTTTATGAACGACAGAGTACCAACGGCCTTAGCAAGTACCTTCCGAAGATGGAACGCTTCTGTGTTAGACTCTATTGGCTCGCAGAAGTTCCTCCATGAGGATCTCGTTTCTAGTCTTAACGCCTTCTTAAAAGTCGTTAAAACGGGCCCAGTCTACTTGATCCCTAAAAGAAAGATGAAAAGAGACTCACCTGTCGGGTTTATGTTGGTGCTACCCCATATAGTATGATGGGCATTAGCATCACACCCAAGTAAGAAATGGATGCTCCTCGCCTTAGCAGCCTCCATCACCAGTATTATTCGCTTGTTGAGAATATTTGCTTGTTCGTCTCTTGAAAAAGTATTATCTAGGGCAGAGCAATCTATTTACTCTGACAATGCACTAACTTCGTGGGAGCCAGCAACCATTTAAAGGAGATTCAACAAGCAGTGTATCGCAAAAATTCTGAAGGAAAATAACATAGTTCTGCACAAATAGACGCATTAATTTCCATTTTATCCCACAAAGAGCCTCTCATTTCGGTGGGTTATGGGAATCTTTAGTAAAGTCAGCCAAGCATTTATTCAAAAAGAATGTAACTTCAGCTTCCCTGACTTTCGCATAATTAACGATGACAATAATGACAGAGATTGAGGCAATTTTGAACTCAAGGCTTTTAACACCAATGTCAAGCAATTCAAATGATCTGTGTGCGCTAACATACCAGGTCATTTTCTAATTGGCGAACCACTAAAAAGTGCTGTTGATCCCAATGCACATTCCTCAAAGACGTCTCTGCTCAAAAATTGGAAACAAATATCAGCGGTAAAAACCAGTTCAAGCGGCGATGAACAAAGAAGTACTTATGTGAGTTGCAGCATCGCTACAAATGGAAGCAGCGCTGCGAAAACGTGCAACCTGGTACTATGGTCGTCCTTTAAGCAGCTGGCAATTAGGACGAATAGCCAACACTATTAAGAGAACAGATGGCTTGGTTCGAGTGGCTGATGTTAAAACAACATCCGGAATATTAAAACGACCGATACATAAATTAGCTCCATTACCTATAGAGCAAGAACAAAAACAAATCTGCCGGAGTTGAGCCTTCAGCAGATCCTAATATACAGAGCACTCTTCCTTCAGGCAGCAAGCAAGAAGAGAGGGAAACGCAACAAGGGACTCTTGCCAAAAATCCCGACGTGCAATCTCACCTATAAATTTGGTTCTTCTCGGATGCTTGATTGTACCAATATTAGCGGATGATCCAATACAGTTATCTCCTTTTAAAGCTCAACCAAGATTGTACCTTGAAAGTCTGGGATCCACTCACCTCGTGACTACAACTTGGAATCATTCTGGAAGGAGTTTGAAAACATCAAGAATGGGATAAACAATCTAAGGATCTAAGCATGCACACAAACAGTTTCTCAATTTTGCGTTGTTTACCCGCGACTCGAGTTCAAGCCATAAAGGACCGCATTAGATATTGTTGGAAATCTTGCCCATTCCCTATTTGGAGTATTGGATTCGAGTTATACCGAGAAAATGTGTCAAATAATAAATAATCTTGAAGGAAATCAGCAACATCTACTGGAATTATTAAAAAACCAAACTTTTTTAGTGAACTCAACGGTAATCAATGTAATCAGAAAATCTAGTGAGATAATGGAAGGTCGACTGCAAGAGTTTGAAGAGCATATAAATCGAATCATGCTCCAACTAAAAGGGATAAACAAGGAAGTCCAAGAACAAAGAATTTTAGAAATATTCAATGCTTTGACAGTGCGTTAAATTTTGGCAACCACCAGTTATGCAAGGAATGCAGACAATATTGCTGGATGGTCATTATAGACACTCACCATGGAAAGATGAATCCCACACTACTAACACCGAAGCAGTTTCGAAACCAATTAATTATTATCAAGGAAAATCTACCACCAACTTTGCGGTTACCAGCAAATCAAGATAATTTATTAGAACTCTACAGCCTCATGACCGTTGAAATGCCTGTAGAAAAAACCCAGCTGATATTCAGGGTGAAACTACCACTACTTTCTTACGAATCATTCGAATTACTGCGAATTGTTCCTGTTTCAGTTTTGGTTAACGACTCATTTGAGAATATCGAGCCTTCGTTATCTCAATTCCTCATAATCAATCTACATCGTGATCAATACTATCCGTTTCCAGAACAAGAAATGGTAATGTGTTCTACAATTGGCCACTTCAATCATCTGTGTAAGCAGAATCATCCTGTATTCATAAAGGAAGCCAATACCAGCGCTTGTGAAATTGGATTTCTTACAAACTCTCCAACATTACCTTACTGTAAGAGTAACAAAATCTAAAATACACCCCGATGGATAGAACTTGTCAGTCGGAACTATTGGTTTACATCATGAAGGAATAACAACAAATAAACATTGTATGCGAAAACACAGTTGTTCAAAAATCACTATCAGGAGTACTCAATATCAGCAATGGCTGCACCATCAAAGATGAATCAACTACTATACAAGCACATAACCTATACCCTTCTACATTAAGAACATCGTTTATCCCTACCAAGAATCTAACTGAATTTTTAGGGTCAGTTGAGATTGCAGAGCTTTGGTATAAGTCCTCAGAACATCAAAATATCTCCAACGTGTTGCCAAAGAAGCCACCAAGGTTATCACTCATCAAGATGCCCATCAGTTTGCCATCGGATACATAGGTCTGCTCATAACTCTAATCATTTGTAGTTATCTTCTCTGGAAGTATCTTATAAGGCAACACCCAGCAAGACGACCAATTCGCTCCAATTCCGGTAGCTAGAGTAACAAGGCCCAACAATGCAGACTCTCAATTCAGCCTCAGACCTGAAACGCTGGAAATGTTTGAACTTAACGTTTAACGCGGGGGAGGATGTTGAATATCGCATGTCATAAAGTAAGAAATAAAAAGAAAGAAATTTCCGTAAAAACAAACAATTGAATGTGTGTATATATGTATGCATCATTCATCATTACTACAAAATTTCACAGCAAAATTTGTTTACTAGACATTTCCCACATTCTTGTCGCTACAAAATCGTCTGGCAATGTAATTAGAATCCGACAAAAATATGTTGCCGCGATAAGGTATAGGAAATTATGAAATAACTGAGGGGAGCTTCACGGCGTTGCCCGGCGATAATATAGATACTTAGATGAGCGGGGTGATTAGAGATAAGTAATATCTCAGCTATTATTTCACTCGATCTCGCGATTTTTGAACTTGTATTTGCAATTCTCATGAAAATGCCATATACAAAATTTGAGCTCTCCAGGTCGATGCATTCTCGGACAGTTTCCAAATATATAGTGAAAAACCAAAGTTTTGTATAGCAACATCAAGAAAATGTTTCCCGATTCAGGTCATTTTGTAATTTTATTCACTATTGCAATGAAAACACAAAGTACCACATTTTAATTCTCCACGTCGACGCGTTCTAATGCAGTACCAAAATATATAGTTAAGTGTTTGTATGGCAACCCTACGAAGTTTCCCGATATGTCCCACTTTTTAACCTAAATTTACATTTTTTTTTAAAACGCCAAGTACAATATGTCAGCTCTCCACGTAGACGCGTTCTCAGATATTTCTCAAATATATAGTGAAAACCCAAAATTTTATATGGCAACACCAAGAACCCTACGAAGGAGTGGCCCGATTTAGTCCATTTTGAAAAAAACTTATATTTTCAATTTTTATGAAAATGACGTGTACAAAATTTCAGCTTTCCACATCTACGAGTTGTCAGGCAGTTTTTACGTCTCGACAACAGCGCCATCTATCAAAATTATACTATCTCTCAAGCTGGAACCAACCAAACATATTCAGAAAATTTCATTGAAATCGGTTGGGCGGTTTCGGAGATCGTGCACAAACACAATGACACTGAATTTTTATATATTAAGATAAAATTTTATATTGCTTAGATTTTTAGTTTTTATAAAAATGCCAAAGTACAGTTTTACTTTTATCGAAGTAGGCGTTTATTAATTTTATCCAATTCTCTTCGAATCGTTGCACTAGCTTGTACTACGGTAACACAAAAGTTGCATAGGTATTGTACCTAGGCAACGTTCTTCGAAATGGGTGGCAATTAAGCCAATTGAATTGTCGCGGTACAAAAAACACACACTCGACCCAAGAATCAATTTTTTTATATAGCAGTAACCGTAAGGTTATATTACCGAGTTATATAGACTAGTAATCGAAACCTTTTGTAACGACTGTTCGACAAACCGAATTAAAAATGAAATGAAATAAATCATCTTACCTGCACCTGGAGTGTGTGCCAGGTGCAAAGCTCCCTCGATGACTTAAATAGAAAATGAAAAGAATTAGAAATTTTCAAATAAATTTCAAAATTAGATTAAAAATTAGATCAAAATGAAAACAAACATTGAATTACAAAGAACAAATATAACAATAAAGACTCAATAAATGCACATCTAAGAGTAGTGTTACTACACATAACCACAATCGAAACAAATACGTATGAGGCCGTAAAAATATAATTATTTTACCTTACACAACGAAATAACTACGTAAAACTGGTTAATAGGAGCAGGTAGACTGCATGCTTAAGATTGGTGGATATTTCAGGTGAAAAGACACCCAAAGCAAGCTCACCTGCACAGGTGTCCACCAACCTTAGAAACAACAATAAAACACAATAAATACAATACACAACACAAAACACTATTAAATTAACAAAAAACACTAAAAATCACATCGCGCGCGTTTGACAGGTCGAAGTAAAAATTACACGGCGAAACTTTAATTTCCCATCACATGCGATACGTCTAATTGGGGTAAAATCATCGCACGATTTTAATGGTCGCGTTCGTTTCGCGATATTTTTCGCGCAATTCGCGATATTAATAATTCTAATACACACTAACGTGCGAAAGAGAGGTATCGTCCGAGCAAGACAAAAAAGCGAAAGTCATGAGAGGAATTTATTGGAATGAACCGAAAAATGGCGTGTGGATAAAGTAGATAAAATTTATGAAAAAATCAATTAAAAGTAATAAAATTAATAATAAATCTTTATGGAAAGGGTGCCAAAAAATATAAAATGCATTTTGGCATATACAAATGATTATCTAAAACTCCAGTAAAGTTATAAAAAGGTTATATTTCGAAGATTTCACTTTATGGATATTGAAATCGGGACAACATTTTCTATAAAAAGCACGTCATTCCTTCATTCGGTCACTTATTTTTTCGAGTTGTCATGAAGCAAACACATGCCCTTTGGTCATCCAGTTTATTTTTCCATACAAATCATCATCGTAAGGTCTTAGAGTTTTTTTCAAGTTTTTCGGTTTGGACTTATAATAATCCATTAAATTTTTTTTTATCGGTTCCATTTTGTAAATTTCTGAAGCAAAATTCTGGCTCCAAATTTCATGTCAAGTTTCGTGATTTCTGTACGGATCAGCAACAAGCTCTCAAAATCTAAATTTGAAGGAAATTTTATTTCACAAATATTTATCAAAAAGGTATATTTTTTATTGATTTTTTTTTTTACCAATTTGAGGTTATGGAACATATATGCATGCCGCAAGGGTATAATTACTAGTCACAAATAACCTAACCAAATTGATTATTAATAACTAATGAGCCTTCCTTTTCAAAATAAATTTTAATAAAAACATTATATTGTAAATTTTATTGTTTTTTGACATTTTGTGAAAAACATGCCTATATCGCATATTTCGCAAATCATGCTCAGACAATAAAATTTAAATAGAGTAATTGTTTAAGTGAAATAATTAATTGTGTAAGTAAATATTAATTTTCCTGAAGTATATAGTTAAATAGAGAAGGCTTAAATATAAATACACGTAGAATGAATTAAAAAACGCGCGGGTTTTTTCATTAAATTAAGGATATAAATTTGCGTAATTTTTACATTTGTTGAAGTAAATCAATTGTGAATTGTGCTAAATTTAATATTAAGTATAGAATTAGTTAGCGCTACTACAGTATTAGAATCTGGGAATTAAAGTGAATGAAAACCAAACGATATCTTTCAATCGCTACACTACACACCACCATTTTGATTTTCAGAACAACGTAAATTGTGGTTTGTAAACGCAACTCAACTAATGCCAATTATTGGAATTGAAATAGCCCGCTATATGTCAATTATAGGAATTCACATCTAGTGCAAATTGGAGTTTGTTCGGTTAAACAACGACTATAAACCCCCTATAGAGCTTAAATGGAGGATTATAAAGGTTACCGTGACTTGATGTAACGTTATATAACTAAAAGTTTTATAAAATAAGTTACAAAAATGTTCTAGTTACCTTAATATAACTTCTGATATAACCCATGGTCATAGCAGTGGTTGCAGTAATATTTCGGTTACCTTTATAAACTTTATTTATAATGGTGATGGTAACGTTTCCACAACGCTTGGTATTTTTGCAGACTGATTACTTTTAGTGATTGAAATGTTAGGGAAATTACTTTTCGTTACCTTTATGAAACAATATAATGCAAATATTTACGACATGGACATAGAATTTCGATATTTTTTTGTATTGCATTTTTTATAATATAAGGGTCTAATAGTTTTACATTTTAGAATTACAATTTTTCGGCATGTACGTGGTGTAATTCAGCTGCATTTAAAATTTTACTGTGAATACCTTCATAGATACTTCTAAAAAATACAGATCGCTCCAAAAATAAGCAATTTTTAATAATTTTAATTAAATATGATAAAATTTAAAATTTTCACTTAGGTGATATTAATTCATAAAAGTAACATTACATAATTTAGAAATGTTATATACCTAAAAAGATGTATTTCCTTCACATAAAAATAAAACGGAAGCCATAGATCTGCAGTTTTTAAAATTGGCTTAACCGACATTTTCTTTTTTATCTGCAATGAACAGATGAAAAAATGGCGGCTTGTACTTAAATGAACACATTACCATTATAAAACTTCAAGTAGTTTTATATAAACTCTGGCTCTATTATATTGAATTGAATGGCCCTTATAAAACTTCTAGAAATATTATATAAACTAAGGGAACTACAATGCCTCGAAAATGGTCCTTATATGTATGTAGTCATAATATGTAAAAACAGACGTTAGTGTTCTTATATACCCTTTGGTTATATAGTGTTAAATAAATAAAAACAGTTTTATTAATTCCATTCGACACTAAAAGTAATTTGGTTTTATAACGATCACCGTAGTTACTAAAGCGCCACCAAAAAATTTGACGATTTTTTATAGTGGGTATATGAATTACCGAAAGTTCCCAATTTTAATTAAAGATCACTAGTGGGTTCCGACCCACCGGTTGGCAACCGCTGTATTATGTAGTCAAATGAATTTGGTAGATATTAACTAAATTAACACTTCTTCCAATTCTTCGATTTATTTCGCGTTTTGAGTACCCTTAATCCTTTAGGATATTCATTTGTTGTTTCTTTGCAAGAGTATCTTACCACGTCCCATTTTTAACTTAACCCATGATGCACCAAATCAAGTGTCGCTCTTTGAAATACTAAAAACATTGCTGTATTTGAGCACCACTGGTAGTAAAATTCTAGGAACAGAACAAAAAATATAGGCAATATTTTGATATTTACAAGAAATACTAGTTGAGCGTAATTAAATGATGGGGAGGTAAGTATGTACTTGCACTAAAAAATATTAGAATGGGTTGCTAAAAGAAACGCCTACTCGAGCAGTAGTGAATGGAGGAATATGCTGCATATATACAGCAATTAGGTATATACCTAAATGGGTAGGCTTAAGCAGGCTTAATATCTTAGACAGACAGTCTCCGTAATGACTTCATTTTTAATTAAGTGGAGTTAAACGTGTAGTTTGTTATACAAATGAGGTGCATCAAGGACCCATTTACAACAAGTTCGATTCAATTTCAAATGGAGAAAATTATACTCCTTACTAGTAAAATTACAGTAAAAGTGGCACTTACCGAACTGAATTTATTGGAAAGTGGAAACATTTTCCGATAAAATTAGCAGTAACAGCCATCATTAAATCTCTTTGTATCTTGTCTTTGTTACGTTCTCTACAGCGCGTAGAAAGCTGGCTCAGGAGACGGGGTGGGTCTTTAATAATAATTTATGTCGTAAGTTGAGCGCCACGTGATTTTTCTATTAACGGGTGTATCACGAAACCGGTTTTAGTATCACCAGATTCTATTACGGAATAACCTAACTCCAATGACACACACACACACGGAAAAATTATAAAAAAAATAACATATTACGAATAATTCAGTAATTTTTATAGGTTGTTTTATTTATTTTTTGTTTTGTTGTTTTTGAATTCAATCTTATGCTATGTATAAATGTAATATATAATATTGCACCAAAACCAACACTAGAAATTGACGGAATTCAATGCATACTTTAATTTAAACAATGCCAGTCAGCCAGCCACTACCAATAGTTTAACGCAATCTTTCGTAACTGGATACTTAACTTTTATTTAATTTTTTTTATTCCTGTCTTCTGCCCTCCATCGTGACTTTTCCATTAAATTGGATAGCTTTAAAAAAAAAAAATTATACACTGGTCCAGGTCTATTTCTTTTCTACGTTCAACTTCTCCTTTCCTTTTTTTTTAATTTAATAATTTTAACCTTGCTCTTTTAATTCTTTTATTTAAACTTTGTGCACCTTTTAATTTTTTCCGAATCTTAAAAGCACGTCTGCCTTGTTCACTGGCTCGAGAGGAGAGAGAAAAGCAACTCTTCTTCATTCCGACCATAGAGCTATCTGCCAGATTTTTGACTTGAGTGGTACTTTTAGTACTTCGGTCAACAAAAGTGGCTTTTTAGTATGTGCATTCGCTAATTTAATTGGCTACAAAGTTAGTGCGTATTTTTTTTGTCGCTGCGTTCAGTGAATTTTAGATTTGTGTGTTGTTTTGTTTTTTTTTCTTCTTAAAGGGAATCTGGACTGAGCGTTTATGTAAACATGTTATTTGAACTACTAGATATCAGAATGTCGAGCAGTAAACATAAAGCATCAACAGAACTTAATATCTTGAACATGCGCGGTTGAATAACTTTGCAAAACTAACTAACTAACTATATTTAGCTAAAGAAATAGAGGAATGAATTAAAAATTTCTTATTTACCATATAACGATTTAGCAGTGTAGATCTAAATTCAAGCTATACACTTTAAGATTGAGAATTCAGTACAAGCGCACAAATAACGCAATGTAAAGTAAAGTAAAGTAAAGTAAAGTAAAGTAATTTACAGTATTTCAATTTGCTTACTGATTTTTAAATAAAAGTACAAGTATTTAAGATTCATTATACTATCCGAGGATATTAATTAGCTTATTTTACACAATTTTGTAATCTCTTAACTAATTTCACAAACTCCTTCCAGTAGGCGGTACCAGTAACGTGTACCTCTCTGCGTGTGTCTGTCTTTTTTTTCCAATCAACTTCCTATTTATTATCGTGGGTGCCGCCAGTTTTATCTCATTATACGTAATTAATAATAATCGCTTAGATTTGTAAGGATAGGCGAATGCAGCAATAAAAAGGTTCCTTTATAATACGCAGTGTACTAGATCCTCCCTATAACTTCGAGGCTGTGACCAGTTGATGTTATTGTAGTAAAATCCAAGTCCCATCAATCCGAGGATAGAAGAAATCATCACCTGTAAAACAAATATCCGCAGTAAATCGGTTTTACAATAACACATACCACAGTCAGGACGGACTACATTCCTTACACAGAACACTCACAAAGATAAACTTCCTTGAGGACCGTAACATCTTATTCTTTTGGCGGCCTCTTTAAAAACAAAAAAAATCTGTCTAAATCCTTTTCAATCCTCAGTAAATACTCGGAAATTTCTTTGATAGCATTTAATTAAATTATGGAACCGTGCCATGATTCTTACTCACAGTGAGGATCTGTCAGTGACAGTTCAAAGGAACTACTTTTCGTTCACATTTTGCTACATTTTCAATTCCTTGAAATGACTGAATTTAGAATTGAGTCATTATGGAGACAGTCGATCTAGGGTATACAAATCTATGAAATATGTATTTATTATTGGATGGTTGGATGGATTGAAAAGAGGTTGGAATCCCTGCGGGGTACCTTGAAACTAGGTCAGTACAAGGTCCATTGTTCACATTGTAGACTTATGAAACATTGCTTATAAGTTCCAGCTGAAATTTCTAATGAAATTTAAGATTGGCCACCAACCCACCCTTCCTGGAGCCAAGAAATCTCGGAGGCTTTTTGAAGCGAACTGGACAGTAGCAGAGACAGTGAGTCATAATTTTTGTCTCCTCTTCGCATCCCTCGCATACAGAGTTGTCAATAAGTCCCATCTTGTGCAGGTAATCCCTGAGAGAGGAGTGCCTAAAGATTATGGAAACATGGATTCTCAGATTTTTATTATTTTTTTTATTTTTTTTATTTTTATAAGTAAGCCAAGCTCAGGGGATTTTCAATGATACAAAGCACAGCATGGCATGAAGGAGATAGGAAAAGAATTAGGAGACATTATTTGCTTAGTTCCAGTGGATTTTTCGTTGAGCTTGGGTTGGGTTTCTCATACAATTTTTTTGTAGCTCTACCTGTGGGGTCATCTAACTAAAGACGACTTATTTGGTAGTCGGCCTAAACCAAAATATTAGAGATGAGGTGTCTTGATACAATACCGATTGTGGAGGGGTAAGTCTCCAATACGAGAGAGTTTATCCTTCTTTTCGTTTCCGCTTATATGGCTGTGGCCTGTCATCCATAGAATGAGTAGGTACCTGATCACACCGAGAAATATAGCTCAGGCTGGTTTTACACTACAGTACTAGTCTGGAGGTTGCAAAGATCTTTCTCAAGGCTTTCAAAGCAAGCAGATGGCAATCTCATTGTTCCTTGTGTTAGAGTTGAGAAGATAGCTTTTCACTGGGGATGAAATGAGCTTGTTTTCCACCTAGAAAATATTGGCATGATTTTCAAGATGTATGTACATCTGCACACGAGGGTCCTTCCAGAAAACACCTGCACCAGTATCTATACCAAAACTATGTAGAAGGAAGGATGCTTTAGATAATTATAATTTTTGTTTTCAACTTGTCAAAGATAACTTCGAAAAGGTATTACTTTTTGAAGTAATCAACTTTAGCTTGTTACGTCGAAATATAAACAGAAAAACACAATTTTTATTTATATATCTACCATCATATCGTTCTAGTTACGCCGATATTACCAAACTATTAATAGAATTTACTAATTGGAATTTAATATAATTACCATTTTTCATCTTCGTTAAATTTAGTTAATAACTTCACGTAACTCTTTTCTGACTACTATATTTTAACTATTTTGGTTAGAAATTTAGAGTTGAGTAAAATAAAAATAACTAAAACATTATTCCATATTCAAGTATCAGCACGAAAATAATGCTCTTTCTGAATTCTGACTTTCTAATTGCTAATTATCGTAATACTCGTTAGATATGCTGTTAATTATTGAAAAAAAAGAACACTAATTTATTTTTTCCATTTTTTGCAGTTTGTACAGCTGGTCCTCATGAAAAGCGGCTTTTGCACCACCTTTTGGATGCCTACAATGTGCTTGAACGTCCAGTGGTTAATGAATCCGATCCATTGCAATTAAGTTTTGGATTAACTCTAATGCAAATAATTGATGTGGTAAGTGATTTTAAAACAATAATTAAATTTATTTTACAAAATTTATAAATACATAATACCCCTAGCTGCCTAACAGCTATCTTGAAAATCTTGTTTTTATATTGTATATAATATGTTCATTTACATAGAGCGGGCTATAATTAAAAAGCATGTAAAACATGCTGTAGCAAACTCATAGCTGAGTTTTATATACACGAACATTGATTTGCAAAAATTTACATTTCAGATTATAACATGCATACACAATGCAATTTTAACTGAACTATAACAAAAAACTGAAATGGTAATGAGAAGAAATTCATGAGGCATTTAATAAATTTAGTAATTAAGATTTTACTGTTGCTGGATTAATTTATTTCACTACATACGTAGGTACATGTGTATATGTCGCAATCGGAAAAGTTATCTGGATACTGGCAATCGTGATTCGAGCCTTATACTTCTCTGCCCTACCAATTAGGCTTCCAGCACTGCCTTCCTTCCATTATCGCCTTCAATTTGACCATTTTGAAATGACATGGGGGTCCTCAGATGTCCGCCTTTCACATCAATTAATTGCCTGCATATGATTAAACGACGTCTGACCGGTGATCCAGATTCGAATTTTTTTTCTACGGCTTCTTTCAATTCTCTTTTTAATTTTACTTTTCATGAACTGCCCTATTTCATAAAACTATTTGTCTATTACTAATAACTTCCAAATTATTAACTCTAATAAATTATGGACTAATATTATGGTATTTCATAAAAATATTCTCGAATACTAATAATTCCCTTGTGATTGTCATGGGAATTATTGGTGCAGCTTCAAATTATTTGTGTAAATTTCCTGACTAGTAAATATCAATCTATGGCTAAAATCATACACATCGAAATTCAAAGAGTAAATAAAAAAAAAAAAAGCATCATTAAGTTGGAACTACAATTCAAGTATGATATTAAAGAAAAAAGAAGTATGTATACCTACTATAAAAATATCAACTAACTAGTATTCCCTTGCGGAGAATAAGAAAAGAATGTGAAAAAGAGCTGTATTATGTGCGTTCTAACGAGTTTTTTAAATGCATTGAGGGTACCAGCCGCCTGTATACTGACAGGGAGATCATTCCACAGACGGATGCTTTGCATGAGATAAGAGCTTTCCTTTACAGTCTTATGAAAGCGAGGCAATACCAAATTTCTATTTCGTTGGGAGTTAGTAAAATGGAAAAGTTCTCTAAGGTACTCTGGCTTACTAAATTTTAACAAATTGTACAAAGAAACTTAGTTTCTTCGTTTAAGTAAGACATAAAAGAATAACCGATCAAGTAAGACCGGAGATGTGAGACATGATCAAACCTACGCAACCCATAAATGCACCTCACACAGTCATTTAGGGCAACTTCCATCTTGCGTCTACAGATACTATCCAGTTTAGGAAAGACCAAACATCTAAAAGTGAAATAAGGCAAGATTAGTGTTTTTACTAGCTTTAAACGAGAGCAACTGGATAATATATTCGCTGAAAGCCACAGTCTGCGTAAACCCCCATAGATTTTTCTGACTTCATATTTGGGTTTAGTACTATCCCAAGGTTGGTGACATTATTTGATATAGACACTGAAACGCCATTCAACGGTATAGGCGGTATGTCGGTTTCATTGAGTGTGCTATTATAAAAGATAGCACAGAATGACTTCCGCGGATTTAGTAGCAGCCGATTATAGTTGGACCAGGTAAAAATTCGGTCCAAATCAGAGTTTATTCGTGCCACGCAATCCTCGAGGAGGCCAATAGGTCTACTTAGATACAGCTGTATATCATCCAGCATATAAATGAATCTTCACATCATTAACAACTCTCGGTAAATCGTTGATGAATAAGCAGAAAAGCAAAGGACCCAGAATTGATCCTTGGGGAACCCCTCGTTCAAGCGGCCGCGCAATGGGCAGAAAATTTTGCACTTGACTTGTTGGCGAAGCGACGGTGAGATTACAAACTGATCAGGGAAACAGGTGAGGTACTAAAAATAAAGGAGGATGACAGCTTCTGGAGAAAAACGTGATAGTCTACACAGTCGAAGGCTTTCGAAAAATTCAAAAGAACCAGGGCAGTGAACTTGTTTCGGTCCAACCAAAGCCAATCATATATCTGAAGATACTTTTAAGACTGCGGTTTCGAAGCTATGGGAAGCCCGGAAGCCCGGAAGCACGATTGCGAACTTGTTAATAGGTTGCAGTATTTCACATAATGCAGTATTTGCTTGTACATAAGCTTTTCTAGTACTTTCGACAGAAAACATAGTAAACTTAATGGCCTGTAATCAGTGTGAGATTGAGCAGGGGACTTCCTGGGGACTTCTTGGGCACCGGCAGTACAGTTGCTTTTGCACTCACTAGGGAACGTAGATGACATTAGGCAAGGGTTAATAATATGTAAGATATACTCACCAATGTACGGGAATAACATTTTGATGATCCGTGGTGACAAGCTGTCTCAACCGTTTGCATCAGACTTAATACGACTGATAGCCACGGTAAGTTCATTTAAATCACTCCCACCGAACGAAAATGTGTTACAAGGATTAAGGGTAGCATATTCTTCTAGCAGATAATCAGGAAAGCTGGGTTGGTTAGTTATCACTGTTTTTCTAAATGAAAAATTTATTTAGTTCGTCATCACACCTATCCTGTTACTATCTCACTGGCAATTATTTATTTCCAAACACAGAAAAATTGTAAACAGGCAATTAGATAATTGCATTAAATTTTTACCAGTTTTGAATTCAAATTCTTCAGTTTCAAATTGTTAAGTAGTAAGACTCAGAGAATAAAGTGTTCTGACTTGACTGACTTTCATACAAATACACTCTTGCCTTATTTGAAAATTCGATTGGAAATGTTTTCAAAAGAAGTGAAACATTATGGTACTGTTATTTCGTTGTCTGTAGCTTCCTCGTCAATTGATGTTCGCTAACAGTGGAAATTTTAAATATCATGTGCGCAATATGTCAAATTACTAAGTTTTTATTATATTACAGGCGTAAATGGGCTGCACCCGTGAATGATTAAGGCAAGGAACGTTTTTCTTTAAAATACCCATGGTATTTTTAAACACCGTGTACGTTCATGTGCCATATTGATAATTTGCACAGCAGGATCTTCTAGATCATTATTTTTGGGGGTAATCAATGATTCTTTAACCGACCAGGAATCGCCTAAATTGACTATGGGTTGTGGCGCCTGTTATTTTTCATTTTTCTATATAGTGTGTTATTCCTTAATGCACAAGAATCATGCCATTTAGAACGGCAATACTAAAATTGTAGGTGGGGTCCACAAAGTAACATATACAGTTAATGAAATGATTTCCGAGGCGATCAATGAAACGGTCTTCGTTCGTCCTTGGTGCATCATAAGTGTACCATCAATATAGCTAAAATAAAAAAATAATGCCAACAACATCCTCGATTCTACTATTAGTGCAAAAATTTTGTCGTTAATTATACTAATCACATCCTTGATTATGGGGTAAGAGCTCGCTTTTGATATACCGTGCAAATCTGGTATTTCATGGTACTGGCCTACGTTCCTTAATCAGTGAAGGGCTGTTAGCCTCTGCTTTGATGATAGCGCACAGTATCGATTTGTTGGAGTTTCAAGATAGGGTCCAATTTATTGCAACCAGTATTCAGCACTTTCACTATCCACACGGAATTTTTTATTAAATTCGTAGCTTGTAGTTAGTCCATAATTAATCCTCTGCTAGAAAATCCGACATCGACATATACACACAAGTTCATCATCCTCAAGCTCATCAAACATTTTCAAACGATTGAAAATCAACAAAAAATTATTGCGAAAATTTCACAGCTATGACTAAAAGTATAATTTTTTCGCGTTGCATTTTTCTTGTGGAGGGTTAAAAGTTCGAGTCACTTAATATGGTTGTCGGAAGTTTAGCCTTTCTATTGCAAGCCTAAAAAATGGTTATCTTATTTCGTGTCAATGGTAGGGGATAAGATATAAAAAGAAAAGCTTATCTACTGCCATAAGATTAAAACCCATAGCTCGAGTGGTAGATGTCGCTTCAAACTTTTATAGAAATAGAGATGATAAATTTCTGTAGCCATCTATACCGGATGTAGAGCCAAAACGGTCATACAATTTTTTCCTGAATGAAAGGTAGCTAACATTCTTCCAATACAAAAAAAAATTTCCAGAATCCTCGGCTGAGTTTCGCCCAAGCAGTATGGGTACTTTGCTTTTTATCAAAAGTGTTAGAAAAATTAATGTACCAGCACATACTTGAAAATGTGGATAAAAATAACCTTTTACCCCGACGGCAATCAGGCTTTCGAGCATTTCGTAGTTATGAAACGGCTGTTTTAAAGGTAACATCTGATATTAGAACCGCAATGGATTGTCCTTTTCGATTTCTCGAAGGCTTTTGATAGTATTGAACATAAAACTATTATACAGAAGCTCTGTTCCTCTTTCAAATTCGGTAGTTCAGCAGCGCTCATGTTGTATAGCTTTCTAGGTGAGCGTGGCCAGCGAGTCAGGGTCGGCAATGTTTATTCTGCATCTGGCCCAAAAGCCGAAGATCAAAAATTCCATAAAGAAATTTTCGGGAGTATAGGTACTGTGTGTAAAGTGTTTCGATCACCAGTGACAGGGTGATCTCATCAGGACAGCAATGAACTACAGTGAACTCAGATGCCAATAAGTTGCTGGTGGATATATATATAGACTTATTTAAAAATCTATATGTGAATAATTTTAAGGAAAATTGGTTGTCTTCACAAGTAAAATGATTTTTGGGCATCCCATTTCTAACTAATAAATGTTACTGCTGATCGAAACACTTTACACACAGTACCTGTACTCCCAAAAATTTCTTTATGGAATTTTTGGTTTTCGGCATTTAGGCCAGAAACTGATAGTACCTTGGTACTTGTTTTTTAATTCCACTTATTTATAGTAGTCCTGAAATGTTCTCCACTACCCATGCTGAATAAGGTCACCAATCTTGGGCTTGAATTAAACAACAGTATGCAGTGCTGTGATTATGTTAAGACGACATCGGGAAAATTTTTTGTTGGGCTGCGCAGACTTTGGTTTTCGGCCGATATATTGCCTTATAACACTCGTCTGATTCTAGTGAAGATGTTGATTCTGCCTCATTTTTCCTTTGGAAGCGTTGTTTTCGCCAATTTAGATAGTATATGTCCACGTAAAATGGAGGTAATATTTAACGACAATATTCGAGTTATTTTTAGATCGCGAAGATTTAGTCCCGTTTCCCCATTTAAACTTCGATTCCTTGCGTGTTCTTTGCAATACTTTTTAAAGCGTTAAAGCGAACTCACATAAAATAACCCCTTCATAGGATAATAGTTCCTACCACTCTTTTTAAACTAGTACTAAACTTTATTTGATTCAAAACAACATTAAAAATTTTCTCACCACATAAACACTTCTCCAGAAATCAATAGTGGTTAAATTGCAAAACTTCATTAATTCCCTATAGAGCTCTTTGCAACTCAATTAATATTCGATCAGCAAAATTCTAAACTCTTGTTAGCCCTCCGCGGCGCCATTCACTTTGCGTCGTTCCACCTTAAACTTAAAAGTTTAAATCGCAATTTTCTACAGAAAGTGCCAGGTTACTTCTCATGGTGTTATACCACAAAACTTTTATTAATTAGTAAAATTGAGACAGACACAATGGATTGAGCCCAAGTAAAAGCTCTCATAATCCATTTTGCGGCATCCAATTTACTCCAGCAACTGAGGCCAATGCTCTGGAATCTGTGAGCATTCGAATGTGATTATAGAATTCTCTGCTGCTATGAGGTTGGTTACAATTAAAATTTTCATATTATCACAATCCTTTGGTCCAACTTTATCGACGAAAGCAGGCAACTTCTTTATTCAATGGGAAAGTGTGAAGCATTCGTAGAGAGCACTGAACAAAGGAGTAAAAGTGGGTGAGATTGGTGCCATATAAATCCTTTGAATGCATACTCCCTTTTCTTCCCTCATCTTTATTGGGCTAATATTAGTATGTGGGAGAATGAAGGACTAGTTGGTACACCTGTGCCGAACAGTGTCGCTGCCACGAAAAAGATTTTATTTCGCAGATGACTCTATATATATGAGAATAGTAAATTTAATTTTTTCTGGTTTTGAAAGCATTTGGTGAAATATTTTAGATTAAATTTTTCTAATTAAAAGGTACTATAGGGAATTCAGTAGTTTTGACGTATTTTTTCAATTGAATTGATCAAGTTTATAAAAAGTTCAGAAACTAAGTACATTGCTAGAATTACATTTGATTTTCGCCCCGGTATAGGCAAGTGACCTCAGTTTGATTCATTATTTTGTAAATTTTGATACTGATCGCGCCTAATTCTAAGCAATTTCACTCAAAATTGGCAAAATGATTAAAATTAATGAAATAATTAGTCATAAAAATTGGTTTATCTAAAAACGGTTACATGTAGCTAGGTACATGTGCAGGATCAAATAAAATGTTACATTCATAAAATCTTGGACAGAAATTTACCAATTATCAGGCGGCGATTTTGGCGGGAAAATCGTTAAACTTTGAAAAAAATTGGATTTTTTTTCCAATTTTCTTTTTTTACTTTGATGTCCTATAATTAGCGTCTTGCGGGTGAACGGGTGGAGGATAGAGTATTGGTTCGACATTAGTTGGAAAGCCTAGACAGGTTACTATCATTTGAAATGCAAGTAATTTTCATAGGGTACCTACTTATCAAGAAAGTTACAGGCTTTTAGGTGAAAAAGAATATAAAATCAAAAACCTCCCTACGTCCCAAACGAAGCATTTCCCCCGCCCCCTCCCACATATTTTTACCTTTCACCAAAACCTAACACTCTGTAAAAGTTATACCTGATATACTACGATAAGTTCCACACTGCAACAACGTCGAAGTCACCTTTTGTAAACGGAAATATTGTAAAAATTTGTTGTAAAGGAGAAGTAAAAGATTTTCTCCATACTTTTACCTTACAGAATTTATGAGGACATATTAAAAAAATGTGACATGTACCAACATACAGCCACAGTGTTGTGTACTTCAGGAGGTAGTCATTAATTATAATAAAATTTGTATTTTGCACATCTCATTCCTGATTATGCGAAAGGGTGAAATATAGCCTGGTCATTACTCCAGTCCAGTCTTTTGATAGCGTCCTGCACAGTAAATGAATAATTTTCTGAAAAATTGAGGAATACCACAGCAAAGGTCTGATGGAATAAATTTTTTTTATCCTTATCGTACTATATTTGTTATGATGCAAAGAACACATGGCGTAATTGACCTGGTACCTGGTTAATGCTTCAAAAGACTAGAGGTGAAGGTTGAATTTTTATAGTCGATATATGCATGTAGGTATCCTGGTGATTTGTAATATTTTCAATAAAATTGGTCTGGAGAGCATGTTCAAAAGGACCACATTTGCGAATATTTGGCTGATGACTCGCAGTTGTTCAAATTACATTCACTATTCAAATGATCATGTATATTAACCATTAGTCTAAGAGCTAGTAACGTTTTCGACTAATTACTTTAGTTCGGCTAGTTTTTTTATCTGCCTTTCTTTACGGTATATCAATAGTCATGAGGGGCATCTGGCTGGTGAGAGAAGTTGCGTTTACCTGTGCGCATTCCGTTCCACATGTAAAAAAAACAGTTGTCAAAATAATTTTAGTTCGATTTTTGTTTTTTTATCTGTTTTCATAAACATCGAACAATATAAATTCACTATTCCCAGACAATTTCCTCGTTGCTACCAAAGTTTTTTATTTTTTCGTTTTAAAAAGAAAATTGTTTTATTACGGTTGTAATTTTTATACGAGCTAGTTTAATTATCAAACCACATGAAATTAATTAGCCAGGCGACAATTACGTTCCTCATTAGGAACGGACCGATTTGAGCATGGTAAAGTGGGTTATTTTTTCTCACGATGATGTTTTAAGAATATTTCATGAACTCAGCGAGATAGCACAATTTTGTCCTATTCTTTTTCTGTAGAGAATTTTCGGAGCTACAGAAATGCTTCTGGGAAAAATTGAGTTATCTGGCTCAGAGTTGATGATATTCATGCTAAAATACTAGAAGAAAAAATAGAATATTATACAGCTCCGCTATTGAATTGGAGCTTGGATAGATTTCCATGGGAAAATTAATAATTATTTGAAATATAAAAAATGACAAGTTTTATTTTGAATTCATTGAATTATGTAGATGTAGAAGATTTAGAGTGACCATTTCTCCAAAATGTGGTCACGTATTGGACTCTCAATAAATGCTGCCGTAATTCAGCTATGCACAGTGGTAAACCAAAATTTCTACATTTTTACCCAAAAATTTCACATACATTTTTTGACTGTTACGTATTAAAAAATAAATCAAATCTGACATCGTTGATGTTGTTAATCTGCCGCCCTCAATGTATATGACAAACAAATCTTTCCAAGGTGACAAATAATTTTTCATCATCGGTGGCGATTTTTTGAAATGCAACCTTAGATAATCTTCCGATTCTTCTAGTAATTTGAAAAGCCTCAATTTCTTTTTGTGAAAAAAGCTGGAGTGTAATCATAACATGTCATGGCGTGGAGGACTGGTAAAGCTCTAGATATGCATGGAAGGACCAAGAGTCTTGTACAATTCATTGACGTTGATGTAGCGTTAATGATTACCCACGCCAATGTTGATCCAAAGTTTTAAGGAAGCAATAAAATTGTCCCTGTTACTAAGGAGTATAATGAGAATATCAGATTCTGAGCATTTTATTACAACTTCAGCGTCGATATCAATTTGGCAAATATGGTAGATAATCCTAGAATCTGCTTCTTCATGCTCTTCAGATGGCAATGACTCTTCCGTTGCTTTAATGGATTTATTCCTTTAACCCGATAAGAGAAGCATCTGTTGAAACTTAAGTGAATTATTTTATCACCAATATAAGACGCCATAACACCAGTCGACCAGTGGTTGATAAAAAATTAAACTAATGCTGCCTTGAACTGAAAATTGTCCAGTTGAGCAGTGAAATTATGAGGACGAATTTTATTTGGCCCGATTGAAACCTGGTTAGCCGATTCATCTCGACGTTTACGTTCACCATCTTTGATTGATGGTGTAAAACATCAATGCGAATTGCTTTCAGTTGAGATATAATTTATTTTCAAAGCTTTCCTAAATTTTCTGTTTAAAATTGCAATGAATAATTATGAATAGCCGCTACATTTATTCCCCTGCAAACAGGTTTTATCACTTCTCTAGAAAACCGGCTTTCATACTGCATCAAGAATACTCGTGTGGGGTGGCCCATTCCCTATCACACTCGAAACAATCTGGCTATTGATAATCAACCGAATTATCGCCTGGAAAATTAATTTCATTTGGTTCGATAATAAAACTAGCTCGTATAAAAATTACAGCCGTAATAAAATAATTTTTTTTTGTAACGAAAAAAAAACGTCTGGAACGGTGGTAGCAACGAGGAAATTGTCTGGAAATAGGGAATTTATATTGTCCGATGTTAATGAAAACAGATGAAAAAAACTAAAATTATTTTGAAAACTACTTTTTTTACTTGTGGAAGGGAATGCCTGTGCGCAACCCCTCTCATCAGCCAGATGGGTCGCATGCCTATTGAGATGGTGAAAGAGGGGCGATAGCAAAAATCAGCCGAACTGAAGTTCTAATTTTCGTGACGTTGCTAGCTTTCTGACTACATAATTGACACTGCAAGATTTATTTCTAGATAAATTCTTAAAACGTCAGCTTGCTAGCATTAGTTTGATATTGTTGCGAGCGTGGCCTTTGGTTCGTTATTTAAAACACAATATTAAATAATTAATATATAAGTTCTTTATTACACTTAAATCATATAAAGTTCACAAACATTTATTTAATCAACTTAACTCTAATTATCGCTAACACTGTACTTTCAATTATCGCAATCTAATTACACACTATCGCTTCTTTATTGCTTTCGCTTCTTAACACTGCAACGTCTAAGACAAGACTCTTTTTTTGGTGATGACAACTGTTATATTTATACCCTAGAAACACCCCGGATTATTCTGGAGTGTTCTATTCCAAAAGCTTCTTGACTATTCTATTTGTTCTATTCCTGAACTTTCATAATCGATTCTCCGAACCTGAAGTCATTTACTCTCCGAACCTGAAGTTGTTTATTTCCAGTAGATGTCACCAGTTGTCTCTTTCTATTGCACGTAACACTGCCCCCTTCTTAAACTTGTTCGTCCCGAACAACAGGCGGTCCACGGTCTTGATGCTCGTAGTATTGACACAAGCGGTCCAAATGAACAATTTTGTGCTTACCTCTTGTGCCACGCTGAATCCTGTATACCACGTCATTAATTCTAGTTACTACTGAATATGGTCCTTCCCAGTGTTGTTGCAATTTTGGAGAACGTCCCTTACGTCGTTTCGGGTTGTACAGCCAAACAAGATCACCTTCGTTAAATCCTGCGGAATTAGCGCGTAAGTCATAGCGGGTCTTCATCCGATCAGTATTTGTTGCTAATTTCGTCCTCGTGGCCTCGTGTACATCGGCTAATTGTTGTTTGAGCTCCGATACGTAGTCTTCTGGTAACTTTTGTTCACCTCTGGGGGTACCGAATTTGAGGTCGCTAGGTAAACGCATCTCTCTTCCGAATATGACTTTAGCTGGAGTTTGTCCGGTAGTACTATGAACGGCTGATCTATAAGCCATTAGGAATACAGGAATATGTCGATCTCAATCGCGTTGATGATAGTCAACTACTTTCTTTAGATGCTCGATCAATGTTCTGTTGAAGCGCTCTACCATGCCATCTGATTGTGGGTGTAGAGGAGTTGTTCTAGTTTTTCTTATTCCCAACATTTTACACATCTCCTGGAAAGTCCGCGATTCGAAGTTCCGTCCTTGGTCCGAATGAAGTTCGTGAGGCACACCAAACCTACTGATCCAATTCGTTATTATTTGTTCCGCAACTGTGGTTGTCTCTTGATTAGGGATTGCATAAGCTTCAGGCCATTTACTGAAATAGTCAATGGCAACTAATATATAACGGTTACCGCCATCCGTTTCTGGAAAAGGTCCAGCGATGTCTATAGCTATCCTTTCAAAGGGGGCTCCGACATTATACTTATGCATTTCTCCTCTGCTTCTGTGTTTCGGCCCTTTGCAAGCAGCACAGACAGTGCATCTGCGGCACCACTCCTCCACATCTTCTCGCATATGTAACCAATAAAACTTTTCTCGTATTTTGGAAATGGTTTTGTTCACTCCCAAATGTCCTCCAGAGGTTCCACCGTGCATTTCTTCTAGAACATCTTTGACGTTTGATGCCGGCACGACTATATGCATTCGGAAAGATTCGCCATTAGGTGCTTCCCACTCGCGTTTTAATATACCACATTCAACATGAAGAGAGTTCCATTGAGCCCAGTAACTTTTCAGCTTCTCACTCCGTTCCGAAATATCCTTCCAGTCTGGTCTTTCCATGTCTTCTTTCCAAGCAAGAATAGGTGAAATGTCCGGATCTTCTCGTTGGGCTGTTCGCAGGTCCTCGTTGTCCCAACCTGTAGATGGTTCCACGGTTACCAACTGTATAGTTGCTGTTGTTTCTTTTTCTTCTATTCGGGCGCAATGTTTGCACTCAAGTTTACATGGACGTCGTGAAAGGGCGTCTGCATTTCCATGGATACGACCTCTTCGGTGTTGTACTTCAAAATCATAAGCCTGGAGTCGCTCTATCCATCTCGCCACTTGTCCCTCAGGATTCTTAAACTGCAGAAGCCATTTAAGCGCTGCATGGTCGGTGCGAAGGATGAATTTCTGCCCATAGAGATATTTATGAAAATGCTTTGTTGAACTTACAATGGCAAGTAGCTCCTTTCTTGTAGCACAATAATTTTTCTCTGACTTTGAAAGTGCTTTGCTATAGTAAGCTACTGGAACTTCTTGACCATTCTCCTCCTGAGAAAGCACTGCACCAATACCTTCATTGCTGGCATCCGTGTCTAATGTAAATGTTTTTCCAAGCTTTGGATAGTGAAGTACTGGAGCCTCACAGAGCTGTTGCTTCAAATTTTCAAAACTTTCGTTGCATTTATCCGACCATATGAACGGCTTTCCCTTTTCGGTAAGTTGATGTAGGCTTCTTGCTATATCTGCAAAACCTTTCACGAATCGCCTGTAGTAGGTAGCTAAACCAAGAAAACTCCGTAATTGATGTTTGTCCTTTGGAGCTGGCCAATTTTTGACGGCTTCTATTTTCTCTGGATCGGTTCTTACTCCTTGTGATGAAACTATGTGCCCTCAATATTTAACCTCTTTTTAAATAGAGCACATTTATTCGCACTGAGCTTTAATTTTGCATCTTTGAGTCGTTGAAGTACATCCCGTAAGTTGTTTTTATGTTCCATGAATGTCCTTCCGATTACTATTATGTCATCCAAATAGACAAGACATGTTTTCCAGGTTAAACCTCGTAGAACACATTCCATTAGTCGTACGAATGTGGCTGGAGCATTACATAACCCAAATGGCATTACTTTGAATTGCCATAAGCCACTGCCAACTGAGAAAGCAGTTTTCTCTCGGTCCTCGGGATGTATTTCCACTTGCCAGTAACCACTCTTCAAATCCAGCGTGGAAAACCATTGCGCTCCGGAAAGGGTATCCAATGTGTCATCAATCCTTGGTAATGGATAGCTATCTTTTCTCGTCACGTTATTTAGTTGGCGGTAGTCTACACAGAATCGGGTGCTGCCATCCTTCTTCCTAACCAGAACAACCGGCGATGTCCAAGGGCTGTTAGATTCCTCTATGATGCCTTGTTTCTTCATGGAGTTCATCATGTCTGCAACTTCTGGTTGTTTGGCTAATGGCAATCTTCGTGGTGTCTGTCGAATGGGTCTGGAATCCCCTGTATCGATTCGATGCTGGACAAGATTTGTTTTACCGTAATCATCATTCATTGCAAATAATTCCGAAAATTCATCGATCACCTCTTTGGCATCGTTGTGTTGTTGTTCACTTAAGGCACTGGACGAAAGAAGTTTCTGAACCTGTTGGGTAGTAGCTGGTATAGTTTTTGTCTCCTTGACATTACTACCATTATCTAAATTGACGATTTGGTAAACGGGTTCACAATTTCCAATTATAGCACCTTCTTTTAGTTGTACCGCGTTTTCGGATGTGTTAAGCACTCTGAGTGGAATTAATGTTGCACCTTCTGCCTTCACTAAAGTCTTGCCAACGATGATGTTCGATGTAAATTTTGTGGGGTTAGGCTCCACCAGATAGAATCGGCAGGTCCCGATGTCATCAGTAAGCTTTGTCCATATTAGTGTCTCGGAGCATGGCGAAAGAGTAATATTTTCGCAAACCATCGTCCTTACTTTCGCAGGATGATCTGCTTCTTCTCCTTGTTTCATAGGAATTTCTATGTTGCCATATTTGAGAATCCGCTCTCCGACATGCAGATTTATTTTGTATGTGGTCATGAAATCTATTCCAAGAATGCAGTCATCCATTATGTCTGAAACCAGGAAAGTGTGAGGAAATAGTAGTTCGCCTAGTTGAACATCTAAAGTTATTTCTCCAAACACCTGTGCTGCTGCTCCAGTTGCTGTTCTTAGTAGATATTTGGTGGTGTTGTGAAGCCATTTGTTCCTAACAAGATCCGCTCTAATAATTGATCTTGAAGCTCCAGTATCGATAGTAACTGCGCAGTCATTTTTTCCTACACTTCCATATATAACAAGACTGCTATTATTTCTCTGTAACTAACTTACTTGGATGATGACTTCGGGGCTGTCGATTCCACCAACCAACTTCTGCCCCACGAAGTTGGTTTTTACTAGTTTTCCGACTGCTCAAGAGGAGAGACGATGCGACTAGTCGCTGTTTGATATCTAGTCACTCCACGAATTGCTTGTTCCCTGGCTCGACATCTTTGGCATTCTTCTTTCCCCTCTTCTTCTGGTGATTCCACTCGTCGACGTTTTCTGCAGTCTCTTTGAAGGTGCCCTGGTCTATTACAATTCCAGCATCGAGGGACACCACGTGAAGGCGGGCTCTGTGATGATTGCACTCTATTACAAGTACATTCTTCCACTGAAATTTCTCTCACTCGTACTGCACTGCGTGAAGCTTGTCTGGCGGATTCGTATGCTAATGCATAGGCTAGTGCTTCTGCTGTTGATTTCTTTCCTGCTAGCCTCAATGATTGTTGTAAATTTTGATCTGTAATAGCGTTCACAAATGCCTCCGTCGCCACTTCATTGAGAAAATCCGCATTCACGCTGGAGTATGACAGATGCGCTAATCTTTCTACATCTGCCTGCAGTTGTTGTAGTGATTCGCCATGTTTTTGAATCCTGTTGCGCAACTGTAGGCGATATACTTGCTGCATGTGCTCATCTCCGTAACGTAATTCTATCGCCTGTACTAATGAAGAGTAATTACGTTGATTTGCAATCGGTACAGTTTGTAAGAGTTCTGACGCAGGACCTCGAAGTGCTAACACCAGAGCTATAGCTTTGTCTTCATCATTCCATCCATTTACCTCTGAAGCTGCCTCGAATTGTCTCTTGAAGATATGCCACGAATTTTGTCCATCAAATATGGGAGGTTTCATTCTACCTGCACCGGATATTTCAGTTGCTCCGCTTAGAGGCTGACGATGCTTTATTCTTTCCAGATCTGATTTAAAACTGTCAAGCTGCTCGGTGACTTTTTGTTGAGCTTCCGCCACTTCCTGCTCGATTCCTTCAATTTTCAAATTTTGTTCGTCTAATGAGTTTTTCAGAAAAGTCTTCTGTTCCTCCAAACGAGTTTCTAGACAATTCTCCAAAGAGATCTTTTGTTCGTCCAAACGGGTTTCCAGAGATTTCTTTTGTTCCTCAAAATCAATCTTTTGTTCATCAAAACGGGCTTCCATAGATTTCTTCTGTTCATCTAAACGTGATTCCAGAGAATTCTTTTGTTCGTCGAGAGAATTCTTTTGTTCGTCCATAGATTTCTTCTGTTCCTCGAGAGAATTCTTTTGCTCATCAAAACGGGCTTCCATTTTACTCATTAAAGTACTCAAAAGCTGTTCCATTTTCATCGCAGGCGCTTCTTCAACTTCGATTTCTTCCAAGTTCTCTTCGAAAACAAATGTTTCAGGATTCTTTCCTTCCTATATCAAAGATTGTCTAAGTCGCTCGACTAGAACTTTCTTTATGCCTGTCGTTTGTAATGACCGGTTCCCTAACTCCACTTTCAAATCCTGCGTTCGAAGCTCGTCCACTTTGCGCCCCATTACTGTAGTATAATATAAATTATTTTCCAGAACTTTTAAAATTTAACACAATTTCTCAAAATTAATCACTCTTTTAATTTTTAGTCAATTGCCACCACTTTATTTCGCGAATTTATCCCACTTCTGACACCAGTTGTTGTGAGCGTGGCCTTTGGTTCGTTATTTAAAACACAATATTAAATAATTAATATATAAGTTCTTTATTACACTTAAATCATATAAAGTTCACAAACATTTATTTAATCAACTTAACTCTAATTATCGCTAACACTGTACTTTCAATTATCGCAATCTAATTACACACTATCGCTTCTTTATTGCTTTCGCTTCTTAACACTGCAACGTCTAAGACAAGACTCTTTTTTTGGTGATGACAACTGTTATATTTATACCCTAGAAACACTCCGGATTATTCTGGAGTGTTCTATTCCAAAAGCTTCTTGACTATTCTATTTGTTCTATTCCTGAACTTTCATAATCGATTCTCCGAACCTGAAGTCATTTACTCTCCGAACCTGAAGTTGTTTATTTCCAGTAGATGTCACCAGTTGTCTCTTTCTATTGCACGTAACAATATGTTGATGTGCAAATTGGAATAATGTTCGGTTAAACCTAGTACGGAGTTCGAGTAAAACAGTACGGAGTTCAGGTAAAAAGTGACATTTCCCTACAAATTTTACCGCTAGTAAAATCCCAAGCAACAATTTTACTGGGGATTTTACTAGCGCAGTACGGAGATCACTGGTAAAAGTGAATGTTTCTCTATTTTAAGATAGATGGCGCATTGTATGTCTCCTATTATTTTACTGAACAGTTTGATGCGCGGAGCATTATAATGCTGATAAAATTATGACATTTTCTGTTTCTATGACAATTTTCAGATTGTTTTTAAAATTTATTGAAGGATATAATTATAATTGAAAATTTTTAGATTGTTTTATTTATTTATTGGAGGATTTAATTTCTTTTAATGGGGTTACCACCAAAAAAAAGCTCACGATTTCTATTCTCGAAAGTACAGTGGAGCATAAACGCACGAAAGTATGCAATTTTAGAATTGAGACAAATCACTATATGTACATGCAAAGCTATATGATGCTGTGCTATTCGTGTGCATTGTACTCCAAAGGATTTCGGCCATCTGCACAGCAATAGGATTGCATAAGCATGGCGAACTTTTGAATTTGCTGTTGGATTTTTCATAGAACTTATAAACGTGAGGAGCAGGCAAGGGACGAACGAAATGTGTTCGCTCTGTGCTGTTGGTCAGATTCTTTTCTTTGAAATTTGTCTGGCTTCATTTATTGCTTTTACTGAAGACGCTCATCAAATAAAACTTTTCCTGAGTTGTAATGTTGGCAATTTTCACACTATGTGAGTTTTACCATTTTATTAACTAGATAACCAAAGAACTACTTTAAAGAATTAGATTTGACTTTACCAACAACCATTTTCTCCTTCCTACAGCTTCACTAAAACCCAATAGGAATTAAGATCCATACAATAAAATAAAAAAATATCGGGACTCCGCATTTTGAGATATTCAAGGATAATAGATATATCCATTATCCTTGAAAGCAACTTTTCAGAAAAATGATTTTGATTAATTTTTCTCGGAAACCTCAAAGCTTTCAAAAATAAATAACGTTTATTTCATGGATAATGTTACATCTACTAAGCAAAATTTCCCACATTTTCAAATTTCAAAAGACCGTATCTCGGTCATATATGGAGCGCAAATTTCATCAAAAACGAAAAAAAATTACTCAAAATTGGTCAAGTTTCTGTGTAACGGCTTATAGGATTATATATTTCATATATACACAAATTTACATACTGAGTAACATTCAGTTTTCTCTTCTTTATTCTATTATTATTGGACTGCACTAACACGTCCCATGACTAAATAATAGTTACTCACAATCAGAAACAAATAGATTATAAATAGAACTGCCAAAATAATTTCTCGCATCCCAAGCAAAAATAAAAAAATCACCAATGATAAAACTTAAAATATTCTGCGAAATCTACCGAATACAGAAAATGGCGGCATACACTTTTCGAGCTTGCACACTACAGCCCGTCGCAGAGTTTTCAAAACAAGTGAATGCTTTCCGAAAGCACATCATTCCATCTGACGGTGATGAAATGAATTAAAAACGCCAAATTGTATGCAAAATCTATATAAACAAGAAATTTTTGTCGTTACCATAGTTAACATTATTGACCTTATTTCCTTTATCATTGCACTAAATAATTTGAGTTTTTCAAAATAAACAGAAAAAGATTCGATCTTTGTTACAAATTGAACTTTCTTTCCAATAATATCATAATTGTGATAGTTATTCGTCTTTGAAAATAGCAACTTTCGAACCAAAATTTATTAATAACCAAAACTTTTTACTAGTTTTCTCTCCTTCACTTCCTCTTACACTTCAACATCTTCCATACTCAAGTACAAATTTATCTACTTGATGTACCATTATTGCGTTATTATGTACCAAACTTTGAAAATTTCATGAATTTGACAGTTTTCTAAAGCTAATTACATACATATAAAACACAGAAATCTTTATTTTTGACATGTCATTACCTAAGTTTTTGCTTTTTCTCAAACTATGTGGAATTTGGATCATGATAATACGCACAGACTTGGCGCTTAGTCGTTTTAACTTTTCGTGTTTTTTAAGATTTCAGTAATAACCACCCTTAACAATTTTCAGATTAATTAAGTCCAACCTTAATTCTAAATTGTAAAAACGTTTATCTAAACATTATAAACAATTTGAAGTTTTTCAGTGATAAGATTTTTAACATCTGTCAATTTCTTTTCTCCAAATTAATCAACGTCAAAATTTTACCAGGATTTTAGTTTGAAAAATTTGGAGACCGCGTTAAATTTTACTTTGCCCGATACTAAATAAGTTGAGACTTACAAAATGCCATCAATTTTATAATAGAAAAAATGTCACTTTTTACCAGTGAACTCCATACTAGACTAGTAAACACCTAATTAAGACTCTGTACTAGCCTTAAAATCTAAAACTAGAATTTATACATCGTACTCAATAGTACAAGAAAGAAAACCTTATCCTCACGCAAAGTCTATCTGGCATTACCCAGCAAACATTTTCTCGGTTTTTCGCATTTGTGAGAAATTCTCGAAGAGCAAGAATCTGAGGATTTTTCGGTTTTAAGAATTTCTCTCGACATGTGGTTTTCAGGTTCAAAAAACTTGCAGTATAATTCGAGATTTTTTTTTTGTTTTTACGAAGCTCTCTCTTAAATTATTACAAAGTCTTTCAAAAGAATTATCGGTACATGATATTTTTTTAGATTCTGCATGACAACGTAAATGAGTCTGCGTCATTATTTTTCAATTATACGGCTGAAAAAACAGCTAAGCGGGGGATTTCACGAGATAGTACAGCTTGCATGCAAGCCTCCCTTCCAACGCGATTTTAAATTTGACAGCAGAAGGCAGATCGGTTGATGTCTTATCGTCTTGCATGCAAGTTCATTTCAAAAATAGCATTGAGATGTAAAGTTTTGTGTATATTGAAAAATTTTAGCAATAAAGGAAGTAGCAGAATGATAAAACCAAAGAAAAAATGCTTCCTCTTCTGCTAGTAAATGAAGTAGTGCAAATGATCACAGAAAATCTCATTTTCCCAATATAAATTTATCAATTTCTCTCAAGCATTTCTTTTCCGCCATCTTGTAAACTGTATAATCGTCAAATTACTATCACCTCAGCTGCCATGATTTTTCAACATGCAAGTTCGCGGAAAGCTGAGTTGCCTGAATAGCAGTAGGGATTACACGTGCAAGAAGTATGACAGTGCAAGTTGCATGCAAGCTGTACTATCTCGTGTAACCCCCGGGTACGTAAGTAATATAGTAAGTGCTAAGCAAATAGAATTTGCATCTGGTAAATGTTAAATGTTTCTCATAGTCTACGTATTTATTTTCAATTGGATATCGAGTAGTTTTCACAAAGCTTAGTTTACTGTTTATCTAATTCGTCACCGAGTAACTTTTCCGAAGAAATCTTTAATACATATGATCTTTATATATAGCACCATTACAGGAAAAATCTTTGAAAAAGTCCCGAGAAGACGAACTGACATCGAATCATCATTTAGATACGAATTAATGTCTTTTTTCCTTCCTTTTCGGCTCGAGATCGAATCGAGACGACTTCAAGATCGAATTCAAAGTTCGATTGAGCGACTTGCTTCCGATTCGATCTCTAATCGTAATGTTTGCTGAGTATAGTCAGCTGACCTTGTCACAACAATAGAACTATTATTTACTAGTTGTAAAATATCAGGATCCAAGCTGCCGATGATAGTTGTTTCCATTCGATTTGTCGATTTTTGCCGTAACTAATATTGTACTGGGAACTCCTCCACTATTTTGGTCACACACCATTTTTCCGGTACTACATATAATACTTGTTATGCTGGCCTTATTGACTGATTGTCCGTATTTCGCCTTTAGGTTTTCAATCAACCGAGCTGAATAATGATTTTACCACAACAGGGAGAAGCATAAAAATAATTTAAAATAAATTTTCCATGAACATACCGCTGCCCTGCCTTGTCCATGATTGCTTAGACTTAGCAAACATTACAATTTGATATCGAATCGAAAGCGGTTCGTTAAATCGAACTAAATCTTCGTTCTCGAATTCGTTTTCGAATTGCTATCGATCCAAAAAAGAAAAAAGGAAACGCTATAACGAATCGAAAAAAAACGATTCGATTTCGGTTCATTTTATCGACATTACCTCGAACTTTTCAATAGCCTTATATATTTCAGTTTCATTTTATTATAAATGGATCGATATCGATTCGTATCAGCAGGTTATAAGAGTAGTATGTTAACATAATTGTTAAATTTTGGTATAATCAGAGTACTACAATTAGGAAAAAAATCTTTAAATTTCTATGACTTCAATCTATGAAAATTTTATAATAGAACTTAATAAATTTGACGCTTCGTAAAAATGACAAATTATAGAATAATTATATCGTGAAAGCGAAGTATTATCAAATTAAGAATTTTATATTCTCTTCGTATTAATTGTTTTCAGCTCTTTACTTCTTCTTGAAAATGTTTACTGGGGAATTTTACTTAAACCATTTTGTTTTAGAATTTTTATCTCGGGAACAGGGTAAAAGTGTTGGATAAATTCGGGCGATTGGTTACTCAAAATGTGTAGAAAAGCTTTTTTTCTTAGAAATTTACACGAAACTTTTGCTTAGACTTTGCATATATTGGCAGCTTACAAAATTCGCTCTTAGCGGTCTATACCTACATACATATTTGCGAGATGTATAATTTAACTTGGGTATGTCAGGACCCTAGAGGTGGACATGTTGTGCTTCAGATGGGAATACTTTGTGTTATATGTTTTTTGGTACACGCGATAGCATACCCATTAACATACTTCCATGACTATAGTTCAACTCTATTGGGTTAGATTAGGTTAGAGTGCCGGCTATCAATATATCTACACTTACCCTGTTTAGAGAATCGATGTTCAATTTATCGGAGGCCGACATGGATATGTTTGCCTAATTGATGGGGTGCATTAAATTGATCCACAAGAGTTAATGAAATTTACTTACTTTTGGCTGCTTTATTTCCCCATTCGCGAAAGATGTATTAGGTACCAAGAGTGCTTCTTCTACGTTTGGTACCTATGATTCAAGCCTTCATACAGTAAATGTTGAACGCTCTCAATTTCCTCCTTGTCCATACAGCTTCTATAGAAATCATTGTACGCAGATTGAATCACCAACTCCCTTAACTATGAATTGTAATAAACAGTATTTTTATATTAAATACTTTTAAGTCACTCACACAAGTGTGATCATGCTGACTGAGTAAGACTTTGTAATACATCTGCAATTACCTATACGACTTTGGGTTTGAGAATAATAAGTAAATTTTCCATGAATTTCTTAACTCTAGGTTTTTCCAATATTGTACGAAGTAACGCATTTCTCATTTTTAAGTAGTCTACTGAAGCGCTTTTTCGGAAGAATGCACCGCGGCCTTTCTTCATCATAGTCTCTTGCCTCATATGTCGGCATGCTTGTAGCTCTACTAATTTTCTGGGTAAGCAGTCTTGAAGGCCTTTATGAGATTAAGCAAGAAGCATCGCGATGATTATTTAAAGGATCATTACAGATTTTCAATAACATTTTCAAAATCTTCTTCATCCCATCATTTATACCTTCTGGAGTGCTTCTTTAGAACAGTGAAATGCTTGCCTCTGCGTAGTAAAAAAGTAATGAACTGGGGGCTTCTAGGAAGTTTCTTATAGCGTTCTTTTTTCCAAAAGGACCTTCCAGAATATGTACTACATATAAGTAACACAATCGAATGAAGAATACGAATAACATGAACATACTTTTATAGAGGAAGAAAGCTTTCTCATGAGCGAGCTTTTTGCTTAACTGTTAGATGAAGTTTATTTGAAATTGTTATCAGTAAAAATGTATTTGTTTTAAAATATTACTTTACTTTGTGTATTTCTATAGTTTTTAGTTTCAAGGAAAAAATGTGGGAAATTGCATCATAATCTGTGGGAAACGTGCCCATAAATTACCTTTTTGGAGGGAATTTTTATCACAACCACCTCCTAATACTGGCCCCTGGTTGACGCTTCGTTGATTGGAGCGAGGCGAGCGCCTCTACAATACAATAAGTAACTAAGTCAAACTTGGTTTCGTGATCACTATATAATTTATACACAAGCATTATAGCCTGCTGACCTTGTCACAACAATAGAACTATTATTTACTAGTTGTAAAATATCAGGATCCAAGCTTCCGATGATGGTTGTTCCTGTTCGATTTGTCGACTTTTGCCATTAATAATATTGTACTGGCGGGGTACTCCCACTATTTTCGTGACACCATTTTTCCGGTACTGGGTGTAATGCATGTTATGCTGGTCTTATTGATTGATTGTCCGAAAAACGATTATTGATTGATTGTCCAAAAAACAATTATTGATTGATTATCCGAAAAACTATATAAGAGAATGAATCTTATTTAAAGGCGAGAAATTATCAACCAAGCATCAAATTTATTAGCCAACGCTCCCCTTATCGCCTCTCCAGCCTTTTGAATTCGAAAATGTTTTCTCCAACTTTGATTGCCCTTAGTATTATTGTGAGAGGATACTTTCACGTTAATAACACACCTATTATCACATACAAGAAATATATCTTGTCTGTGATATTATTCTCACACTATATATGTAGATAATACTGCCAATCTCAATTTTTAATATTTAACTTTAGCCCTGTTCTATCTCATAATTAAATCTAAAATATTCAAGTTTGGAAATATCAGATTTTATGATTGCAATTTATGATTTCAGATATGAAATCAGTCTGATTGACAATATTCTATTTTTAAAAACCACAATTTTTTACGCCTAACGAGGTAATTCCAATTTTGAAAATATTTAAATTCAGGGTTTACAGCAGTTTTAGATATATCGTAAATACGGTGAGGTACGCATGTGTTACCATAAATTCAGACGATACTGATTCTGATAGCATTCTCTAGTTTGATATTTGGTCCACCAGTTTGGCAGTTTGTTTATCTTTTCCGCCACAATAATGAAACTGCCATTTTGCAGGTCACAACAGACTTGGAATGTAACGTGAACAAGAATGATGTTGGTATTCTTCTATTTTACAACTTTACAAAAAGCTTTTGGTTTCTCGCTGTTTAATACAAATATGGTTATTTAGTGAAAATCCCGTAATTAATCTGGAAGATTCCAGTAGGTTTGCTTAAATGAAACGCTCTCTGATGTACTGCTCTTGTCATCTGATATTCCTGAAGAAACTATCTTGAGCCCGATCTTTTTTTAACTTATAGTGGAGACAGACTTGCAACTTCAATATTGCAATTTGCGCTAAACCGCAATTCTGTCTCTATATACTACGAAACAGCTCGGTATATACTCGGTGTACGCTCAGTATGTAGTACATTGGAACTCAATACTGAAATTGCTAAAAATGTACGCGGTATACGAGTTTTTTTTTTGCAATATGACCCTAGTTATAAACCATAATCACTTAATACACAAACTTTTTAAAACTAAATTTTATACTGCAATGTTGCCTGCAACTTTTTCTGACATTTAATATTTGACACTTGTCGTTCGTTTTTATTTTGAATATAGAAGAGTTTTCACAATATTTACTCGCATTTTGTCCTAATGATAAATCAAATGAAAGTTCTCTAATTAATTTCTGTGTATCGTCAACAGCAAATGTGTTCTCTGAAATATTATATTGAAATTGACAAGATTGGAATATCAATATATCAATATTGAAATTGTAAGTCTGTGTACGGTACTAAGTATGTATAATGAATTACCGAAATGCTAACCTATATTCGGGTGATTCAGTCAAACAGACCAATATTGGACTTCATAATTTATAAAATAATACATGACTGTTTAGTTTCTAGTAATTATTCCAGATATAGTGGTAATACAAACGTTAGTCTGATCAACTACAGAAAATTGAAATTTGTGAAGCCTCTTTTCATATCCCATTTCACCAATGATAGTCCGATTTATTCCAAACTTGATTTTTTTTCTGATCGTAAAATTAATATTGGCTTTATCGAGGTTGTTATGGCTGACTATGAGTTTTGCTGAGGATTATATTTTTTTTTTTTTTTATAGAGATTGATTAGTCTCAATTTAGCGTTGATACACCAGTAAATACTAAATTAGCAGAAACTGGAATGACTTAAGAAATTAAATTAAAATCTCAAACGAAAACAATTTTTCAGAATAAAAAGTGTGGAGTAGCTGCGAAAAACTTTGCGGCAGAAGTATTTAAGGAAGCTACGTTATGCGATAAAATCAAAGCAGAGATTAAAGTACGAGTCGAATCAGAATCTCTCTGCAACAAATCGCTTCAAATTCGGTAATATCTATCACACAAGAAATTGGCATGTATCTGATCTACCGTAGTCATTCGATTTGACATAGTGCAAGCTCTGAATATACCTTAAAGTCAAATAGGCAATAAAAGGGAGACCCTTTAATCATTTCTCATTTTATTTTCATTTATTTTATTTCTAGATAAGGCATCGTACAAAAAGGTATAAAAAGTTATATTAACTAGTACGAGATTGATGTGTACATTCAATTATTAATATCAAGAGCAACATAGACTAATAATAAATAAAATAAAGGGTTCATCGGTTACGATTTTAAGTAAGGTCGATTATCTAGCCAAAAGGACTCAGTGTTTAGAGACCATGCAGGTTAGGGAAATAAAACTAGACCCAACAAATAAATACCAAAGAGATGTTGTTAGTACCTTAAATAGCTGTAGTTTAATGTTGGATAATAGATTAAAATTTCAATTAAAAAATTGTAATCCTTCGATTCAAAATAAATAAATAATAAAAACAAATTCATAAAGACATCATACCTGTAAGACCAGTAGCTGCCGTAATTGGTTTTAATCCTAAATATTCTGTCAAAAATTCAATTGAATTAATTAACAAAATTAAAGATATGGAGATCCCACAAAATGCTAAATTAGTGTCATTTGATGTGTTCAGTTTTTTTCCGTCTGTACCGTCAATAGGTGTCGTGAGTTGTTAATAAGTCGAATTCGAATGAAAATCCACAACAGAGTACAAGTTAAAGAATATATTGACGGTATTGATTAAAGTCTTAATCAAAATTATTTTTATTTTAATTGGTAAAATTACATTCAATAGAATGGTTTGGCTATGGGGTCGGCCTCTTCACCTTTTTATGCTGATTTCTTTGTTGACCAGTTGGAGCAAACATTGTTTCCTTTTAATTCACCTATTTTGGCACACGTACATAATTGGTATAGGCATGCAGACGATATCTTATGTATATGGATGGGCACTGAGCGACAACTCAAATATTTTTGGAATAATATATTGAATAAACTTGACGATAATATAAAATTCACTTTAGAGTTTGGTAATAAAATAATTAATTTTTTAGTCTTGACAATTTCTATCTCTGGCAAATCATTATCTTTTAAAATCTTTATACATTTTGTGATCTTTTAATCCCGGTTGACTCTGTACATCCATGGTACACTAAGTTGTCAGCCTTTCATTCTATGATACATAGATTGATATCCATCATTATCACTACATAATTTTAAAGATTAAATAAAAACCATTAAACTGATCGCGAAGACTAATGGATACCCTATAAGCGTTACTTAGGAACAAGCTAAAAATTAAAAACTTTTCTTTGATTTTTCGTGCCGTTCTTCAAAACAAAAATTATGACATAAAACACAAGAAAATTCCATTTATTAAAGATGTGTCACATAAATTAATTAAACCGTTAAAACACAATAACGTATTGCCTGCTTTTTCCAACAAGTTAACCCTAAGAAAATTATCGTTTAACAATAAGTTAAGGCCAGAGGTTGATGACTTGGAAAAGTCTACAAAATATCTTGTAACGATTGCGACGCGATTTATGTTGGAAAAACAAGACGGAAACTTAAAGTTAGATTGAAGGAACACATTAACTCCAAAGCCTCTAATGTGCATCAGGATGTAATGTGCAATAAGCATAAGATTGTAAATAATATTTATCTTTTGCATAGTCTACCGGCCTGGAGATTGCTAGATAAATATGAAATTAAAGAAAACCGTGCAGAAAAAGACAAAGGCAGTTTTATGTTAAATGAATAGACTGACTTCAAAAATTCGAGCCTTCTCTTAAATCCGCTTCTGTTAGAATAACACAGTTTTCTCAGTTCAATTGGCGCTTATATGTATTTTAAATTTTAGTATGTATTGGTAATGGTGCTAGGTTTGATGGCTTTAAAAGCTTCATGTATTGGATGGATGGATGGATTGAAGAGAGGTAGAGTCCCCAAAGGGGAGAGCTACCTCAGAACGTAGGCCAATGCAAGCATATTGTTCACTCTCCGGACCCATGACTAATGATCACAGATCCCAACCAGACGCTCTTATAAACCATAACAATGGCTCCCAACCCCCTACCGGCTTCATGCAGCTCATTCAGGAGGTGTGAGCCAAGGAATCTATAGCGTTTACCGGAGAGAGCCGGACAGTGACAAAAAAAGTAAGTCACCATTTCAGATTCCTCGCCGCATCCTCTTCATATCGGACTATCGACAGGTCCTAATCTATGTAGGTGACCTCTGAGAGAACAGTGTCCCATAGGAATAGCCATCAGAGTTCTCAGGGTAGGCTTTCTCAGTTTTAGCAGCTTTTTTGTGAAACTTTGGTTCGGTTTGCCCAGAGTTCCTTTGTTGTTCTACCCGAAGGGTCGTCGTGTTGGCAACCGGCCCAAGTCGCAATTGTAGAGACGAGGTGTCCCGGCGCGACCCCAATTCTGGAGTATGGTGCCTCCGAGGCCCCATCAAGACGCGCAAGCTCGTCCGCTTTTTCGTTTCCGCCGATATCACTGTGACCAGGTACCCACATAACGAGTACCCTGTTACACTGAGAGAGGGAGTTCAGATTAGTCTTACACTCCAGTACCAAGTTGCAGGTTGTAAAGGGCTTTATGTATTAATTACTCCTCTGATGATGATCTAGTAGACCGAAATGCTTTAGGGGCTTAAATAAAATAAAATGAATAATTTTATATATTTTTTTTGTGAAACATAACATGTATTTGAGTTTTCCTTTATGAAAATAAATAAAGCTAAGATTCAAAGGAAAAAATTTAAATTACCAACAATTTCAAATTTATTGGCAAAGAATTCAAAATTATAATGAACAGGTAATGCAATTGGTCTTGATATTTACAATTTAGCATCTTCCGCACGAACTATAATGAAAAAGGAATAATCGAACTTTTCGACCCAACGATCAGAGAGGTCTCATCAGTATGGTTATCTCTGATCACCTACCATAGAAGTTCAATGATAGGGTCACCCAATCACCCTATCATCGAACTTCTATGGGATCAGAGATAAACATACTGATGAGATCTCTCTGATTGCTGAGTTGAAAAGTTCGATTTTTCCTGCATTCTCAATGCATTTTTAGAAATTCATCGAAATTATTGTCAATTAATTTCAGTCTGCTGTAGACGAGAAATAAGTCCACCTATAAAGAAATGATCCTCGCCGTACTGCTGAAGATATCAGGCGCTAGCCTCGCATTCATTGCGACCTGAAAGATCTATTGTGAGTCGCCATTCTAAATAATTCTCTTTCTAGGTTAAGGAAGAGGTAATAAAGTCTAGAATCATTCTGGATTCAGATTCCACACGTAGTTTGATGGGGGAAAGGCAGGAGCACCAGAATGAAATCTTTGCAAGCTCATCTTGTTTATGTGATACCGCACGGAGCAGTGGCCTTAAAAGAGCTCTCTGATTAGTTTAAGCTCTGTTCTCATGAAAAGTACGAATTCTTTTATTTTTCCGTCAGAGCTGTTGATAAACTTTTTTGCCTGACGAAGTCCTTTCACAATAAAGGAATTCTTATTTATTCTCTTAGTTATTAAGGGTAGCTCTGAGGTAATATTTAGAAGTGCCACAAAATTGCTCAAGTTCGACAAAGGATATTTCCGCTCCTACTTTGGCTAGGCCGTCGGGAATTTCATTGCATTAATGTCCCGGTACTCATATGAGGATAACTTTGTTTATCCTCGATACATTTTCAAGGATTTGAAGACACTACCACACTATCTAGCAGCGTGGAAGCAGAAATAGATTTTTCAATGCTTAATGCAATAACGTGAAGAGAAACCGTTCTACGTTCTGTAGAATGCCTTATATTCTGTACTTAGATTATATATATGTATAGTATACGAGTATATACATATGAATGCTGATAAGCCAAATTAAGTGCAGTACATAACCTTCTCTCTCAGTGAATTTCGGATCGAACATAACCCCTATCACCCATCATGAAAGCTTCAATCGCTCACTAGTATGTTGTACGGAGCAGGTTAACTACCCCTGATGATGTATTGACAGGGCATACGAACGTAGATATCAAAATGGATTGGATATCCACGCACAATTTTAAAATTTATTTTTAGTTTTGCATGCCCGTCTGTCTGCCTGTCTTTCTGTTTGTCTGTCTGTCCTCATGATAACTCGAGAACGCGTTCACTTCGAGAGTTGAAATCTCTGAACGCGGTATTTTAAAGAAAATTGCAGATTTATTTTCAAAAATGGGACAAATCGCGTAACTCCTTCGTAGGATTGTCATACAAAAACGTTGTTTTTTATTATATTTTTGGACATTGTCTGAGAATGCGTCAACGTACATGGCGTTTTTATAAAAATTGTAAATACAATTTCAAAAATTAACTAAATCGGGCAATCCGTTCTTGGTGTTGTCATACAAAGATAGAGCTTTCTTAAAATTATCAACCCTAGACGTTTTTATTGCAATAAAAAGATAAAAAGTTCGTCAGAATATAAAAACATATGAAATTGGTTTTAAACATTTTTAGTGTAAGACGAACCGTTCTAGAAATCGATGCGATAACCCACTTTAACAGTTAAACTTTCACAGAGACCAGAGAACATTCGAAATTACATATAGACATTGAACCAATTCTACCTTCTTTTCCTTGTTTAATAAGAAAGTAGTTAATAAGACTAGACTTTTTTATTTTTGTGTAGATAACTGCAAATTGCATGTAAATAGTTTTATATTTATGTTGTGGATTTAAACGTCTTACAGGTCTTACAGGCATTTACAAATATTAATTACTAGAGATACAATGAGACACACTTTTGGACCATAAACCATCAATGATGGGGCAATAAAATTGAAAACTAAGCACATAACTATTACCCCTTTGCGTAAAAATAATAAAAAAACTTCTCTCTGCCCTTATTCACACAACTCTAAATATGCAAAACAATAAATTTAGGAACTTCGCCTTGAACTCGATTTCCCAAGTGGAGCCAAGTCATGCAATTTTACTAGCATAAAAATGAAGTCAAGTTACAACTCGCAACCTCAACAAAAGTAGTAGCAAGGGGAATGAAAGGGAAGTTTTGGCGTAGGAGCTTCTTGTTCCCTGTGGTTATTCCTGACAAGAGAAAAACGCTCAAGTGCCAGAGAAAACGTTGTAAAAGGCGAACACCACAACAGAATTAATTCCCAGGCATTGGAATGAAAGGCATCTCTTAGGTTTCCAGAGAATTATGCATCCAGGAAAGAATAATATATCTCGGCCCATATATTCAACAGAACTACTATGAAGGAGACAACGAGACTACGTTCGCTTATGCAAAAATTTATAGAGCCACCAAAATCAAGCATCTCTCAGTTGGTGAATGTGCCACCCTGTAGAGCGCATAATTGTTCATAATTTTGGTTGCCTATTTATTCGCGTTAATTGTTCATTAATTAGGGCTCCATTAAGTCCTGACATTATTTTTGGAGTGTTTTTTGTGCCGCTTTTGTCGCACTGGAAGGTATATGTACCAATATATATTCCTTCCTTCCGGGTAGGCGTATTGTCATTAAATATGCAATATAAAATATATGCGCTGTTGTTATCTATGGAAAATATAAGCCCATAAAGAGATTTGTTGAGCAAACTCCATTTATTTTCAGTAAGGCGGCTTACATGTTACGATACGATAATTTGTTGCTGTTGGATCAATTAATTAATTACGCAAAATTTAGTACCGATTAACCAATAAGCGAAAATTGAAGTGGCCTTCTTGTGTCCCTCAAGCCTTATCTACATCTCTGGGTATTTAAGATTAATGAAGCACCATCAGTCACCACACTTCAAAGAGTATTTCTATCTGAGATGGTGATTTAGAAAATTATTATTTAAATAGAAAGTTTTATTTATCTTCGAATTTACGAAAATGCTGTTAAAATCAGAAGAGCATGGGACAAAATTTTATTCCAGATAAGCCTCCATAACAACAGCAAGTCAGAAAAGAAGTGGCCTTGGGAGTTAGGTAAAATTTCTACATGGAATTGGAATAATGAAAGGACTTTTCTTAAATCTGTTTTTTTTTCATCAATTTTTTGTGGCGGGAGCTATTTTAATCGAAAGCGGCAAATTTTTCATCTTACTGATTTCTTGTCATGAAGCTTGTTTTGGTTCTAAAAGAAAAGCAGTTTGACTTGCAGGCAGGATTGGAATATTCAAGAACCCGAATAGTTATACAGCAAGCTCCGGGAGATATTAAGATGCAATTATATATAATGGAGTAGCACAGCAAGGCAGGATAGCAAAATGATGTAACGAACTATAAATTGGGTCATTTCCTTCATCATTACTATCATCATAGATGACTAGACTGACTAGATTCAATCCCATATAAAATAAGCCGTATGCACTATATTTTCGATTGTGTAGTCATCTTAATAAATTAGCAAGATTAAATACTTGGAATCAGCTTTGTACATATATAGGTATCTCGGGTGAGTTATTGATCGGAAATCGAGCCCACTTCTTTATAACATATATGAGGGGTTCAAAGGCAAAGAGGTACAAGTAAAATTTTGTTAAAATTGAGATAAGTGAATAAATGCAAACTAGATACACTCAAAACATTAGTGGCAAAGAGACATAACTAAATTCCTATCCCACAGCACGTTTTATAGCAGTCATTATTTTAACGACTTACACCGAAACTGTGGTAAGAGGTCATGGTAGGTCTTCACAAGACTTGCCACATTATTTACTTATCTACCAAGGCATATCGGTCAATTAGCTCGACTTCTTTCCTACTCAAAACCCTAGAACGTACATGCGAGTGAGAATTGAGGTGCTCCCATTATAGAAGCAGGTTGTCGCAACATCAGCACGCTTATTTAAAGGGAAGGTCAGTTCAGACCGCCCTCCACGAGGTGACTCATACAATTAAAAAAAAACGTCTTTTTTATACAATTTACGCTGGCTGTTTTCATTGATGTAGAAGTCGTCTTCAATAATGTACTTCTAAGTAAGTTTACTGAAATACTAATAAAACATGGGTGAACCAGTCTCTTAAGTATCAACAGAACTGTCCTTGCCAATCTCGATGTGGTAAGCAGAGTAAAAAGAGTTCATACATATGTGGCACACCTCGAGTGCTATCTTATCATCTTTATTATGGGTACACTCTCATGGATAGGGCTCAAACCGATATGCTACGCAGACAACCTGATGATTTTAGTCAACGAAAGTTATGAGTCTGAACTCTACGGACTAATGAAAAACACGATCCGACTAGTCATAGACTGGGTTATGGATTTTGAAATGAATATCAATCCACTGAAAACCAATGTATGCTTTTTAACTTACAAAAGAAAGAGTCACCTAGGTTGAACCTGCCCTCTATAGGGTCCACACGTTCGGAGCTAAACGTAGGCATCATACTAGATAAAAATCTGAACTGGAAACCACTCGTAGAGGACAGAGCAAACAAAGCTCTTAGATCCTTCGCAAAGCCAACTGTATGGAAAAAGTGGGGACTGAAACCGCGGATGAAAATATCAATAAGGATGTGGACTGTAAATAATAACGCCGGGGAATATTTTATAGTCAGTGGTTTATTGAACGCACGTAAAACTTAAGTACAAAATTACAACTATAACTAAAATTAACCGAATTCAATTTCACGACGCTTAAGAACTAAACTTCAATAGATTTAAAAAAAAAGGTCACTTATTCACTACACACTAATAATTTTATTCTCAGTATAACACTGTCAAAGTTGATATAACTTTGACCAATGGCAATTATATATGTATGTATGTATAAATATATTACTCAATATGAATCAAAAAATGTACTCACCAGTATAAAACTATATAAAACTATGGAATCGACTTTATGGCGTTGGTAATTAAATAATTAGTGATTATCTTGTTCTAGTCGTTCCCCGGAACAAGATACTTTACTTCAGTCGAGACCCAAAGCAAAGTTGTATTAGTAGTGTTTATTCTAGTCGGTACTCAGAATAAAGATCTTTATCTCAGTCGAGACCCAAGATAATGGTTTGAGGTTAGTAGACTTTATTCCAGTCGAGACCCAGAATAAATATCTTTATCTCAGTCGTTACCCAAGATAAAGTTAATTTGTTAATAATTTTATTTAATTACACTCGCCAAGTCGAATTCCAAAACGATGCACAATCTATGATAGCTGGATACTAAAAGAGAAAGATTCAAATTGGCCTGCGACTTATATTGCCTCTGAATTGCGCACGGCTCCAACAAATTATTTTACATTGCGCATAGTAACCAAAGTACGTTGACCTTTGCAGCTGTGCGTAGGTAGCAACAGAAAAGTCCGTTGACCTTAGCAGCTCTGCGTAGGTCAGAAGAGTACATTGACCCTAGCAGCTGTACAAAGCAACTGGAATTTTGTGCATTTTTTGTTGCCGTTCCTAATTTTGCCTATCTAAAGCTATTAAGATTATAATTATACAATAAGATACCTATTACAATATTGCTAATTTGTTATTTTAAAGATTCATTTAAATGTGCAGATCACTTAATCTAATCCCATTTAATTCGCGCACTGTTAGCGAAGACAAGTTACTTTTCTCTTATTGGATTGTGTCCCGGATTTGTTTATGTGGAATGTAGCCATGAGGTGTTGATTGTTATCTCCACTAAAAACTGCCTTATCGATATGCTTGTAGGTAGGTATACATCGTTTCGTTCCCAACCTATTTTCAATGATTAGAAAAACTTGGAATTAGAAACTTTTAAACTATTTTACTTCCAGGTGGCTATTTAATGTTGGTTTGAACAGATATACACTACCGTTATACGACTCATGCTAATCTATGACTTTGTGGTGTAGTGGAAAGCAATGGATTTCGCTAATCATCGTAAGATATTGGAAAGTATTCAAAGACAGTGTAAGTGACATACTCAAGACAACCAGCAGTCAGACTCTCGATGCTATCCTCAACATACGCCCCGTGAGGCTACATATCAATCAGAAGTGGATTCACTCTGGAACAAGAGTTTTACACGAATCCATCTTTGAATTTGTGCAGTCAACCGCACCGGACATAGACAGGGACCGCTTCTCGAGACTGTTCTAAAAGGTAACTTCAAAGCGAAGATTTTGGGCAGAATGGGAGTCACAATCTATGCTTCAGCCACTGACAACTGCAGTTATCTATTCAGATACCTCCACGTCAGAAGAAAACATTGGAGTAAGCGTTTTCTGTGAGGACCCTCATGTAGAAATTGCCATACACCTTGGAAAGCACATCACGGTTTCCAGGCGAAAGTCAAGCCCTTCCTTGAAGCTGTGAAGGTATTTTCTCAACACATACACTGAGAACAAAGAGATTGTCGTATGCTCGATCAAGCAGCTATCACAGCCTTGTCAAAGCCCTTTACAAACTCCATACTGGTATTGGAGTGGAAAACCACTCTAAGTTCGCTCTCTCGGTGTAACACGGTACTCGTCTTATGGGTACCAGGTCACAGCGATATTAGCCAAAATGAAAAGGTGGACGAGCTTGCTCGTCTTAGTGCAGTATTGGAGGCATCCCCCTTCATCATCGGGCTCGCATCAAAAACCAAAACACGTTGCCTCCAACTTTCCGGCTTGGGCTGACTGCCAACACAGTCGTCTTTGGTTAGATGACCCCTCGGGTAGGGATTCAAACGAACTGTGGGGCAAGCGTAGCCCAAACTTAGTATAAAAAGCTATCGGGATTAAACAATCCCACCCGGAAAAACTTAGCGTCAATTCTCACTTGGCTCTCATTTCTCAGAGGTCACCTACAAGGATGAGATTTGCTGACAATCCTGTATGCAGACAATATGAAGTAGAATCCGAACGGTGATTCCCTCTCTTTGTGACTGTCCGGCTCTCTCCGGAAAGCATTACAGAGTCCTTGGTTCACACCTCCTGGAAGAACTGCATGGACGGTGGGCGGCCAATATAAAACTTTATAAGAGATCCCGGCTTGATTTATGGACATTCATAAGTTTGGAGAATGAGTAATTGGTGTGGTCTATGTTCTAGAGACCCCTAGGGTCTCAGCCTCATTTCAATCCAATCCAAATCCTATCCATGTATCTACCTTATAATAAGCGTTCTATGTTTCCTGCAATTTTGTGCAAATTATTGCACCATCATAGTCCCATTTTTCCCATTTTGATTGACAAAATCAAATAAAAGGTGACTATTTACACACTAGTACCTATGTATGGGAAAATACGAACTATAGTTTTATAAACTTCAGAGTTCATACAATTTCGAAATAAGTTTTTTTTTTTACATAAGGTGAAGCAATTCTTTTCGAAAGAAATTGCTTTGTTTCACAAGTTTATTGCCGTTCTCAGGTGTCGAAATATCTACGTTGTGTCATTTTATACCTAAGCTTGGAGCACCTGATGTGAATTTATTTTCAAGCGTCTACATATTACAAAGGTCAAGTAATTTTAATGTTTATACTGACAAATATTGGATAATAAATGATCAAGTCAAGTTAGGTCATAAAATTGTTGTGGTTCGTGATGATAAACATCTCAGTAGGCATACTGTAAAGTCATAAAAACAGTCAATAAAAATAAATAAAAATTAAAACGACTAAGAAAACAAAAATAAACAAAAATGCTTGACATTAAGAGGAATATGCAACACACGCACATTTTTGTTCTGACCTGCGGTCATTGCTTTACAATATCAATTTGAATCATATAGAATTTTTGTGATCAGAAATACTGACACTGCAATAACGATTTGTAATTTCAATTATTGCAATTCTGCAATAATCCTCCACTCTCGATTAATTAGACCAGGGCCGTATATATAGATTACGAATGGAAGGCGTTTAAACTAGTAGGCCCTAGTAACTTCCAGAGACGGAAGAATAACTGAGAATTAATGTGAACTCAATAGTCGGAATTTTAAGTAAATTTTATATAATTAATTTATTAAGCATATAATTTGTGCTTAAATCCCAAGTGAATGGAAATATTCTACTAATATATAAGTGCTATATTTTAGATAATTGAGTTCACGGTAATTCTTAATTAATGCTCCGTGGGTCTGCAGTATAAGGCTTCCGAAATTTAAAAAGTTATGTTTGAAAACATGTTGTTTAACCCTATTTGTATTACATATTACTTACATCCCAAGATAAAAATATTCCACTTTTTATAAAAAAGAAAAAATTGTTTTCCTTCGTCCTTTGAAGTTGGAAAGTACTTCATTCATTTCAATTTTAACATTTCGATGAACGATTTTATTGTCGAGGTCAAGAAGGCAATTTAAAAAAATTAATATAAAAAAACAAACAAAAAAGGTGGAATTTGTCTAATTGTAATCTCTCTATGCAAATTTGATTGTTGAAAAGATTTTTCGCATTTACTTCTAGAACGGTTCGTCGGCCAGTAAAAATTATTATAACCTATTTTATAGGATTTCATATTCTAACAAAGCTTTTAGTACAATAAAAAGGGCTAGGACTGATCATTTTCACAGCATACGTAAAAGACTTAAATTTTTATATGGCAATACCAAGAAGGAGTATTTTTGAAATTATTTTTACTATTTTTATGAAAACACCATGTACAAAATTTCAGCTCTCTCCGTTAAGGATTCCTCAGGCTGTGTCCAAATATATAGTGAAAAACGAAATTTTTGTATGACAACTCCACAAAGATTAGAAATTAGAAATTTTATACACGGGCTTCAAACAAAAACGTGAAATTAAGTTCGAGGCAAATCGGGCACTTCCGATTTGTCTCGAATTTAATTTTACTTTTTGTTTTTGATGCCCGAATGCAAAATTTCTAATTTCACTCTAAGTGCACGCGTTCTCGAATTATTGTGCGCACAGATGGACATGCAAAAATCACAATAACTTTTAATATTATGAGTGGGTATCCAATCCATTTTGCTCTACCATCATGATTTCTGTGCGTTACAAACGGAATGATGATTTCATCTATGATATAAGCATTTTAGTTATAACTATGTAATTATCTAAAATGCCCTAAAAAGTAAACAAATAATAAGATAATTAAACCATGGGCCGCCCATGGAGAATATTAGTTACCATGTTATAATAAGTTACAACAAAAGTTGTTGTTTTAACGAGGAAAAACAAATTAAAAACGTATTTTTACTTTTTTGATTTTCAAAGATAATTTAAAAAACATTTAATATAAAATTATAGTAAAACGAGGTCTGGAAAAATGCAGAAAGCGTTTGCTTCTTTCGTCACTCATAACTATATTTCCGTATACGATGTACTATCTCCCTCTAAATATCTGGAAGAAATGTATACCATCATAATGTAAATCCTCCTTTAGATTTAATATATCGTTTAAAGTTTAAACAAAATTTAATATATATATATATATATATATATATATACATATGCACATATACATACTGTACTGCTTATTTTTTTTTCTGTATTTTGCATACGTTTTTCTTAAAGTTGCTTTACCTGAAGAAAGATATATTATGACAAAACCAATTATTCTGAGCCGCTACATAGATATAAAAAATTGTGGGTAAAAATGTGACTTATCACATTAACAAATGTATAGGCTACAACGATTGGGGAGGGAGGGGGGTGAGCACCTCAAACCCACCCCATATATACGGCCATGAATTAGACATACCGATTTCTTTGTAGAAAAATTGTATAAATAACCAGAGGCTTCTGAATATAATTCAGACTTAATTTTGATCTTAAAAGGTGACTATTAATTCTCATAACAGTGGCATACTCTGCCATCCAAGTAAAACTTGGTATATCCTACCTTACGATATCAAGGAATAATTGAATATCTATAAACAAAACCAGCGGCTCTTAGCCATCCAAGTAAGTTCGATAGTTCTATATGAACATCTTCAGGAAACATCGTACTCAAAACACATTACAATACACCTAAACTGAATTAAAACTAAAGGAACTTTGGGATAAAACCATTTCATAAATAACTATACTCATTAGAGCTAAACTAAAAGTCGTTTGGGTAAAATATCACACTTTTCACAATCTTTATGGCTCTACTAAAAAATATGGTTGTAAATGAATGTCTCACTCAGATACGTTGCCAACAGCTGTTGCTGTTGCTGTTCCAATAATGCCAACTTCTTAATATAATGTAGCTGCGATGATGACTTTGAAAAATTAAAATTTTTCTAAACATCAATTGAATGCGATCTGTTTAAAATTCTCCGGTACAAGATACCAAAATAGCCAAATTTTTAAAAAATACCAATTTCGAAATTTTCAATTTTAAAATTCCCAATGTGACATCCCAAATAGAATATCCAAAAATGAAAGACTTTTTACTAATGTGATGACTTAATATTCACTTAAATTTTTTACTCTATGAGGTGCCTGCGAAGGGTCGTTTTGTGTGATAGCGTTTCCACAGTGTAAATTCATAGAATGTATTTTTTGCTAAGTATTTTAATGTAATTTTGGCGCATGATGAGGCGTTGCTATTCCGCAAAATATATTCAAACCAAAAGAAAATATAAGAAATAAATATTTTTTGAAACGCCGGCCAATTAATGGGCTGAGTGTGATAAAACCGGGTGGATAATTAAGAAACTGTTCTTAAAATCGTTTAATCGGTTTTTGGAATGACCGCAGGCCACTTGCAGCCCCTGGACGTCGTATTTATGAAATCACTGAGCTCATACTATGGCGAAGAAGTGAAGAAATGGTTCAGATCTTATCCCGTAAGAACAGTAACGCATTACCAGGTAGGAGCGTTGTTTGGCACCGCCTGTTTGTGAGCGGCTACAATGTCGGTTGCAATAAACGGATTCCGTAAAACTGTAACTATGGATGAAAACATTTCTTGTTTGCCAAAACTACAGATATGTTTGTAGAAGAAGAACAGCGTGAATCACCACTTCTTGCTCATAGTGCCAATACAGAACCACGATTACAAATTCCACTCATTAATTCGAATCCATTTCCATCATCTGCTACGAGTCCCGGAAAAGACTTAATATCGAATCTGTCCACATCATTGCCATATCAAACCATCCCAGTTCACGGTGAATACACATACCAATACCAATTCCAGCTCCATCCAAGCTTAGTCCAGTTCCGTGTGCATCATCGACATCTTTCCAAAACTTTTCGCCATTCCAGCTCTTATGTATCCCTAAAGCACTTGCTAAGAAAGGGCTTCTAAGCGCCGACGAATGACTGTAATTATAATGAGCTCTCCATACAAAATGGAGCTAGAACGCCAATCATTTGGAACCGAAAACTAAACAATCGAAGATAAGATAGTGATCTGAAACTTACGGCAATATTTGGCAAGCCGATTTGGATCAATTGTATCAGTTGCGTCTGCGGCACCAAACATTTCTATGAATGTAGATACATATATAGCTGTGTTAATTTTGTTGTTAAGAATTCTATGCTTCTCAAAATTTGCATATCCAATCCCACTTCAATGCGTTCGTTCGTTTTCTGTTCTATTTCTAATGATAGGCTCGCATTTGCATTGAGTTTCGATATTAATTTCCCTCTTAATGTTCTTTTTCTACCCTAGATAGTGAAATCATAGGGCATATGCTAAGCTTGTCATTCCATTTTCAATGCATAGAAATAATGCTGGTAGAGAAAATCGATTAGGTACCGACGAATCACAATAAAAGTTATTTTCATTTTTGAATTTTCCATCTGAAATTTTATACACGGCATATGCATTTAAATAGTTCATAAAAGGGGAATGCCCACTTTTCATACAACTTAAGACCCGACACCACAAGACATGTCTTAAATGATGTATTATGATACTCTGAACATATTTTATTAACCATGTTTATTTCTGTTTAACGGTGGAAAGTTTTGACGATCGGATCGGATGTAGCTTGAGCGACGTTCTTGGGTAAAACAGCGGACTTTTCTACTACTCGTAATTGTGTGTCGTGAAAAATGTCTTCCTACGGGAAAAATCTTTAAAACAGAACAGTACTCATGGAAGGAACAACTGCAAAAATATATGCGTAATGTAGTAGCTGGGGTATATATGACTCAATTGCATGAAAATGTGGTTTTCGGCGGCAAAATGACCGGAGAAAGATTTCTGAATCGGAAACAAAGTATACCACCCAATAGTACTCGGCGAGACCTTTAATGCGATTTGCAACATGCGGTAATGGAACCACCCCGGCCCTCCGCCGGGGTCTCCTACCCCCTACCCTAAAAGAATGCAGAGACAAATTTTCTTCTACGAATTGTAGCTGGTAATAAGCTGATGCGAATAGTGAAAACCGTTTTCCAATCGGACATAATCCTACCGAGGTAGAGCCGATCTAATGTGCGAAAAATCTAGTACGTGTGAGAAATTGTAGTGATTGTTTTGTTAGCATTTAAATTTCAATAAGTTTTCTCCCTCACAACATCTGGAAGAAATACATGCCATCATAATGTAAATCGTCCTTAAGTTTTTTAAATAAAAAGTGTTCATAAACTTATCGTACACCTTGGGCTGGATTTTGATAGATTTAAAACGTCAAAATGATTTCGAAGGAAGGACAATGTCACTATATCATAATTGGGAATTCTGACGGTTCGGGGACATGACATGTATCTTAAATTATAGGAGCGACAATTTGACAATTGTGGGGTAATTGAGTATATTCCTGAAAAGACAGTGAGTCCTCTGACGACACACAATGATACTCACTCGAGACTAGGCACGACATAAAATCAGTTTTTGTATCGAGTGTGTCTGAACTACTGACTTAAAACAATGGATTGAGCAGACTGTCATTTTCCTATAAGATAGAATGGCACAAGTTTTATAGTTTTCTCTTTCGCACTATGACAGAGTTGAAACTACCGACATCATTTCATGTTTTTATGTTATCCGCAATTGCAATCACAGCAGGAAAAATAAGGCAAAGATAGTGTTTACCATGCTCCGTATCTCTATCCCATAGGCAGGACTCAGGTAAAAATAACATTTTAAAAATTAAAGTCGGAATGAGTTTTATTTCTTATGAGAGTGCTTATAAGCGATGAAAAAATATCACTTGAACACAAGGAATATATGTTTTAATTTAATTCGATTTTCAGGTGTAAAATTTCATCTTATTAGTTGAGTTTTACATGTTTTTTTATGTAGCAAACGTTTAAACCCTGATATACAGAAACACAAAATATCTGCCACATGAAATAGCAAATCGCTCAGTCCATTCTTATAAGTCAGTAGTCTCAACCAATGGTACACGCAGTTGATACATGTTCTTGAGACAGCACATAAAATTCATCATTTCCATACAGATGCACACAAACTAGAATTCTCCAATTTCCGAAGAAGATCGAAGAACGTATATAAAACAAGTAAAAAAGCTAATATTGGTCTAAGACCAATTCTTATGATACCCTAGATGAATGTCCGTATGCAATTTCGTATGGGCACCCATTTGAGCAATTTTGATTTTTGCATTGGTTTTTCGCATATATTTCTAGAACGGTTCGTCAGACAGAAAAAATTATTATAACCAATTTTATAGGATTTCTTATTCTGAAGAAGTTTCTAGTACAATAAAAATGTCTTGGACTGATCATTTTCACAGTATACGGAAAAACCTAAATTTTTATATAGCAACACCAAGAAGGAGTTGCCCGATTTAGTCCATTTTTAAAATGTTATTGCTAGTACAATGAAAAAACCATGTACTAAATTTCAGCACTCTACGTCGTCGCCTTTTGAGGTAGTGTCCAAATATGTAGTGGAAAATGAAATTTTTGTATGGCAATCCCATGAAGGAGTTGCCCGATTTGTCTCATTTTCGACCTTAATTTTACTTTTTGTTTATAGTCCATGTACAAAATTTCAGCTTTCTAAGTGAACGCGTTCTCGAGTTTTCGTGCGAACATACGGACATATGGACGGAATGCAAAAATCAAAATAACTTTTAATATTATCCGTGGGTGTCCAATCCATTTTGCTCTACCATCATTCTTTCGAGGTGTTACAAACGGAATGACAAACTTAGTATACCCCTATAGATTTCATCTAGGTTATATAATAAGTTTGAAATAGTTCAGATTCGATTGTTTCTAGATTTTTCAAGAAATTTGGTAAACCTACACATATGCATTTTCACATTTTTATACTTACTAAGTAGCGGTATCGTTTGTAACTTTTGTATTGGAATATGATGACTGCAATAATTGTCATGAAAAAAAGTCATTTGTCATGTGAACCAGTTTTTTAGGATTCGGTCTTTCGAAAATAAGTTACTTTAAAACGATAAATGTCACTTTTTATAACTGAAGTCATGGTATAAGAACTACATTTTCGCAGAAAAGTCACGATGCCATTGTAATTTGTCATTTTAATTTTATCAGAATCCAGCCCCTGGACCACAAAATTGTGAAATGTCATTAAATGATGCGGCTGTCATCGTGTAATGTCGCCAGTAAAAAACATTGTTTTGCTGTTGCTTTCGGCTATCCTAAAATGAAATAAAAAATATTTTCTGTAAAGATTTTCACATTACGTTCAGATCGTGAGCACTCTAATGAAATTAGTCATCCTCCCTAAGTCTGGAGATACCTTTCTGGATTGCAAGATCAATTTTAAACAATGCTTTCCTCGCCTGGAGTTACCAAAGATACTACCGCGTCACTGTGAGTCCTGGAGGATATATATCTACGTTTAAGGAGAGTGAAATTTTCGAATTCCAAATAATACCTGGTATTATCCACCGATATGGAGAATTCTTGGAATCAGAGGATCGTTGCCCCTATAAGCTGTTTTAAAAGTTACATTTCTACTTTCAGCTGTATTTCGTCGCAAAGGGTATTGGAAAACCGACCCAAGTAGTTTCTGCAAATAGAATTAAATTTAATAGGCACATTGAATGAATTTAAACTTTAATTTACCTTTATAAAGATGATGTAAGGCAGGCAGGGGTACATCGCGAAGTTCTTCTGAATACCTTAGAAATGCAGAAAAATTCATCAGAGACGTCTCATCAGTGTGGTTATCTCTGATTACGTACCACAGAAGTGCCCACATAAATACTTTTTAATAAAAGTAAGTTAATAATTATATGATAGCAAGATTTATCATTGCAATTTTCAAATTAGGTGATTATTCCCTCTCTAATCGCTAGGTCGAAAAGTTCGATATTTTTTCTGCATATCTCAATGCATTTTGTAAATTCATTGGAAAAAAAAAGTTTCAGTCTAATAAAGACGAAAAATTTCCAGCTGAAACCTTAGAAATGGAAATGAATGATATTTATCTTTATTTAGAAAATTTGTGTTTTCGAAAATTGATAATATTCATCTGGTCCAGTGCCCTCTTCTTACGCCCCAATAAATTTGGAGAGCACAGCCATTAGAGTTACCCAGTCACCAACAGAAAATCCACGAGATTTGTTTTTCACAACCTGAATTTTCCGAAGTTTTTGTATCGTTATTGGGGCTGTCCGGAGCCCAAAGCGTAAATCAAAATTCAAAAGACCTCATAAGTAGCTTAGACGGCACGATCGGCTGAGTTTCAAGAATTGCCTCTAAATTGTGGTGTCCCTCAAGGGTCTATTCTTGGCCCCTTGCTCTTCAGCCTGTATATTAATGACCTTCCTAATGTTGTTGAAGACTGCACAGTTCACTGGGGTGGTAATAATCTTTTATTGCTTAATGCCGGAAAGTCGCTGTGTATAGCTTTCTATCGCAGAGCAGTTGAGATATCTAACCTTCCACCTGTAGTAAATAAATAAATAACACGGTGCTGCAATTTTCGAATCGTGTTAAAAATCTTGGTATCTACCTCAATTCTAGAATGCAATGCTGTAACCATGTTAACGCTATGTCAGGTAGAATTTATGGTGGGCTTCGTCGGCTGCGGTTGTCTTCGGGAACTTTGTCTACGAACATGCGTTCGATGCTGGTTAAATCTTTGATTCTGCCGTTCTGTTCTGCTATAACAAACTTTTATTATTCAGTAATGGAAAACTCTTACTTTGTTCATGCTGTTCGAGTTTGTAATAACATATAATCCGGTATTCAGCGTACGAACTCGACTCTTGGGTTTATGGAGCAGATAGCGCGCTGTAGCACCATTTTGTAATAGGCATTTGGTTTTATTTTAGGTGGTCTTGACTTTGTATTTTTTATTTCTTTTATTTTATTTATTTATTTATTTTAATTATTGTTTTATTTGCTCATTTTATTTACTATACAATTTTTCAATTTTAATTTTTTATTTGTTTATTTTTTAAATTTATATTATTAGTCGCAAACCGATTTAATTTTAATTCCACATTCTTTTTGTACTAAATAAAAGATATTTATATTCTTGTAGTACATAGCCCTAAATAAACAATTCTATCCTATTCTATTCTAAGTGCAAAATAGGAAAGTTTTCCTTATAAAAGCTTTGGTAGGTGAAGCGGGCATCGAAGTGTCAAGTGGACCAACGAGCAACAAGCAAGAAATATATTAACATAAAAAAGAATAGCGAAGAAGTTTTTTTTAAAAACCCCACACTTCTCCAGCACTAGCCGGGTTATAAAACGGCGTAACAGGTTAAGTCTTATGAGCATTTCTGAGTTACTATTAGTCTTGCGACTCATTCTCATTCAACAGATTTAATTTATATTAGGAAAGGAAATTAATGGAACTTGGAGGTACCCACTTAAAAGTGATCTGAATATCTATAGACATACTTACCATACAATCTTCATATCACAGTGTTCCTCGATATATGTATGTAACAATTAATTAGAGATTAGTTCTTCATTTTATCTGTATATGTTTGTGTATGATGAATTTTCTAGGGCAATTTCATCTACGAGTCTCTCCAAGCAATTCAATCTATTCTAGTTAGATATTCCCAAAGGCAAATCTGATATTACGGTAGTAATGAACGTGTAGAACTAATAAAACTCAATTAAATTATAGAGTTGTCCTTATTGTCTGTACATATGTATCTTGAGGAAAACATTTTAGGTACCTCGAATCGTAAAAGTTGAACTGAACTCAATCTAAAAGAAAAATTGACTTCTAAACATATCAATCATACTCGATATTGTCATTTATCACTCTTATCAAGTAATAGAATTATCTTGTAGCATTATGATGCTAGAAAAGGATATTTCGACGAATTAATCGAAGAAGTTTACTTCTATGACGTCAAGCCTTTTGGAGGAAACAAAAAAAATCACAGAATAACCTTTATCAAAAGAGTAATCCTTCTTAAAATTGCCTTTTTTGCAAAATCAAGATCGTGAGAAGAATATTAATGCTACTACACTCTCTAGATGTGACCCTAATAAATTCATCCGTACTTAAGTGGAATCTAGCTAAAGGTATATATGCATGTATATGTAGTATAAGGACAAGGCTTGTTTACAATTTGGGTATTACTATATTGGAATCAACATTGACCTGGGGTCATATCCTAAAACCATCTGCAGCATCTCCTTAAAATCATGGAATTTTCTTTCTCAAACTCTGAAACATGATTCACTCTGAAATATGAGAAAATTCGAAATCGTCCCTTATCGTGTTTCTCGTATCATCTAAAATATCTCGGATTTCATCACTCAGGTATATAAGCTATAAGCTTGTTCCAGTCCAGTACAGGAAGGCTTTCCTGAATTAACACTGCTGAGTCCTCCATCATAAATCTGCCAACCCTTTCAATAGTCCTATTAGGGATGGTAACAGAGCGAGCGTGGGTTCTGGTCTTGTTTCGTCCTTGTTGTATCTTGAATAGAGTTGGCTTACGTAAGGTTGTCAGCTTAATATAGGGATTCCTTATACATACTACATATAAGCTTACCAAATGAAGCAACCATATAGCACTAAAGGATATTAACTATGTATATACATATACATACATATATTTACCTTTTTGTGAGCTGTTTTTGTTTTTTGTTTTGTGTATCCATTAAGAACATCTGTTTAAAGACAGTAAGCGAGGAAGAAATTGTTATATGAGTGAAACCATCCATTTCAATCCTTCCATATTAATTCTCTCTTCCCCTTGTGAAAATTCTGCAGAAATAAACTGACCTACAAAACATATATTTTGCTTCCTTCTCTCAGTAGTAAGTCCAGACATCTTGCAGTCAAATAAAACATACCTACTTCAACACATTCAGCTCTGTATAGAAGGAATGGGCCGGGAATAATAACAGACTCATTCCAGATAAATCTACTGACCGTAAGAAATAACCATTAGGTCCAGGATCGTTTAACTTTCTGCCTTTGTGAGTAGATGGATATCCAGTTTGTACTGAGTAAAGTTTTGGTAAGTTTTCTTCAGCGAATCTCTCTGATGATAATTCACTCTTTCTATACATAGCACCCTAGATTCTATAGATTAGTGCAAGTAAGCTAACCTTATGGACATTTTTGTACTGAACATATGTATGTACGTACAAATATACACATATGAACATACTTACATAATACATAAATAATTGTAAACTTCTAAAGTAATTTAAACGCGTCCCAAAAGTATTCTAGATGTGCAGTCTAAATCCCAATTTTGTATCATAAAAGTTTAGGAAAGGTTCTCTTGTACACTTTATATGTATGTATGTATGTAGCAAAGATATTTCACACGTCTTTTGTTGAATCCTTATTCACTGAAATTTTTACATGAGAGTAGATAAGTTTAGGACCTTGTCCTGGATACAGAAATGGCCAGTGCTGGACGTTTTATTCAATATTCTCCATGGAATCGGTTTGATTTGCCTTGATGAAGCGTGAAATACGGATATTGTCAAACCGAAAATATCCGTATTCATGGGCAGGAAATTGTTGCCTAAACGAAATGACTCAATTTTATAGTATCCCTCCCTATATATGGGAGATTATTTTTCTCTGTATATGAAATAAAGAAAATCAATCATCGCAAAAGTGATATTTATTTTTCGATTTGAAGGTTCTGGGTGTGTAAAGGAAAGCCGAAAAATGGTATTTGATTTGTGATAGAAAATATTCAACATTTTGGTCTTCTGTCCACCAACATGAAGGATGTACTGTACATATATGGTTTTGCGGAGGACGAACCTACATATATTAGTATCGAACCCAAGTATACCATTATGCAAATTTATGAACGCTATAATTGCATTTTGTAAATTTGTTCCTGCATTCGATTTATATTTGCAAAAAGCTCAATTTAAAGTATACCAAAGCAATTTGATAGCCTGATTGGAAGCTCTTTGATAAATAATTGAATTAATTCCATCGTGTTTTATCTTGTGATTTTTATGGTCATTTGAGCATTAAGTTTATCGTGAATTCTATTATAATAATTCGACAATGGATTTACGAGGAACATTTTAGCAGCGGTTAACCATATTTTCAGTGCGAGTCTGATAAAAGAGCAAATACTCTTGTGAAATTAACAAGCCATAAAATAAATGAGAGTTTTAGGAATTGTCGTTAAATTAGAAACTCATCAAATAGCGTAAATGTGTTATTCAAGTGAAGAGATAATTTATTTTGAAATTTTCTGGACACACAGACAGTGAAGTTGGTGGGCGTGTGGTTTTAATAGCAGTTTAATTTTTTTATGTAGACTTTTGTACTCTTTTCTAGTTCAATTTTAAACTAACCACATTGAAGGTATATTAGCATAGGCAAACGAAGACTGGTTATGTAGAATAAAAACCACCAGCTTGATTTTTTTAACACTTTTTTTTTCTTCTTAGAATTTTAATTGGAAGTCGACAACGATCTGGAAGAGTTATATTAACCACCATTTTGTAAAGAAAAAAGAGGTCAAAGTAAAAAAAAATAGACCACTATAACTCCAGAGCAGTATGGGGTTGGTTGAACTATCGCTTGAAAGGGCATAAAGTTCTGCATACAATGAACTCTTGATAGGTTACCGTACATCTTGTACTGTAAAGTTAGAAGGAAGCAAAATTTCAAAAATAAGGCTTACAATTTTTCATATATTGTAAAAATCGGGGAACCCACTACCTTCCAAAATCAGCCATCCGAATGGATTCATATTTCAAATATTCAGTTATATTTAAAATTCGGGTGTCATAGGCTATTTTTAATTTGGATCGTGTTGGAGGTGGAACATTACGGGGAGCAGGGCGTTTTCAGTTATAACTTAGTTATTTTACCTCGCAGTGTGGTATTCAAACTTCTACTTAGGATCTGAGCTGTTCGATTCTGGGCTAGATTTTTCAAAATGTACCAGATCGAACTTTGACCACCCGCAAGGGTGCAGTATATTTTCTAATTTTGTGTTTTTCTTAAAGTAAAAGCGTTCTTTATATTCGCACTTTCGATCGGCTCTAAATCGGTAGGGTTATGTCCGATGGGAGCCCCGCTTTCAGAATTCCCCTCGGCTAGTTACCAGTTACAATTCGTTGAAGAACAATATTTTACAGAGGATACTTTTAGAGTGGGGGTTAGGAGAGGAAAGGCGTGGCTCCTCCAATACAGTATATACTTTCTTTCCCAATTCAGAAAATTTTATCGAGAAATTGTTGCCATCGAAAACCCCATTTTAATGCACTTGGATCACACACCCCCATTTCGCATATAGGTACATATTTCAACCCTTATTTTTTTCAGAGCCATTAGTGTTTTCTTGTGAACAATTTTCTCATAGTATGTATTTAGATTTTAAGTGTATGAAATGCCGCCTCGCATCCTTTTTCTTTCAGACATTCACGCATCAACAATATTGACATTCAATAATATTTTATTGATTTATTTATTTACGAAGAATTTCCAAAACAAAATTATTTCTTTTGGTAAACAAATATGGACAATATAATTTTACATTAATAGCTATGCAATGGAAACGAAAATTAGTGATGCGTGCACAATATAAGAAGATCATAATTAATGATGGCGCCTCGTAAGTGCCGTTCGAATTAAAGTAAAGATGACGACTAATAAGCGTCGTTCGGGTGCAGAGGGTTAAGATACAGTCTGTGTAAAAACCTTATATATTTTCTTAATGATTATGTAACTCCGCAAAGTTTATATGCCTTCCTCCCCCCTTGCCATACATGTTTATGCTTGCCTAGGTGAGTATCATCACTTCTTGCCCTATGGGCCACCATGGCGGAAACACCCTGTATTATACAAAAATTCTTTGCCCGGAAATTAATCCCTATTGTATCCAGTCACCAGGAATATTGTTAGTGTAGGATATAACGTGAGCACAAATAATGTTAGTTTTGTCTTTTTGGTTTACGTAATTTGTGAGCGCAACAACAGATTGTTTTATTATCAGCACCAATATCCGCCAGCAATTTAACCTTAGATTTTTGCGAAATATCTAAATTTTTAAGGAACCTTAACGAATACTTTCTCATTTTATGTAAGCGAACTGAGACAACTCGTGCGTTGTCGTCGGGGTCGGGGCATGTATTTTCTGCCATTCTTGTTTTGCACTACCATAAATAGTACTATGATTATTTCATCGACAAAACTCGTAACGTCTTTTTGAAACTCAAGTAGCATGAACAGGTGAGATAAGGGTCTCACAACGTCTGCATGACCCATTCTTACAACCACGCGCTGACTTTTATATGACGTCATGTCGAATTAACGTTAATACTACAAAAGTGCGGAAGGTATAAGAGCCTGTACAACCGATGGCATGACGGATTGCATGCGAAATGCGATAATTATGTGACTAATATTATGTCTCCTAACGGAATTATTTTGATCGCATTAAGTTCGGATAAGGGTTATATTGATTTTTATATGTAAACTAGGGGGAGCCCGTCGGCGTTGTCCGGCGATACTATAGATACCTAGGTGGAAGGGGGGGGATGTTTAGAGATGCATAATATCTAAGCTATTATCTGGCTCGATCGCACTATTCCGTACTCTAGAGTTTCGCTCTGTATCTGTTTGTGTGTGTATATGTGCATATATCAGTGTACGTGCTTTCATTCATTTGTTTGGCAGAGTGTAGCACTCTGCATAGACGCGTTCTCAGGCAGTGTCCAAATATATAGTAAAACACGAAATTTTTGTATGGCAAACCTACGAAGAAGTTGCCCGATTTGTCCCATTTTCGAGCTGTATTTGCAATTTTTATCAAAACGATGAAATCTCTAAAGGGTATACTAAGTTTGTCATTTCGGTTGTAACACCTCAAAATAATGACGGTGGAGCAAAATGGATTGGACACCCACGCATAATATTAAAAGCTATTTTGATTTTTGCATGTCCGTGCGTCCGTCCGTTTGTCCGTCTGTGCGCATGATAAATTGACAATTAGAAAGCTGACATTTTGTTCAGGATTTTATAAAAACAAGTAAAATTAAGTTCGAAAATGAGACAAATCTGGCAATTCCTACGTGGGGTTGCCATACAAAAATTTCGTTTTCCACTATATATTTGGACACTGCCTGAGAACGCGTCGACATAGAGAGCTGAAATTTGGTACATGGTGTTTTAATAGTACCTAATAGCAAATAACATTTCAAAAATGGACTACATCCAGCAACCCCTTCTTGGTGTTGCCATATAAAAATTTAGGTTTTTTACATATACTATGAAAAGCATCAGTCCTAGACATTTCTATTTTACTAAAAACTTCAGAATACGAAATCCTATAAAATTGTATATAATCGTTTTCAACTCTCTACGTAGACGCGTGAGGCAGTATCCAAATATATAGTGAACAGCTAAGGTTTTGAATGGCAACATCAAGAAGCAGTTGTCCGATTTGTCCCAGTTTTGAACTTAAATTTCCAGTATTTTCAAAAACGTCATGTATAAAATTTGAGCTCCCCACGTTGACGAGCTCTCAGGCAGTTTCCATATATATAGTGAAAAACCAAAATTTTGTATGGCAACACCAAGAAGATGTTGCCCGATTTAGTCAATTTTTTAAATTTTATTTACTATTCATATGAAAACACTACGTAACAAATTTCAGCTCTCTACGTGTACTCGCTGTAAGGCAGTGTCTAAATATATACTAAAAAGCGAAATGTAGTCAACGTAGACAGCTGATCGAAGCATCGGTGTGTAGATTGAAGTGTTAAGAACACATTGATATGAAATGGCAGTGAGATTCATTTAAAGGGAAAATGACCAAAATTCGAAAAAACAATAAGATCAGTCCGTCTTGCCGGATTTCAGCAATAGAGGAACGTGCGAATATTCGCATCGAAATAGTGCTCGGTAAGAAGTGCCCGAAATACAAGCAAGCATGTGAAAGATTTACTGTGAGTTGTAGCACGAAGTTTCGAGGAGGTCGAAAAAGCATCGAAGACGTTGACCAAACGGGACACTGAAAAGAATCCAAGCACTTCCGCGCACTTGCAAGTGTGTATTGATAAGTCAGAGGATTATATTAAAGGCCTGTAATCACTTGTATCTTCTTCAATAAATATTTTTCGAGTTAGACTTAGAGCAAACTGTTCACTACTTTTAGGAAAACCCTCAAACACGAGGAAAGGCATCTATCTCACTAGCTCAGTGGAAAGCGGAGGCTTTTTTCTCTTGTATTTAATAATTTTATTTAGAATCGGTAAAATTAAAAGTTCTCAAAAATTCTTCTATTTGATTTTTTTTGCTGGTTGTCATTTCTAATTCACTTTTTTGAATTATATGATAATATAATATAAAAAATAAATAATAAATATTATAACAATAACAAGAAATACTTTCATCTACAAATTGGAATTTAACGTGAAATTTGAGCAAGTGGCTTCTAAAAATGTGATGCGTACCATAGAGGAGAGGATGCTAATTATTTAATATGCGCGGTTCCACAAGCCTGGGAGAGTGAAAGAATATTAAGCTGACATTAAAAAAAATATTTTAAATATGTATCCGAGCGGTTCCCACAGCAAATCTGATATCGGATGGGAGACATAATAATACTATATGTAAAAAGTTCTAATCTACAATAATTTGATGAATTAAGAATAATTGAACAAACACTGAGAAATGCGAGAGAAACGGAAATTAAATTGAATTGTGGTATGCATTTCAAACTGATATTTAGCGGCTAGCGCCCGCTACTAATTTCATTTAAGTTTATATTGGGCAAATTCGGCTATGAACTCTTCTGAAATATATGGTAGAGTGCTTGTATGATTTTCTAAACATTTGTGTTCTTTTATAAGAAGCTTTCGCGTCGCGATACTACTATAATCCACCAATATCTGCGAAATTGCGAAACAGTCGTAGAAGGGTCTACGGATTAGTCATATACTTGTTGAATCCTGACCTTTATATCACCTCTAGTCACAAAGACTACTATTAAGATTAGCTCGAAACTTATTGCTACTGTATAATCAATATAACGCTATGATTGCTATACTGTTGTCTAATTGTTGTAAAAGAGGCGTACCGACTATTAAGCTAAATTCGCACACAAATCATACCAATTAGTTGTTTAATTCGTTTTTATATAGTCCCTCCTGTGTAGGTTACGCGATAACCCTTATAAAACCAATAAACAACCGAGCGGTCATATATTAAGTCTAATGAATCATATAATTTGGTTGCAAAGACTTCCTATGAAAGTCGCTGAGCTTTTAATTTTACGAGGCTAATTGGGAAAATCTGTATATTTATTAGGTTGGAACGTACCTACCGGATAAAGATTTATCTGGTGCGTTTGCTTCTGACAGCAATATTTCCTCCGACTTTTTAAAAACCATATGAAAGAATTATCTCCGTCTTAAAAAAGAAGGAAAAAATCGGAAATTTCGATCTAGAAGGCCTGACTTGAAGGTGTGTATTTGTTACCATTTCCTCCAAATCACTTAATATAATTCTAGTATTGTTTGTTGTTGTTCTTGTTCTGAATTTGGTGTGTGTTGCATGATATGGCTTATTGGATGTAATTTTTTACGACAAGGCTATCTTCAGTTCTCCCAAAGTGTTAGGAAATTCCCGTCAAAATACAAAAATCCCTTCCACGAAAACGAGTGACCAACAAACTCAGAAACAGATTTTTTTTTCGACGCTACCACTAATACAGTTGCTTATAAATATTGTTGTTATCACTTTCAACATTTGGACGTTCTCCCATAAATAAGGAAATCTTTAAATGTACTAACTCATTAAATTTATAAAGTATAATCTAAAGCTATTTTTATTTCTTGTAATAAAATATAAATTTCCTACCTTATTAATATCCCGCACGGATTTAGGCCGGCATCTAGATATTCTTCCGGAGCGAATCGTAATGATCGTGCTGCAAGAATGGGAGGTGAAGTTGCTGTTTTTATTAAGAATTCGCTACATGCTCGTTTAGTGACTCAATCTGATCCTAATTCGGAAATTGAGTATATATTTGTTGAAATTCAGGTTAACTCTGCTAAATAATTGATTGGATCTGTGTACAATCTGCTGAATGTTGTCAAAACTACTAATTTGGATATTGTTAACATTTTACATCTACTTCTGTACAGTCCACCACCGAACCATATTTCCCTCGATGTATCCAAGTATTGATTTCCTAGAAATAAACAAGAAAAACTCCACAAAGAATCAAAACTCAAATGAAAAGAATTCATAATACATACCTAATTAACTACTAACAAGTACTCCTCAAAGTTCCTACAATATCCCAAAGGTCCCGCAATGACATTCACAAGCTAAAAAGAAAAAAAAATACTAAATTAACTAATAAAAAGCAATAAATTAAAAAAAAAACTCACCGAAAATACACGTACCTCCGTGTATTTACACTTCATATTGTCATCATTTTTGACATTACATCAAAACAGATAATCTCGCCGCAGCAATTGGTATAAACGTCGCTATGGTAACGCCATGAGGAGTACATCATATGACCAACCTCAGTAGCTATAAAAAGGCAGCGAACGATAGCAAAATCACCCATTTCCAAATCAGAGTTGATCTGATCAAGTCCTAAGCCTTGGAGTCTGATCTGAGCAAAATCCTAATCCAACCCAGAAGTTAATTCTGAAATCCAATATAGAAGTTAATTCTACATCAACAAATTGAGGTTGACTTAAGCCCACAAACAGAAGTTAATTCTGGACGTCCTAAATACTTGAAGTTGACTCAATCCTAAAAGAGAAGATGATTCTGGCTAAAAAAATATATGAGGTTAACTCAATCCTTATACAGAAGTTGATTCGGGAATATTTTAATTGAGGTTAACTCAAATTATCGTATAGGAGTTGATTCTAATCAAAATACATTACTTGAGGTTGACACAAAGTACGTCAGCTAGGAGTTAATCCTAAGGATTGCAAAAGTGAGGTTAACTCAAGCAATCTCACACAGGAGTTAATCCGAAGGTCTAGACTACTTTATTCAAATGTTAATCCAGATCTGTTTCCACATGTTAACTCTGCAACAAATAAATTCAGAAGTTGATTCTGACCAAATTGGAAGGAACTCCCATCCCACACGTAGCAGCACTCAATTCACTGCACTCATAAAAGCGCACAAGACTAAACGTCACAAGTGCCATTATTTCTAAAAGGTACGCACACGATAAACGTCATCGGTGCTGCCTTCATACCCTCACGTACCAGCACACTAAAGATTGCACTCTAGAAGCAGAGGAGTTGGCTATGCTTTCTCAACATCACTTATAGCAGCAATACAAGTTGCTATATTCGTGAAAACTTACACTCCATTATTACAACTCGACTGCCCTCACGTAGCAGTTCGAGCAAAAAACTACTCAACTGCCCTCACGTAGCAGTTCGAGTTAAATATACTAATATTTGAGAACAGAGTAAAGCTTCTCTCACAGAACATCCATTTCGTGCCGACGTATTAACGTATACTCTTATTCTTCATTACAGGTGTAAGGAAAGGGCAAACGGAGCACGGACCGCAGCTACACTGCCATTTTATGGATTATTTCCTTTTAAATGAAGTTTTAATTAGGCATTGAGTTTTTTATTGTATTTATTGAATTTTAAGTAGTATTAAGTCTGAAAGTAAATTGTGATATAAGAAGTAAGAAAACTGAAGTAGCACAAATTAATAAAATAAAATTTATACTGAGTTGTCTTCTCAAAACCGGCACCCCTATTCACACAGTACAGAGAGAATTTTCAACTTCCTTTACCTTGTTTGACTTATTTATCGTTGCTAGCAAAAACCTCCATGTTTTTTAAAATCAAATCTCTGTTCCTGGTTTTTCTAGATCTGATCTAATTTTTCTTACTTACGATTTACGATGTGATTACCCTAGAAATCAATTTTTTTCATACCGGGCTTTCAGTTGTGTTGATCATGATTGCCTTTTAAATGAAGCTGCTGGGCTTGATTGGGATATTATTGATTCACATTCACATCAGTCTATGATCATGTTAGTTGTATTGAGAATTGCATTCAACATTTTTTCGATACATATGTTCTAATTAAAAATCGAATTATAATTAATCCCTGCTGTCCATGGTTTACTAGAAGAATTGAAAATTTTATTTCTCCACGTAACTTTGTTTACCATCGTAGATGGAAACGATTTCGGACCAATATGAGTGTTGCAATGTTTTTCGATCTCTGCATAATGCCGTAAACAAAGAAATGTTACGTTCCAAGATCTCTTACTATAGATCTAAGTTTGATGACAGAGTTTCGACTAAGAAACTTTCGATGAACTTTATAGATATTGGCGTTGAGAAATCTAAGCCTATTGACGTGAATGTTTATTTCAACGTCTAATTCGGGCAGTGAATACACATTTAATAGTAGATGTGCTGAATTCATTCATAATATTCCTACTGTGGGGTTTTCTTTGTGCATATAACTTAACAGGTGGTATATGCGGCAGTTATTGGTATAAGATCGAACGCAATTAGTCTCCATCGCATACATCCTAGTTTCGTTAAAGCTATTCTACCTATTTTACTACGTACTACGTATCTTACTTAAACGCTATCATAACTTCCTCTTGCTTTCCCAAAAGGTGGAAATTAGCTAGGATACTACCAATTCCTTAAAAATATTCATCAGCATACCGTGCCAGTTTTTTTTTCCATTTTTCTCTAAGGTGTTCGAGAAAATAGTGCATAATCAAATCTTATGTTATATTGAAAATAATTAATAACTTGATATCTGAATATCAATCTGGCTTCAGAGTTAAGCATAGCTGCACAACTGCTTCGATTAAAACATCCGATGACATTCGTGGTTCAATTGATTCTAATATGACGACAGTACTTGTACTACTGGTCTTCTCTAAGGCTTTTGACAATGTGGATCACATACTTTTGTTTAATAAGCTCGTAGCTCACTTCAATATTTCCTCATCTGGATGTAAGCTTATATTATCTTACCTTGGTGGCTGCCAGCAGCGAGTTGTTAGTGGAAAGAGAGCGTCTATTTTCGTCTTGATCTTGTTCTTGCTGGTGTTCCTCAAGGATCAATTCTAGGCCCATAACTGTTCACTATATTCATTAATGACTTAACCTTGGTAGTCAAACACTGTAAATGTCATGTGTATTCTGATGACTTTCAACTTTATATCTTTAAGCTCTAAGCCACTGGATTCAATTGAGAATGCAGTACACTGTGCCAATACCGATCTTATTCACATACTTTCTGTGGCACTGCAGAATAAGCTAGATCTAAACGCTACAAAGTTCGCCTCAATAGTTACATTTAAAGTTGAGTTTAAGCTGGAGTGCTCATATTAGCCGTATTATTTGCAGAGTATTTGTTACCCTCCTATATACTCTTCAAAATATCCGCATGTTTTTTTTAACAATACTACTGTTTCTGCGATAAAAATTAATTTTGTACAATCATCAAGAACACTTAATGTAATTCAGCCGAGTTATTTTTGGTACAATCTTTGAGACTGTGGAATGCTCTCCAAAATAACATAAATAGAAGCAGCAATGGATGTAATTTCCGATCCTTGTTATATAACTTTTTTCAGTAATAAAGCATGCAATATTCTTTAGACAATAATGTAAGTAATTTAATGCTTATAATCCTGGTAAAGTTTGTTGTCCTGTAATTGCTGACACTCTTTTGCTGTCGTTAATGTTGTTAATGCTCGACGAGCTTGGATTGGTGCTTTCAAAATGATAAATGACGAGATAAATTTCTTGAATTTTCTTGCTGGAGGGGAAGTTTGTTCTCCTGTTACATGTTAATTTATATATTTTTCAGGTTGCTTAACCATTGCACCAACATGCTTTATATTTTCTAACAAACAAAAATGTTGTCGAGTTTCCTTTTGATAAAGTAAGAAAAATACAAAAATTAAATTATTAATATGGTATTTGCACAGCCTGCATACTTGTTCAATTCTTAATTTCAATTTAACTTTATAAAAATGATCCAGTTAGCAAAAATAAGTTTTTGATATTTTAACAAACTTTCTTACATTTTGAATCAATCGCGAGCCATGTAAAACTTTGTATTATTGGCTAATGGGAATGCCCATTTTAGGCCACACACGAACAGATATGACATATTTCTTAAACAATGCATTATGATTCTCTGGGGGAAGGCTGGGAGGGGGCTAATTTTGATCTAGTACATTTTGGAAAATCTAGTATCGAATTCCTTAGGTCCTGTGAAGAAGTCTGAATACCCATACTCCTATACTCGGAGTTTCAAATAGCCATCCCCATATTCACTTTTTAGTATTTCCCTCTTTTTATTCGACCTGAGGGAGGTACCAGATTTTTCGCACCTTAGAACGGCTCTAACTCGACTCGGTGGGGGTTGCGAATGATCGGAAAACGGGTTTTTCTGTTCGCCTCGGGCCATTACCAGCTACAAGCTAGAACAAAATTTATTTTTCTCTGGATACTTTAACGATGGGGGTAGGGCACCCTCGGCTGTGGAGGGCTCCAGTACAGCATGTTGCATATAAAAGTAAAAGTATCGCCATCGAGTAGTGGACTTTTTTCTTGAATCAGAAGACTTTCTCGGGACAATTTGCAGCCGGTGAACACATTATGCACTTGGGTCAGATACACCCCAGTTACTACATTTCGTACAAATATTTCTTTCATCCATGCCCATTAGGGCTCTGTTGTGAAAATTGTTTTTATAGGACGACGCAACAATTCCGTGCAATCCGAGAAGTAGAAAAGTCCACTTTTTCGTCCAAGAAAGTCGCTCAAAATACATCCAATCGCCATAGCTTTACTCCGCTTAATTGAAATAAATATTGTTAATAAAATGTATTCAGAGTATCATAATGAATCGTTTAAGACATCTTTTATGTCTGGAGGTGTCGGGGCTAAGGTTGTATGAAAAGTGGGCATTCCCCATTTTAAGCAAGCTGCAAAACCCAAAACTTGTCTGAAAGGAGGTAATGCTTTTAATAATTTTAACTATCTTTCAGATTTCAATATATTTGAAGACTTGCTTGGAGCAAAGATAATTTTTCTACCATAGTACGTGAATTTAATTTAAGCATTATTTCAATTATTTCAGGTTACCTAAAAGGTAGCAAACGTTTCAAAGCAGCCTCCTGGGCCGCTAAAAAGGGCACACTAAAAATTCATTTAACTTATAAGAAAAGAAAATCTAATTCAAACTCATGCGTATCCGAATCATAAAAATATATTCACATGTTTCTGCAATATTGCAATATTCGACTTCATTGGTTCATAGACTTTGGTTCATCTTCTGATAATTATTCACCTTTTATATTTCTCAACGTAGGAATATTTTTATCTGGACCAATAGAGGATAGAAATTGAAAACAAAAAATGTTCTTCACGGAAGTTTCGAATAAAAAAAAATTAATTCTTATCTATCTTCCTATCAAGCACGCAAGTCAACCCAATTAGCAAACAGATTGTAAGGAAAAATTGTCTATACTCTATCCCAGAAATAATGGAAGCGTATAGGGCAACCTTGACGTCAATTTATAAATTATATTACCCAACTGCCATTCTTGCCAAACTTATTTATTTAAATTTACTCCGAACTCTAAATTCCTCAAAAAATACTGGCTCGTTTACTCACTTAAGCAAATTGGTCCAGTTTGCCTTAAATATGTAGGCCTTCCTTTACTTTTGAAAGGAAAAGATATCGAGAAAGTTAAAAAGGACCGAATTGAAATTCAAATAGTCTCAACAGCAATAAAATTGAGGAATTGAAATGTAAAAAGTTCAGCTGTTATATGTATAGAATAAAAAATAATAGAATAATGAATGAAATTTAAAATTCAAATGATAATTAGCAACCAGTTTTTTTTTTGTAGCTTATAGACTCAAATCAGCTTTCATTAACTTCCACGTTTACTTGAGAACAACTTGAGATAAGGTTTTGTTAATGTTGGAAAATCTCTTCGAATTCAGTTTTTCGGTTAGTCTGGGGTTAGGAATTAATTTTCTCATATTTAATATCTATATAACAATTATTTTCTAATGAAATGAAAACAATTATGAAAAATTATCCAGCAAACTTATTGCGAAATTACGTGCAATTATAAAAAAATATATCTTCGAACTTATGATAAGCAATTATTTCAACAGAAGTACTGTTATGACCTCTGCAGCGTAACGCAATGTAATTAAACGAAAAAACTCTGTAATTATAAATTGATTTATTCAATTCAAAAACTTTCACAAAGTCCGTATAAATAACCTCAGTTTCGTTGGAAACAAAATGTTTACAGAGAACTAAATTTGCTGATGTACACCTACCAATGAGAAAGTTATGTGTTTGCTTCTTTTATATATTTTCACTGCTCAAGAAAAAGATGGGAGCTTAAAGAAAAACTGAAGATAATTGTTAGAGCAGGTGCCAATGACCTAGAACATGTTTTTTTCAACGAAATTTTTCGGAATCAGGTCTCCATTATGGATATCAATACTCATATAATTGAATTAAACCAACATCTAACTGTTAAAACTTAAATTCAAATTAGGGCTTGAACAATATACTGACACAGAAAAAAAAATCTGCAAATAATATTCATAACTTTCATGAAGATTACTCGTAAGTTTACCATCGAACTCCATTTGAATATGAAAATCTGACGAAGATCTTTTAGAATTAATAACATACCAACAGCTCGCCTTTAAGCAACTTATGTGCCCTAAACAATCCTTAATTAAAATAACCCGCGATTGGGATGAGATGAGGATGAGACCTAGGTTTATTTTTAACTGTCGGTATGAATCTTCTATTACCGGTATGTAAGAAGGTGTCGTAAATAAATTTACATCATCGGACTCTTTAGGATAATCAAACCAAAGAAATTCAAATAACCACCGTTATGAAAATCGTATATAAGAGTATCAGAACCTGATAGTTCAGCAAAATTCCAAAAACTATTATTAGGTGAGTGAGTTATGGTTTACGTACAGTCGTAGTAGTTTCTTTGTCAGGTCGGCACGTTAGCACCTCGAATATTTGCTGAGGATGCGAGAACATTAAAAAACAACGTGTCTTTGAAAACCAAAAATGTCACAAATATTCAGTCCTGAATGAACTATACACACTTATCTTTTGAGATGTACGAAGAATCCGATGTTGACGATCCTCCGCGTATTGTGCCTCACCTTCCTTGGCATCAGTTGACACTAGATTCTAATGCATCAGTAACCTGGTGGAGATTAAAAATATCAATTCAAACTTCATAAAGGGTTTATGTTTAAACAAAAAAAGACACGAAAGTAATAAATTCGAATTAATTCATCTAAAAAACAACATTTTGCGGTGACTTATAACGAAAATTTCAATTCTAGTTATTTCATGTTATGGTTATGGAAACATTGTTTTACTAGACCGCTCTAAGCTAACACCTAACAGTCTAATTGAAGGTATTAAATTGGGTAGATAATAACAATGTAACGCAATAGTCTATTGTAAATTATAAATAAGTATTTTTAAGAAAACCTAGGAGAATTAGAATTTCACCAATATCTCAACATCATTAAAACAATCAGAGTTTCCATTGTTGTGAAACTGCTAAATGTTTCATCTGATATTAGAACCGCGATGGATACCGATTACTTTACTGTCCTAGAACTCCTAAAATTTGTTAAAACCTTCGACACTGTCGACCACTGCAAGAGCTCTTCATCCGCTTTTGTTTCAGTACTGTGTCTGTATCCATGATAGGAAACTTTTAACGGGGCATAGTCAGCGAGTCAAGTTCGGCAATGAGTTTTCTATGGGGCTTCGTTTATTCCGCGGTGTACCTCAAGGATCTGTACTAGGTCTACTGTACTCTAGTTTATTCATAAAATGTTCACTTGTACGCAGATGATGTGCAATTATATTTAATTAGACCTATTTGGCTTCTTGAGTACACTGATCAACGTGCATTAACTGTGATCTGCACAAAATCCACTCTTGATTCATATCAAACCGGTTACTGTTAAACTCTGGAAAAACTCAGTGTATCATATTTCATAATGGAGCATATTGTAACACAATTTGTGGTTTTATGTAAAATTTCTCTGGCCGAGCGTAGACGGGAGCAGTTTTTTTTCAAAACGTGAGATCGTTCTCTAATTCTAATCGTTAGTCTGCAATTATTCGCCTCGAGAAATTTTCATGCATCTAGTACTCCCTTTCTCTAATTTCTCAACTCCTAAGAAAAGTTTCGGGAACTCGGCGGACGTTTAAGAGTTTGCACCGAGATAAGCCAAGACCGTCGACTCAAAGCGCTCTAATATAGCAGGGGCGAATTTTGGTATTCGCCACGAAACAACTGAGGCTCTGCTAATCCTTAACCTCAACGGCAACGGCAGCATGCTCTTACTTGTTCTTACGACAAAAAAAAATGCGTCTACCGGCACCTAAAGTGTGTGGCCAACGGCTTAAAGGGGTGTCGACGTCAGCTGACGACTGTCACTGAATGTTGAGAATTGCGAGCTGTACCTAGTCACTCGAACTTTGCTTAGGTTTCCCGTCGGTTGAGGATTACGCCGTGTAATTTGCGTTAGTTCCTGGAAGGTGCGCGGGTGCGGAGCCGCAGCGGGCCAGCCTGTTAGGAAGTGGGCTCGGACATCCTCCTAACAACGACCCTGGCTCATAGAAACTGACTTCCGATTATTGACTCGTATTGTTGGAAGTTTTCAAGATATTAGATAAGCGGTTGTATTTCTGTTGTCGGTCTCTAGGGTCCACGATCTCTGAAACGTTAGTAGAATTATACTGTATCGGCGTATTATTGACTCTCTGGGTTATGAAATCTGCGAAATATTAAAGAGAGTGTACCATATCGGTAAGTTTTCGGGCCAGCAGTGTAAAAAAATCTTCGAAAGGCCGGAGAAATCGTAATGTATTTGTAATGTATTTCCTGACACTCTAAATTTAGCGGTTAGTTTTAATTCTTTAGTTCAGTAAATATTAAAATTGCTAGTGAAATCGTAGCGCAACAGTAGGACTTTGACTCAGCGGTGTATAAAATGTTCGAAATACTAGCAAAGTGGTGATACAATTGTAGGTTATTGACCCCTTAGTGTAATAAATTCATAATACTAGAAAAGTGCTGATATAATTGAGGTTTTTGGCTCCTTAGTGTAATAGATCTTCATAATATAGTAGTTATTTAGAATAGAAGCATTTTTAAAAATAAGAGACTTGTAGCAAAGAAAACCTGTAAAAGAATCTAAGAAACTTATGCTAATAGGGCGCTCATCTTATGATCGCCGTAGCGGGACATAGTGGAAACCCGTTGGTCGGTTCAGCTTCTCGTGTACGGTCAACACCGAATGTTTTGAGTCGGTTTCTTTTTAACCTTTAAAATATTAGGGACACTGTGCTGGAATTTAGAACAATTGGCTCCGTGGGGTCAAAGACTATTGAAGTATGAGGCAATGATCGTATCTCGTTGATATGAGTTCTTTGGGGAAATGATAAATTTAAAATATAAGAAAAGTATTCCTCAGGGTTAATTATCTTCTGTACAATGACTCTATGAACCTGAAAAAAATTAACCAAAACCTTATACTAAGAAGTCACTTGTCGGGTTATCGCTGTAGCGAGGCACAGTGGAGACCCGTTGATGGTCAATCCCGTTTTCCATGTACGGTCAGTACAGATTATTCCAGAGCGAACTTTTGCTTTGTCTATTCCTTTGATTCCTGTTATAGGGCTCTCGAGAAATTATAACTATTTTTTTTTTGAGAATTCACGCTTTAATTCGTACAACCAAATTTCACTTAACAACTTTTTGTTTTAAATTCAATTAATAAAAATAATACTTCAACTGCTACTCTTCTGTTTGATCGTTCTGACGTCTCGATTCGAAATCTCTCGTTGCTGGCCGTGCAAAAAAGATTCAGCGGTCTTGCCATCACACTCGGATTGGGGAAAAAGTGGCCTGCCATGATGAATTGATCGTGAGTGCGAAAAAGTAGTGTGTCGCCATCTCTGGTAGTTTTTTGTACTCCTCGCTCAGGCGCGCTGCCATAATAATCTTCTTGTTTATTTTCAGAAAGTTTGGCCAGCTAATTTCCTCATTTCGGGGAGCACATTCGAAATCTACGAAATTTCGCCACAGAGACGCGGTGACCCACGGCCCGCAATTTAAGTTGGCTTAAAAATGAATAATATAAGCAAAATATTGAAATTTAAATTGTCTTATCACCAAATGGGAGCCAAAGATCATGGTTCATTTAATTTATTTTAAATTTTTAGTTATATTTAGTAAATTTTGTCATAATACTTGTATATACCTGAAATTTTTTAAAATTATAATGGTTTAAATATAGAGAAATAAAGGAAACAAAACAACCAAAAATAGAAGAGAAATCCATTGATTTCATTGAACTAGGATCCATTCTACCTGAAATTCAGAAAATAACATTAAAAATGGCCGGCTACAGTAAATTTGGAAGCTGTGTTCTTATTGATTTTGCTCCATATATTTCTATATATTTCTATAAATTTCAAAATCTGATATGTCATAATTAGGCTGTCAAAAATTGTAGACAACCTTTTCTCAAAATCTGTATAACTGGCTTTTATTCTTTCCGTAAATTTGCTTGTACTGGGATAGGAATATCACTAAAATTGTACACTCCTTATAAACGAAAATACTTACGTAACCATAGGCGCGAAATCCCGCGGACCGCTATATACACATTCCCACAATTACAACAGAAATAGTCGTTCTCACCTCTTCCGTAATCCGTAGAGAACTAAACACTCGGAAGATACTGCTAAAACAAGAGATGAACAGCTTACGGTGGCAAAGATATAAAAATAATTAGAATTCTAGCGGTCCCTTGGACCGCGCGTCTGTGGTTAGGGGTTAAGTTTAAAACATCACAGTGAAATAGGAATTGAGTTGTACTTCGTTTTAATAAAACAATCACGAATGGTTTTTGCCTTTGTCAAAATCGCCCGCTTATGGAATATACTTCCTTTAAACGAGGGTTTTCAGGACCCGGCGAGTACGAGTCCCAAACTTTGAAAACTCGTTGAGTCTGATTCGAGTCTGGATCTAAATCCAAACTCAAATCAATGACCGAAAACGTTTAATATTTTGGAGTTCAATAACGATTCTCAAAGCTGAAGTTTTTGTAACAAAAAAATTACTAAAATTTGTTAAAATTAGGATTATTTACTGAATTGAATAATTCACAGATTTTATAGATAACACTTGCTGGAATAGATTTTTTTTAACTGCCATCTGATAAAAGAAAAGAAAACACTTCTTGTTTTTTTCCACATCGTACATATATATTTTTATTTTACATACATTGTAACCGCGAACGTATTTCGTCTTATCAGGATATCATGAGAGCTACAACAAGAGCAAACGCGTTGGCGGTTACAATATATCTAAAATAAAAATATAAGATGGCAGTAGAATTTAATAAGTTGATTACGTGCAAATAATTTGAACAGATTTACACTAATTTGATTTGCTGTCTACATTTTCATTTTTAGGGTTCCGTACCCAAAGGGTGCCCATGGGACCGTATTATTAAGCCTCTACTGTCCGTCCATCTGTTTGTTAGCCGGCTGCATCTCATGAACCCTAATAGGTAGACAGTTGAAATTTTCACAGAGTAAGTAATACTATAGCTGCTATAACAACAAATATGAAAATATAATAAAGTTAAAAATTAATGGGGGTCCCCATACAATAAACTTTTGTTTTTGCATAATGTTAAATCTTGTACGATGGTACGGAACCCTTCGTGTACGAGTTCGATTCGCACTTGCCCATTTTTTTTATTTTTATTTGTGTAAACTTTGACTTTATTCAGAAACAATGGAAAATGAGGACGAGTCTTTACTAGTGTCCACAGAAAAATAAAAATAAAACATAAGTCTAAAAATTGATCAAAACATACGTAGGATACCTTTTGAATTTACTGGTTTTTGCATAATTTTAAAAACTTGGACTCGTCGAGTATTAAAGTCTAGTCCCGAATCCGAGTAACTAACTACCCAAATTTTCGACGAGTCCGAGTCGAGTCGAATCGAGTCCAGAAACCCTAATGATACCCAGCAAACACAGAGGTGACTATAACATCGCTATAGCGTTACTTTTCTCCAAATTTTCGACCAACATTAAATTGATTTTCCTTATGTGGCTATTATTTTAGATTTGTGGACGAAATCTGTGTCGTGGGGTGGACTTGGTACGAGGGGAAGTAATCAGTTTATAATTTTACTAAAGCGTTAAATAAACATGCGCGCAAATGTAATTGCAGCGACTCTAATAAATTATTTAAACTCTTATCGATATCTGCTTCTTAAGCACCACAGGAGTTATTTTTTAAAGAAAATAGAGAGCTGCTACAGTGAACTGCGTTGACTATGTGAAAAGGAAGATAAAGCCACGTTGATATCATATATGAGTGTCGCGCGCTGCAACTCTAAGGTTCATTAGGGAAACATCTCTCAAATACGGTTTGTAAGTTAGCTCAAACGTAACACTCCAGCTCGTAAAAGTGATAGATTTAGCATAATAGATCAACTCTAGTCGCAGTGTCCGCAAGGTCTTAATGGCCTAGTAAGCCCTACTCTTAACCTTAAGCTTAAGCACTGACGATCGAGGACGTGAGATTAGGCATGAATTGCATTGTTTTGGCCCCTGATTTCAAATTAAAAGAAGTGAAAAAGCTAGAATTGGTCTAAGACCAATTCTTATGATACCCTAGATGAATGCACGTATGAAATTTCGTATGGTCACCCATTTGAGCAATTTTGATTTTTTGCATTGGTTTCTCGCATATATTTCTAGAACGGCTCGTCGGACAGAAAAAATTATTTTAATCAATTTTATAGGATTTCTTATTCTGAAGAAGTTTTTAGTACAATAAAAAAGTCTAGGACTGATCGTTTTCAAAGTATATGTAAAAAACCAAAATTTGTATATGGCAACACCAAGAAGGGGTTGCCCGATTTTGTTCATTTTTGAAATTTTATTTGCTATTAGCATGAAAACACAATGTACTAAATTTCAGCTTTTTATGTCGACGTGTTCTCAGGTAGTGTCCAAATATATCGTGGAAAACGAAATTTTTGTATGGCAACCCCACGAAGGAGTTGCCGGATTTGTCTCATTTTCAAACTTAATTTTAATTTTTTTTTTAATGTCCGTGTACAAAATTTCAGCTTTCTACGTGAACGCGTTCTCGAGTTATCGTGCGCACGGACGGACGGACAGACGGACATGCAAAAATCAAAATAACTTTTAATTTTATGCGGGGGTGTCCAATCCATTTTGCTCTACCATCATTATTTCTGTGCGTTACAAACGGAATGGCAAACTTAGTATACCCTATAGATTTCATCTAGGGTATAAAAAAAGGAATTAACGAAGTGATCATAGTCAGGTTTTACTCTGTTTCAATCAAAGCTGCAAACAAATTTGAAATTTTCCGTATTCTCGAAAACGAAGTCGAATCATAAATGGGTCTCAGACTATGTGAAATTGATGGAAGCACAAATAAAACCACCTCCAGTTGAAACAAATACAGCGTTGATCTATTATAAGAAAAATATTATTGAGATAAATAAAATCAACCTAATACATGTTAGGTATATCAATGTTTGTAGGTTCCGTAGAACCATTTTTTTAATTGCATCCCTTAGGCTTAGAATCATTTCTGTTTGAGTGTAGTGTAATAATAAATTAATATGAGGAGGTTGTTATGTAGTAAATTAGCGTGTGTGGACTACAGTCGGCATGTGGTAGATAATTGACGATGATTACTCTTTAAACTGTATGTAAATTTTATTGGTAGTTGACGACGTAACCCCAGGATAGGAGGCAGCCACAAAGCAGATCTCCTATATGTGTAGTAGTGGCAACTACAAGGCAGATCCCCTCTGACGAAGCTTTATAAAAAGTAGATCCCATGCTATACTTTAGGCGCAGGTAACGATTAGAAAATGTTAATTTGCTAGCCTAATCTTAATTATTATAGGTACATTACGATATGTACACATACAGTGGCATCTTTACGCATGGATCCGCTGAGCCCGGGCCTAGGGCCCCCGGTCCATAGGGCTCCCTAATATTTCTACCAACTGATGACTAATTCTTCAACCAGAAAGACAACCTATTACGAGTTAGTTTGGCAATTAGTACTGAAAGTAGACAGTGGGATTTATTCAAACTTCGCAGGCTAGCTTAGTACGCACACAGTGAGTAAATGTCACCCCATAAATTCATGTTTTATATCACCATTCATCCGTATAAATATCGAGCAGGAAGCTGTGACATGTGTATTTGTCATAAGGATGTATAAAATATCAACGAAAGAAACGCTATTGAGTCCTTCCAATTTGGAGCGAAAGGCTGCTTAAAACGAAAATTTCACTTAATGTTTAATGAATTACGTTGCTATCCTGAAAACTTCCTTTAATATTCGGTATGAGTGTTGAAAGATTTGATAATTTACTTCTACAGATTTTGAGGCCTGCTATAATTTATCAAAGTACCAATATGTGATCAATCAATTACCCGAAGAGAGACTTGTTATAACTCTTACATCTATAAATAGCGCTATCAGGTCTTATTTACAGTTGTTGTATTAATGCTTCATAATTAATCACACTATCGATGTAGCAGCTACTTTTGAAAAAAAGATGCATAAGTTTCTTCAGAGCTCTACAACTCCCAAAACAATTGCAGTCAACCGGCGACAAAAATGTTATCAGTGTATGCTCATTCATACATACATATAAAAGTGAAGGTGCGGTGATAGTTTCGTCAGTTGGGTGAATGTTTTGCTTATAATGAATTAACATTAATTTGTCACATTTATGGCGATTAACTTTATTCAGAAATAAAATCCAGGTCAATTGATTATTGCAATTATGCTAACTGTGCATTCTTGCGTTTTCAATTGATTTGTTAATCGTTTGTATTTGTATGCATAGTTACACTCCAAGTGGCGAGAACGAGCAACAGAAGTATATGACGTCATAGTTAGATTCCAGACGTATTCGAATGACATACATTTTGTAGGGTGTTGTTGGATTGTTGATGAAAGCAAAAATAAAACCACCTCCTCCAGGCCGTGGTGTTGCTTGTGATATCACAGCTAGAGCCCAAACGTGTTCGAGTGCCATACTTTTCATTGCATGTTGTTCGATTGATTTTTTTTTATTGTTTTGTTTAGATGGAGGTTATTCTGTTAGTTTTCACCGAAGGACGCATAAAAAGGATTTAGTGAAAAAAAAATATTTTTAATGAAAATACATTGAAGTTATTTTTTGTCGTAATTTTTTATTTCCTTTCATTTTTATTTGTTTTAAATAAATTAAATCGGAAAACCTAAGGGAGCCAATGTTTACCTTGCTTCCAATGATGCCACGCCACTGGCAAATAAATGTTCTATTCAAAGTTAAAAAATTATAATCTCGTGTGGTCATACGACGATATTAAATTTGGTTATCAATAACTTCTTACAATTTGCAAAATGTTATATCCTTAGACGAAATGATGTGTCCAAAGGACGTGTTTCTTTGAGATATTTTTCTGGCGAAATCATGTCAGTTTCGAATATTACTGTTAATGTTTTTCTCTTTTCCAGACTTCTCGTTCTTGTGTATGCAAATGGGAATAATAATTAATTTTATTTTTGATATTGATTTAACTAATTATTTATACTTCGTCATGTTGCACAAATTCTAGTAAAGTTAATATTTATCTGGAAACATAATCATTTGTTGTTATTATCATCAGCTATTATGATCAAGTTGTAGACTGATTTCAAATGCTCGAGAACTTTACATTTAAAATTACCAAACATACCTGACTCAAACAACAATCTAAAATTTGTTGGCAGTGGATTCCATATAATAATGGACTGGATGAAGAACTCACGCTTAGATGTAGACAATTATGTCTAGGCACTCTTAAAGTAGTACCTTGACTTGATATCGCAATCTGAAGTATATTATACAAGTAGCTGGGATTCCGAGACTTAAGAGTACCAGACAATATTTGAAATAGATCATAACGGTGCAACCAAGGATGGAGTTACCGTAAGGAGAGACATGTTCAAAACAACGGAGACCAAAAACATACCTTATAGTAGCGTTGAATGCTGTATTTAGCTTTCGAATAGACTCATAGTCAAGACAGGCAAATACTTCGCACCCATAGGTAAAAAGAGGGAAGACAAGTGTCCTAACGAGCCTTAAACGGGTTTTCGCTGGAGTAAAATTACTAGCTGCGCAGAGTGAACGAAGCCCACCATATACTTTTCTAATTAGAGCATTTCTATGATGGCCCCAGGAAAGAGTTCTATTGAAGATTTTCAAGTTAGAAACGGAATCATCAATTGGAATTTGCGTTCCATTGATTACGACAGGTGAGAAATAAATAAATATTTAAAATTGTTTTGTATATAATTAAGCATTTATTTTGGTAGGGTTCAAGTGTAGCATGTTGTCAATGGTCCACAAAGAAATAGAATGAAGATCATCGTTAATACATGAAACACCCTCTTCAGCTAATCCAATTGGTCTTGAGATGTACAATTGAACATCATCAGCATAAAGGTGCAGTTTTCTGTACTTAAAAGAATGAAATAAATCATTGATAACAAGAGAGAACAACAGAGGACCCAAGATAGATCCTTGGGGCACTTCTGAAACACCAATTGAAAAGATTAATATAAATTTTTAGAATACACAGATTGAATCCGATCCCTCAAGTAACTGCCGATAAGGTTTGCAGCCTGGGTAGATAACTTAAATTGCATTATCAGTTTTCTACATATCTCGCTATGATTCACCGAATCAAATGCCTTAGAGAAATCCAAGAGCACTAACATGGAGAACTCATCCCTGTCAATAGTAATTCGTATGTCATTGGATATTTTAAGAAGAGCAGTAATACAGCTATGCTTAGGTCTAAAACCTGATTGTTCTTCATTTAGTAAATTATGGAGAAAGAATATAAGGCAGGATCATTTTAACAAATTTCGGGCTTAAACCATCACATCCCGTGCTGTCAGATTTGATTTCACAAAAAGCCATGAGAACATCATTAGCTGTTACTCGGGTAAAATTAAATGGTAAAAACTTGCAAGCAAAACTAGGATTAGGCAATTCAGGACTACTTTGTGAACTCGAAGTTATTGCAGATACCATAAGAAATTTCTTGACGAGTTCTTCCGGATCAATGTCGATATTATTTTTAGTCGAACAAAGTACGTTGGAAGAACGTAAGTTTTTCCGTCATTTTTTTTGGTGATAGTTTAGTATTGAGCAATGAAGAAAAATTCCTCTTCTTGGCCATTTTGATTTCAAATGTTGTTCTATTACGAAGAACAGGATAGTCATCCCAGTTATCGTTTCCACATGTCAAATGCGCTATTGCTGCGATGAATGACGCTCATAATTCCAGGATTATATATAGTTTTTGTAACCAATGGAACATACTTTCCATGAAGATAATGGATCACTATAGATATCTTCTGTATACTTATTTTTACCTGGAATAGAATTTGCTTATTATTTATTTATTTATTAAATATTGAGTATAACTAGTGATCAGTTCACAATAGCTTGAGTGACAAATTCCAACTACAACGGTAACATTCATCGTCGAATATCAATTATTGCAAATAATTCTCAGTTCTTGAAGATTTTTAGGGCATAGTACTCGGACGTTGCAGCACTGCTACGAGGGGAAATGGTAATGGCTACGAGTCACGAATTTTGTGCTAATTAATAAACTATATTCGAATGCCCTATAGCACACACCTCAGATTTATTTAAACCATTAACAAATGAGTTTAAACTTTAAGCAAATAAATTTAAACTTTGAATAAATGATTTTAAACCCTTAACAAATAAAATTAAACCTTGAACAAATTATTTTAAATCCTTAACAAATATATTTAACTCCTTAACGAATGAGTTTCAACTGTTAACAAAAAGACTTAAACCGTTAGCAAATATATTTAAACTCTTAACAAATTTATGTATATTTAAATATTTTATTTCAACTTAAGTAAACATTTCATACAATTTTGCTCAAATTTTGGGTGCATAAATAATCTGCAATACTTCTGACTTTTCAGTGCAACGGCTGACCATCCGCTGCCTCAGGAATAAGTAAAACCAAATTAGTGCGATGCTTAACTTATTTTCCCACAGATCGAATGGTTTGAACATTTGTCATCTAAATGCCCGTAGTGTAAGAGCTGAAATGTTAAAATTGCATCAAATATTTCTCGACACAAAATTGCACGGTAAACATCCAAGGATTCAAACTTTATCGTATCGATCGAAAAGATTGAGTTGGGGACGGTGTTGCGGTCTACGTAAAGGAAGTTGGCCACGGCCCAGACAAATTACTATTGGCTTGTATCTACTGTCCTCCTCACAAATTTTGCCCCGAGAATACTATAGAGCTCGAAGAGATATTCACCCAAATCTCCCATCAGTATTCTAACGTAATCTTGGGTGGAGATTTTAATGTAAATATAGTACGTAGAGATTAAAACGTGGATTCATTTTTACACCTTTCCGAGTCACTCCATCTTAACGTGCTAAATTCTACTGGATACTACTCTTGGATATATTCTTCAGCTCTGACGTAAAGAAAGTCTTAATCTTCGATCATCTAAGTCCGCTTAGTATTTTCGATCATTACTTCGTATTCCTATTCTACGAGTTCCATTTCACTATTCAGTCCAGAATTCTCGAGTCTCGTAATTACAATAGAATCAATGTGGAGCGTCTACTCGAAGAGGCATCAGCGCATCACTGGAAGCTTATTAAAAATTATAACTCTTTAGATGATCAATTAGAAATATTTTAATTGTTATTTAAGGGAATTAAGGAAAGTATAGGAGAGGTTAATGTCCTCGCAAATAATTAATCTTGTGGAGCGAATGATATGCTCTTCAGATGGCAGTCCGGTTTTCGCCCTGGGCATAGCTGTGAGACTGCTTTACTGAAAGTCGCTACAGATATACGAAGCGTGCTGGACAATAATCATCTATCTATATTAGGTCTGCCTGATTTTACTTAAGCTTTCGACAGCATTGACACAAGTTACGTGACAAATTCTTTTTCTCCCGAACTGCAATTGCAATGATCAGCAAAGTTTTATCCAATCGCTTCCAACAAATCCTAGTTGATGGAGCTAAGTCTAACTTCCTTCCACTTTGTTTATAAATGATCTTCCGTATGTTGTAATGGATGAGAATTTGCATATATACGTTGATGACGTGCAGCTCTATCTGTCTAGACCTATTAGATTGCAGGAGGTCTGTATTGCTCGCATTAATGGCGATCTAAATCGAATATCCGCTTGGGCTGAATCTAACCGGCTCTAGCTCAACCCGAAGAAGTCGACCTGAATAACCTTTTATTGTTGGGTACTAGACACGGAGTTATTGCCACCTGTACTGCTGAATAATGAGATTAATGAGATATTACATTTCTCCGAAAAGGTTACTAGCCTTGGAGATGCCCTTAACAGCAAACTAACCTGCTGCGATCAAGTTTGTAGCATAGTCCGAAAAATCTATATTGGCCTCCGTAGGTTGTAGATCTCGGGGAGGTTATTGTTAGTTGATCCGCGACTCAAACTGGGCAAGGCTCTGCTTGATCCTCATTTTCTTTACAGCAGCACTATCTTCTCTTCCCTCGATGCAGCCTGTAATCGTAAGCTTAATATTGTGAGCGTTTTGTTTATGGACTACGTCGCTTTGATCATGTATCACAATATATTCCGTCAGTTCTATAGGGAGTTCGTTGAATGCTTATCGTGATGTCACTGCCCTAAGTTTCTTACATCATCTAATAAACAAGCGTTCACAATTGTACTTATTCGAGCACCTGGGTTTTTTGTACTCGCACCGCCATTTCAGCCTACTTATACCCCGATTCCGCACACTAAATGGGTAACGCTCTTACTTTGTCCACATTGCACGTAAATGGAAATTTCTTCCCAATGATATTAGAACGATTGGCTCGACGAGCATTTTCAGAGCGAAATTAATTCAGTATTTAGTGTCCACTGAAGTGGATTGAGATCGCCAATGCATGAGCTGGGTCCGCTCCTAAAACAACTGTAGGTTGATTTATTGGATACATATCTTCAGATTTCTATTCTTTTTATTTTCTTTCTCTTATTCTTCACTTCTTTATATTAGTTTGATAATTATAAGCACATAATTGTAGGATAGCTGAAATTTTTTTTTTAATATAATTCTCTTCATTTTATGTCTTCTGCATAATCAATATATATCATATTTTAGGTATACATTAAACAAATTTTTGAATTTGAATTTGAAATTATGAACAATATGTGACACAAGGTATTTTAATGAACATAGCACGCCCTAATGAATCATTAGTACTAACTATTCATCAAAAATGCCAAGTGTCACATAGTATATGTCATTATCGCTCGAAAATCAGATAATAATAAAGTACGCTAATGAAGCGTTTGTTTCCCACATTAGAGCTATAATGAGGAAAAATGTGCTAGATTTGGCATACAATATAAATGTGGAGCTTCGTTGTGCATCTGCCGATTTGAAAAATAAGAAAAAGATATGCAAAGAAATGCAAATATTTTTAATATAAAGTTTTTCTCATTTCGAAATAGTTAAATTGAAAAATGAAATAAATAAAAACTAAGTTTATAGCGTTGATTCGATCCATATCTCTTCTTTAATGTCATAAGTTTATCAAAACCAGTTTGACAGTAACAACTTAATTAAAGAAATGGCTATATGTCATTACAGACTAATGAGTCGATAGTTATTTCTTCATTAAGAGCGCTGTGTGTCTAGGGCATTAGTTTTACTTTTATTTCTTTCATAATCATTCCAAATTTATTTAATGAAAAATTACAGGAAAATTATATATATTATTTTCATCTACTACATACACATATCCACATAAAAGTCAGACTTCCTATTATAAATCTACAGACTTTCTTTGGCTGTAAATTTCTCAGTCTCTCATTGAATGCATTTTAAAATCTGCTCACAGAATTTTTATTGCAAGTATATTATACCAATTGCAGTTGGCGAAAAATCAAAAATTTTATTACTCCATTTCAATAACTACATACACTTAACAAAAAAACTCATTGGAAACATAAAATGAAGCCACCGGATGATAAATTTCATAATGAAATTCAAAAAACGAAAAAACTTATCATAAATCTAAGGACCTTAAATCCAATGCTTCTGTTAAATTATGCAATCAAGTCATGTTCACCGCCAATCATCAATATTTTATTGCTCGTTATTTTGCTTTATTGCGATTTCGTGGATGATTTAAGGCACATTCCCACGGGTTCCACAATTTACTACAATACTACAAGTCCAAAGGATTTCCCCCATAATGATAATCATCGAAGATTTCCTCTTTATCCCTTGTGTCCACGACAACGACGACGGTATCTACTTAAAATTCCATCATTTTCCACCACCGTCTTGCTGAGGGTAGAAAAAGTTTCTAATTCAAATTCATTTTATTAAAAATTTAAATTATAATCGCATTTTCAATTTCTTATTCAATTTCTGGGTGGTGTTTTTATAATAAATGCATTCAGCCTCTGGAAATCTCCCGGTACTGCCATACTTAATGCTCCAAATGTCTGTTCTGGACCCAGTTAGTTTCCTGGTTGTGCGAACTTGAAACATCCTCCTCTATCATATATTACAATCAAATGACACTTTTTCCATGCTATTATATCCCATGAGACTATATATGTATGTAGGTACTGTACATATGTATGTTAGTATACTCTGAAAGTCTTGTGTAATAATATATTCGGGTTGGCAGGAATTGAAAGTGAAAATCCGCAGAAACCCCTCTGAAAAGTGCACACATTCGCACTAACAGGCTTCACAAATTCCCCTATGACAGGGGGAATCTTGCAACTTAGCAGTAAAGTCCGTAAGCCACCCACCCAACTTGGGAATTCACTTATATGTGAAAAGTGCTGGGCAAGGCTAAAGTGATACCACTAAAAACGCGAAACATCTCTTTTCTAGAAAATTTTTCCAACGACCTGCAATGAAGAGAAGGCGAAATACTTATAGTCTCTCTCTCGGTTTACTTAGTTGGCCTGATGAAAGTGCAAACATTTTTCATACCAACCCGGTCTTATGGGGTTCTTATGTGCTAACAAGTTCACAACTGAAAATTACATTTCGACTAGTTCTGGGTAAGTGACAGCTAGAGATTTGCTAGAAGGTGTGTTTACGTTTTAAAGAATTCCCTCTCTGACGTCAAGTGCTAGGAAAATTTATACGCGCCGTCGGTTACTCTTCTACCTACCTTTTGTGTCAACTTGGATGTTTGCAGAAGGAGCATCAAGGTCACCTTGATTACCATTCCATGGCATTAAATTGAATTATTTTTACTTTAATTTTTTTTTCTGTAAATATGTTTGTATGTATATTTTCAGTTTTTTTGTGTCTGTACATAGTGAAAGTTGCCATTAGCATTATTAACTAAGTAATCCTTTAGCTTGTCTCTCAATTATTGATTATAACTCAAGTAAATAGTTGCACTATTTTAAAATAATTAGATATTTTTTCAACGCTGTATAACTGGTGTTTATATGTGTCATGATGGCTGGAAATTGTAAATGAATATGTCGAAGATATAAATAACTCAGGGCTAACCGATTGCTATTCAGTTCGAAAACTATCAGGCCGGAAGGACCGGAGACAGAAATTTTTCATTAAAGGAATTAGAATTAGAACTATCATTTATTTACTGTACATAAGATATTAGATCTTATATATAAGCACATTGAAGAAAAAAGGAAAAAGTATGTATTGAGGCATAAGACAAACAAATCTACATCAATCGCTAAATATTCCTCTCCTAGCCACGTCAGGGACTTCAGACTTATAAGTTTATTATGTTTTCTAGCGAAGGCACTAGAAAAAATCAATGGAAAATCAAATTTCCGAACATTTGGATCGAATGAATACCCTGAGTCGTTGGCAGTCAGGTTTTCGTCCTGGTCATAGTTGTGAGACAGTTCTCTTAAAAATCACTACGGACATTAGAACCGCTTTGAATGATGACCGCATTGCGCCCTTAGGTTGACTCGATTTCACGAAAGCTTTCGATAGCATTGATCATACGAAACTTCTTAAGAAGCTGAAGAGCCTTTTTGATTTCGTCTCGCCGGCACTGAAATTAATTGGAAACTTTTTGGAGAAGCACTCGCAACGAGTCTAAGTGAATGAAGTTGTTTCCTCTAGACTCTCTTTGTCTGTCGGAGTCCCGCAAGGGTCAATGCTAGGACCTCTGCTCTTTTCAGTCTTTTTATTATTGATTTGCCAACTGTTATTAGGAATAGCTCCATTCATCTGTACGCTGATGACATGCAAATATATCTTGAGCATCCCATGGGGCTCTTAGAGGACTGCGTTAGCAGAATTAACGAAGATCTTCATAATATATTAAAATGGTCAATCGACAATAATCTAAAGCTCAACCCCAAAAAATCTTAAGCGCTAGCGTTAAGCAAAGGAAGCTGCGATCACACCAATTTTCTCACGATAGAGTTCGATCGCACCACTATACCCATATGTACAGAAAGTTAAAAATTTAGACATTGTGTTAAATTCACAGATGGACTGTTGCGACCATATTAAAATGAGACTAGGTAAAATTTATGGGGTACTTCGCCGACTTTAGCTGTATGCTGACCTGACATGTACAAAAGGCTACTAGTTTTATTCCACTATATCGATCCTTACTTCTTTGATTTGTTACAGAAATTTTGAATTTGAACTTGAAATACGTATGAAGTACGTTCGATTATCAAATCGTACACTGCTTCTGGTATTAAAAAACAATTTAATCAAGGCTTTATTAAAAGTATACGGGAAGTTACGAATCGCAGTCATTTCGTCGTCATTCTCTGAATCAAGCTCTGATGAATATTTGCCAGGCAATGAACTCATCATGCCACTACTACATACATATATTTTCCTCCATAATAGAGAAGGGAAGGAAAAATCCTGAATTTCGTTTTAAATCAATTTTCAACTAGCCATGTTAAAACGAAGTTCACTATAAAACGCTTCTTTCCTTACCCAAATATTAAAAATTCCATGGATAAAGCTTTGTAGGTACTATGCGAATAAATTTCGTCTATAACGTCTCTTTATTTACGAGAAATGGTACCTCCTATAGAAAAACTGCTGTGGGTCGAAACGGTCTCAAAAAACATTTTTGTGTAAATTCTTTTACAGAGTCCCTATGAAATAAATTCATGAAGAATTTAGTCAGTATGAAATTGACCGAGATTGCTGCCATGTCTATGTAGCTCGAGAACCCAATGACAAAATTTTTTTTTTTTTTTTACTTCTAAAGGAGGATAAGCATTATTGTATGAAACTTTGTATCAATTTGTATCAAAACCTTTGATCAGACCACAACTTGTGCAACAATAATACAACACTCCCAATTGTAACATTATATTATAATTATTATTATTTTTTTTTTAATAAAAGCTTAATGTAAGAAAATACAACATATAACCAGACAGTTTCAATTGTGTAGTATATATGAGCCCAATCAACACGAGACTGGGCTTATCCTTTTTCGTCAATAACAATTTCATCTAGATGACTTGCGGGTGGAATAAATGGGCTATGCGCCTCTAATCCCAACCGAAATAACATGAGTAAAACTTTCCAATATGTTTCAGTCAGTTAATCAAGTTTACAAACCGTGCACATCCTTTTATCCTTCGAATTACTTTCGGCCGTACAATAGAACTCGGTATTGCTTTTTTATCCCGAGCCGTGCGAATGTGGAACAGTCTACCATCTTCCGTCTATCGTTGGGCATACATTCTGCGAAGAATTAAGGGCGACATATATAGGCACCTCTGATACTCTCCACATATCCCCTAATCACTTCCCTATCTCCTGCCTTCCATGCTGTATTTTACACTATAAGATATTCCCTGAGCTTGGCTTCATAATAAGAAAAAATAAATAAATAAATAAATAAAAAATCATAACTTCTGTCAACTACTTATGATACAAAAAGTGCCTAAAAAAAAAAGTTTACATTTGATTTATCAATTTAAAAGAAAGGTTGACGTCTGTCGATAAAATTTTTATTAATTATTAAAATACAGAGCTTAGGAATTTACTTCTTAAAAACAACGGCATTTAAATGTAAACCATCACGCTCACGGCACTCGATTAAACGAACAGCGAAATTTCCCATGACGGCTCGGCATTTAGACTTCGTGATGACTAGCATTGCGTAACGGATATTTTCTCTCAACTGCACCATCGTAGTCGGATTGTTGATATACACTTATGTGTTGAGATATCCCCATAACAAAATGTCCGTTGGGCTTACATAAGGACTGCATGGGGGCCAATTTATGTCATCTCTCCTGAAGAATTGTTAGGGACAATTTTACGAACAGAGATGTATTAGACGTATGTGGCGTGGCTCCGCTATTCCCATTACGAACCTCGTTCCGCCATTAGTGACGAAGTATCGTCAAAATGTATAAGAAAGCACGGTACAGAGAACACAATAGTCTTTCTCCCCTCTCTGTCTTTCCTATAAAAAAAAATGTATATACTTTATTCACAGAATTACGTCACACACTATCAGCTGCAATGTGTCAACATTTTAATGGGAATACTTTGTCTTCTATTTACCTTGCCAAGAAGTCGTCTAGAATCTTCAGATAATTCACTGTAACTGGCCGTCCCCTTTCGTCTTCACAAAAAGTACGGGCCCATTATTCTTTGCGGCAACACCGCAGCCCTTATGCAGTAACTTTAGGAGAATATATAATGCCTCATCGGAAAACCGCTCAGTAACTTGCATAAGGAATTGACCCCTATGATTGGCATCCTATTGCTTTAATTCTTGCACCAATTGGATTTTGTAGGCGTGCAGTTTTAGATCTTTGTGCAAAATATGGTGCAATTATGATCTATGCATATTCAAAGTATTTGCGCGTTTACGAATGGAATGGTTCGGATCTTCTGTTGATTTAACCTCTCCATGGACTCATCCATTCTTGATGACCTTGGTCATACGGACCTCGATTTTTCCAGTGTTCAACTCGTCTCTGCAAACTTTCTGACCCATTTTCGAATGCGAGGAAACTTGGCGCATCATTTAAGTTATGCAAACCACTATGACTGCAAAATTTTCTTCGTTCTTTACTGACCGAATCACCATTTCTGTTCTCACACACAGAGGGTGCGGTCCGCTGCCGAGAAATACTTCATAGTAACTGAATTCCTAGAAGCCCTGCAGTCGATTGACATATCACCCGTGCGCCGTGTATATGTTGCGTTTACGCAGTAAGCTAACCGATTATAAACTTTCATTTCAGACAACTTGAATATAAAGAAAAGAAGAAAAAAAAACATTACGTGATTTGACGTGACGTTGCGATTGTACATGGGCTTTTTAGCAACCATTCGTTAGTTTGCTGGATACTACAATTACATAAATAAATTTTATTCATTTCTATTCTGTAAAAAATATTCCGCAATTGCTCGCTATTAAATATGGGAAGATTAAAATGAGATGACTCAGCGGGAATCTTTAAAATGAGGAAGATTTGCATTCATTGAAACAACAACAATTCCCTTCCTACCCAGAGATATAGTCTAGAAGTTACAAGTTAGAAAAGAAAGGGATCCCGATATAAGGATACTGAAGGTACAATACTTATTACCTTTATAAACAGTCCGGGGTAATAAAGATATCGATAGTTTTCTACGTTAAGTACTCTCAGCTAATAATTTACTTCATTTTTTGTTGGTTTCAAAATTTATTTTTAATGTAAATTTGCCTTCATCGAACATGCTATTATTTATACTAATTTCAGAAGCAGTAAACTATCATTAGATGCCTGTATTAAAATACATGCGAATTCGCACGTAATATATCGTAGGTTTATATATTGTTACGAGCGTGGCCTTAGTTCGTTATTTAAAACACAATATTTCAGATATCATTAACAAGTTCCTTTTTATAACATTTACAAACAACTATCAAAACAACTGTTTATAGTTATCGCTAGTACTGTACTTCTAATTATCGCAATCCAAATAGTTTACTTCGTTCACTTCACTGTCTGAAATAAGACTCCGCCTCCTGGATGTGAGTAGTGCCGTATTTATACTCTTCAAATTATACTAGAACCTTCCCGAATATTCCGTTTTCCGAACCCAAGTTTACTAAGATGTCACTAGCCTAAAGTTGTTTCCATTTCCAACAGATGTCGCTTGTGTCACTTTGTGGAACGTAACAATATTCATAGAATTCAGAAAATAATAAAAAATTAATAGGAAAAGAAAAAGTCGTACCTCAATAAATGACGTATGTATGTAGGCACATACATATATTTGCAGACTCGGACCGGCTTTAAGAAAGACTGCGTTATAAAACATGTCTCCATTGCCTCCAAATAGATCGTGAACACCTCACACAACTGACGCCTTCCATTGCCATCATTAAACACAAAGTTAATCAAAAACTTAGTAATAATAAACCGAAGTCACACTGAAAAGAAGATAACAAAGTCCAACAAAACTGAGCAACATGTACAAAACTGATACCGGGATTCCATAATCAAGCCAGATTCAGGAAGCCAAAAATAAGCTGATGGCACACGGAAATTCATTGTAAACGATGAACAAGAGAAAAGCTACTATTGGTCTAAGACCAATAATAATATACCCTGGATGAACGAAATGGTTAAATAAAGTGAAAACCCCAAAGTTGTGTATGGCAACACCAAGAACAGTTTACCCGATTTAGTCCATTTTTCAAATTTTATTTACCATTTTTATGAAAATGTTCTGAACAAAGTTGCAGCACTCTACGGCGACGCGTTCTCTGGCAGTTTCCAAATATGTGGTGAAAAATCATAGTTTTGTTATGGCTACACCAAGAAAGGGTTGCCTGATTTGGACCAATTTCTGAACTTATATCAGTATATGCAGTTTTTATGAAAATGCCGTGTGCAAATTTGAGCTCTCTACGTCAACGCGTTCTCAGACAGTGTCTAAATATATAGTGAAAACAAAAGTTTTGTATGGCAAAAACAAGAATGGGGCTCGCTTTAGTCCATTCCTGAAACGCGTTCTTGTGCAGATCGCAAATATACAGAGAAAAACGAAATTTTTGTATGGCAACCCTACGAAGGAAAATTAGATAAAGAATTTTCCTACCTAAATTTACTTTTTTTAAAAAGCCCATATGCGAAATTTGAAAGTTTGGTACTATAAATGAACACATTCACCAGTTGTCGTAGGAATTGACAGACAGACGGAGGGACAAACAAGCAAAAATCAAAATAATTTTTAATATTATGCCTGTTGTCCAATCTATTATGATCTACCACAATTATTTCTATGGGTTAAAAACGGAATGACAAACCCTAGTATGTTTTCATTATCTATAGGGTATAAAAATACTTGGCAGTATTAGAACCAGTGGTTAATACTTTGCAAGTAAGGAGTCTGGATTGACGATTATTTCAAAAATTAAAAGCAATTGCAATGGAATCGGAAATAGAAATTTCTGTTCCATGGCCTACTCAGAAGCAAAGATACCCAATACAATCGGCCATAAGACTAATTATACCCCATACCCCTCCTCTTGCCTTGACAAAACCACATTCCCTATACATGCTCACAATGAGTATCAATGAATTAAAAGAAGTAAGAAAGTTTGAATTCGTCTAAGATCAATTCTTACAATACCCTAGATGAATGCCGTGTGTAATTTCGTACGGTCACTAATTCGTGCAAGTTTGATTTTTGAAGTGGTTTTTCGCATATATTTCATATATTGCACATTATGAAGAGCTTTTCAGTACAATAAAAACATCTAGAACTAATAATTTTTACAGTATACGTAAAAAACCTTCATTTTTATATGGCAACACCAAGAAGGGGTTGCCCGATTTAGTTCATTTTTAAATTTTATTTACTGTTGCTATGAAAACACCATGTACCAAATTTCTCAGGCAGTCATCAAATATATAGTAAAAAACGTAATTTTTGTATGGCAACCCTACGAAGGAGCTAATCGATTTGTCACATTTTCGAACTTGAATTTACTTCTTTTTAAGAAAGCCCGTGTGCAAAATTTCAGCTATTTAAGTGGACGCGTTATAGTGAGTTATAGTGAGGACTGGCAGACAGACAGACAGACAGACGGACGGACGGACGGACGGACAGACGGAGGGATATGCAAAACTCAAAATATCTTTTAATATTACGCGTGGGTGTGCACCCCATTTATCAGCATTATTTCTGTGTGTTACAAACAGAATTAAAAACTTTGTATACTCCATGATTTTATCTAGGGTATAAAAAACAGCAGAATCCTATTTAGCGGAGGAGGGGTTTGAGTAATTTCAAACCTGTATAATATACGAGTCTACAGGTAATGTTTTGCCTACTGCATGCAATGTTTAAAAGACAAGTACCGAGGTACTGGGTTGGCCAGGTACCGAGGTTGGCCAGTTACTGGCTCTGTATAGTCGACAATTTAAATTTCATAAAGAAATTTTTTGAGCATACTGCATGTTTCGATTAACAGCGCAGGGCGAACTCAGCAGGACAGCATTGAAACCCAGAACTGCCTGCTGTCTACACTACAGTGATCTCAGATGTTCAAAAGCTGCTGGTGTATATATAGAGATTTATTAAAAATTCTAAATATGAATCATTTAAAGGAAAATGGGTTTTATTCACATTAAACGATTCTTGGACATCTAATTCTAACTAAATTTATTAAATTCAAACAATTCATATTTAGATATATTTATATCCCCCCCCCCAACTTTTGAACATCTGAGCTCACAGCAGGCAATTCAGGGTTTCATTGCTGTCCTGATTAGATCGCCCTGCACTGCTGATCGAAACATGGAGTATACTCAAAAAAATTCTTTATGAAGTTTTGCTTTTCGGCTATAAAGTCAGTAACTGACCAGTACCTCGATACATATCTTTTAAACATCCTTTATAAAGTTTTGTGAATTGGAAGATGTCACAGCGGAGCTGGACCTATGGTAAAAAAAACCTAGGCTTTTTCCCGCCATTATACGGGCACTCTCCATTTTGAACAGAATCCCATCCACTATACAACCCCACCGTACCAACGGTCATTCCGTACGCTTCGAAGACTGCAGACCTAGCTGAGGAGCACTATGGGAATGGAAAAGGAAAAGCTGACCTTCCGGATTATGTCTGGTGAGCGAGTATTGAAATTTTGTTAAAGAAAACCGGGAGAAGGTCGAAAAGAGAGTTTTAGAAAAATGTTCAGCAAACTCGAGAAAATTGTTATTACCGTAAAAATTAAACACCCTTTCCGACAAGAAATAATAGCAACGCAATATTATTTGTGGTGGTGACTACTATTTTTATTCCCCATGAAAACTATGTGGCGGGGTATACTAAGTTTGTCATTCCATTAACGCATAGAAATAATATGGTAGAGCAGCATTTATTGGAAACCCACATGTAATGGCTTTTACACACTATTCGCCAAGCTTCCGACAGTTAACTGTCCATCATCAGTTAATTTCATTGCATTCCCACTAGGCTGTCAGTAATCCATAATTTTTCCTACATTATATACAAAGCTCAGAGTAATTTGGACACATATTATACATTGAACCATCAAACAACTCAACACCTACAGTTCAAAATATTTTCGGAGAGTTTTTCTGATAGTGACTATCGTGATGTGACGTGTCGCTGATGGATAGGATTCAACTGCATTGTAGAATATTTTGATTGGGAATAGTCCTTTGTAGGAATTAAAAGTATGTCCCTCTGTCTATCCGTTTGTCTCTCCTCACGATAGATAACTCCAGAACGTGTGCACTTAGAGAGCTGAAATTTTGCATATGGCCTTTAAAAAAAAAGTAAATTTAAGTTCGAAAATGCATAAAATCGGGCAACTCCATCGTAAGGTTGCTATACAAAAATCTCGTTTTTCGCTTATTTGGGCACTGCCCAAGAAAGCGTTGATGTAGAAACAATAAATTTAGTACATGACTTTCTCATGATAATGGTACATAAAATTTCAAAAAGGGACTAATCCAGGACACCATTTCCTGTTGTTGCCATAGAATACTTTGATCTTCACTATATATTTGGGCACTGCCTGAAACGCATCGATGTGGAGCGCTTAAATTTTGTATACGGCGTTTTTATAAACATAGTAAATATAAAAATTTAGGTTTTTTGCATATATATATATATATATATAAGTCCTAGATGTTTTTATTGTACTGAAAATTTCTTCAGAATATGAAATCCTATAAAATTGGTTATAAACATTTTTTCTGTCCGACGAACCGTTCTAGAAATATATGCGAAAAACCACTTAAAAAATTAGACTTGCACATATGGGGACCTCAACTGAAATTACATACGGATATTCATCAGATGGTGCTCCTGCAATGGTTGGGAAACACGAAGGTTTAGTAAAATTGATTGAAAACGAGGCCTGGAAACTTGGTAATACTTCGATGCTAAATTTTCATTGCATTATTCATCAGGAGAATTTATGCTCCAAGTCCCTGAAAATGGATCATGTCATGAAGGTGGTCATCAAAACAGTGAACTTTATTAAGTCGAAGGGTTTGAATCACCGTCAGTTCCAAGAGTTTCTTAAGTCTTTGGATTCAGAGAATAATGACGTTAAATTTTATGCAGAAGTAAGATGGCTGACCCGTGCCAAAATGTTGAAAAGAGTGTTTGATTTGAAGCAAGAAATACAATCATTCTTCGCAAGCAAGTCAAAAAGTATCCCAGAATTTGAAGACAAGGAGTGGATTAGCGACTTTTCATTTCTGGTCAATATAGTTAGCCACCTAAATGTTGTTAATACTCGTGTACAAGGGAAAGATAAACTAATTAATAACATGTATGATTTTATTTCCGCATTCCAAATGAAACTTGGGCTTTGGGAACAACAGTTAAGGACAAAAATCTTTACTCACTTTCCTACATTGTTATTGCAACCAGACGTCACACAAATAGCGGCAGATAAATACGCTTCGTTGATATCCGACTTGAACCTGGAATTTGAAAACCGATTTCCAGATTTTAAAAAGCATCGTGTCGTTTTTGCTGCATTTGCAACGCCATTCTCCGCAGACGTGAATTTATTGCCAGGAATTTTTCAAGTGGAACATTGTGAAATGTGTTGTGATGCACAGTTAAAGGAGAAATTCAGTCAGGTTGGTTTGGAAGAGTTTTACAAAATATATTTGGCAAAGGAGAAATATCCTGCATTTTACAAACATGCTCTATCGATGATTTCGCTATTTGGAAACATTTACACTTGTGAACAACTTTTTAGTGGAATGAAGCATATTAAATCTCAAATAAGAACACGAATTACTGATAAGCACTTGGAAAATTGTTTGCGTGTAGCAACAACATCAATCGTTATCAACATTGATGAACTTAGTTCTGATATACAAAATCAGACGTCTCACTAAAATATATTATATTTTGCTTATTTTTTGTATTGCCTAACTCTAATCTAATAAATATATTTGATTCTCATTTTTGTTATATCTTCTTAAAAAACACTATTTCTTTCTTTTCTTTCTCATTTCTAAAATCTGGCCCAGCTGCTGAAAAGGTTGGCCACCCATGATCTGGAGTATTGTAAAAATTTATTTAAGACCAATTCTAGCTTTTTTACTTGTTTTCTCCAAGTTCTTGTATTTTTTTTATAAAAGGACATACATGTCGTTACGTCATACCTCATCGCAATCATACCCCCCACCCCCTCCCTTCGAACGACATAAGCTGCTCCTCATAAGTCCAGAGCCTTGGTAGGCTGGCGGAAGAAGCAGCAATTGACGTGTCCGTTGGGATTTCGATGATGGATAAATAAAAAAATAGGAGGGGAATTCCTGATGCACCTGCGTTTGATTCATTCCATTTATGGCACTATTCATACCATAGTGTCCTTAATGTACTTATAATTCCATTCTGCAATAAGTTAGACCATGCCTTCCATAGTATAAAACGAGCTACTTAAGAAGCCCTTTTCGAAAATGTACATCTCAATTCTGTTGGTTGGTTAGTTAGACCGTTTTAACTCATCCTCCTTTGGTTTTAGTAGCTTTCGAAAAAAAAAATTAAAAAACGCTCGACTTCCCACAAAGAACAATGTAATACTTATTTAAGCAACATATTAAGAGACAGTTGTTACATGTATGTTATTGAAAAATTTAAGGATTACACATAAGTAACGTCAATTAATCTTTCTTTTAGTCTCAGGTGATGTATTGTTAATGACTAACGCCTGAAGGGCTCTTATTCTCATCAAATTTGTAGTTAAATTCAAAACTGTCGTAAGCCGTCTCCATTTACTAAGGCCATAATAATTTAAACATTTAATTTGTCTGTGTTCAACGTTTAGTCTACTACATCGGTTGTCAACCTCCTTCAAATGCTCAACCGGAGCGTATAGGATATCCGACTAGGATATGCTCCATATGTATAACTTTAAATATTTATGTAGATACATGTGTACATAGATTTACGACATCTCTCGAGTATTAATCTTTAAGGAGTTAATTAAAGGGCAGGCTTGGCTTTAAAAATATTTATGAAATTGCAGAAATTGTATAATCAAAGACTTGGGGACTGTTGGATAGAGTGAGATAGATTTTCGCTTTGAATAAAGTAGAAGAAATTCTTTATAAGATTTTTTTATTATCTTACTTGGACGGGCATTTCACAAATAGTTTTGTAGATTAAATTCTTATTCCCTAGACTGGAGGACTTGTTTTTAAAGTAGAGTAAATAAATGGTTTGTTAAAATTACTTAAATCAAATAGGCGGAACCATATCGTAAACTTAAATCATTTTTAACTATATGCAAATGTTGGTTTTTACCTCACCCTCGAGTTCTAATTTGTCTCGTCATGATATTATATACTTACCTACCTACTTTGATTGGATTGTAGCGATGTCGTTCGCGACGAACCCTAGGGTGAAAAAATTGTGTTATGTTGTAAAATTTTTGAAAAGTTCCGTGCCTTACTTGAATTCACACCACTTGAGCTGTTCTCGTGAATGCTATATACAAGGACTTCTTATAGAGGTACCCTGTCGATTTTTATCTTTTTTCTTGTACCCCCTGGACTCTTTTGACTTTTTATGAATGATTTATCTAAAGTCTTTTATGCCGATGATACAAATATATTTTTCATTCACTTGTGGTTATCTCTAGAGGATCCCATCTGGAAATGGAAGTATACAAAGAGGCATGAAGCAACAATTTTCAGAAGCTTGAAGGCACTTACACACACGGTAATCAGTATTCGTATCTTTTTAACCATTGCATGTCATTGGAAAGAATCAGATTTTTTTTGCTTTCTTCCCGCCTACCTTTTTGGAATATTACTGGCAGATTTGTACTTATCAAATCTTTCGAAGACAGTTCCATAAAAGCATCTACGATTTACATTCGTTTAACTGACACAGTACATGAAAAGTTTCCAAAATGCTTTCAAAGGCAATTGGTACGATTTGTGTAATTTGCTTCCTATAGAAGATGCTTTTGTTTTCCCGCTGGGATTAATATGACTTAAGTGCTAGACAAATTGGAACAAACAGTTAATAAAACCCTCATTTTGTATGCAAGAAATTTCAAAACATTTGTTTGTTTTTATATAAAACAAGGATTAATACGGAATCTATTACACGTCGCTCTTAACTGCATTGGAATTCCATTTGCCGATAAGGTGAAAAACCGTAGTAGTACATTTTTATTTTGTGACGAAGGTGGGAAACTAGTGACATTTCGATTAATCTGAAGTCTTCATAGATCCTATAAATTATTCTATTTTAGTGAAAGGAAATTAATAATACTTAAGTTTTGTCCTGTCCGTTGTGTGTTCCGAGTTCAACTCGAGGTGCTGTATTTATCTTCCAACTACAGACTGTTGACCGGCAGAGGCTGCATGCAGTTACCGCAGGACCCTTATTCCGATATGCTCATTGGCTTAGTAGCTGAAGCAATAACTTCAATTGATCCAGGATACACAAGAATGTCATAGGCAGTGGCTGGATTCTATGACACTAAGGAATGGAAATAAGTTCAGTTATCGCGTACTTTTATATGGGAAATCACAAGAAAAAAAAACTTATGTAGAAGTCTTTTACTGGACTGGGTCTACCACATTATATTAAGCTATTTGATTTTGCACAAAACATTGTCACGAGCCATGTGAACGAACGGGGTACGCTCACGAACTTTTGTTTTGTTTGGAAAATAAGTTGTTGTTAACAAAACCAAACTTAGGTACTCTAGAATTGAATTTCAGTATGCTTAAATAGTCAGCACGTTATTCGGGCCTTTTCCCGACAAAAATGGGGTCTGAAGAGAAAGCGAAAACTAACCTAACCTAGGTTTCTAAATATAATGAACTTCATGCTTCTGATGATTTGCGCTATAATGGGGAAACACCTACAACCCAAAGTCAAGGTTGAATGCACCAGAGTCCCGGAAAAAGAGATTTTGAAACATGTGAAAGTATAATTATCAAAAAATGTTTCACTGGCGAAAAAAAGCAATTTCCAAGCAATTAATAATTTTTCTGACTAAGCCAGAATAAAATTCAAATATCAAAGAACCTTTTAAGAAGGAAATTTAAAAAAAAATTATTTTTCCAAAGTAAGTACCTACATATCGTCGTTTGTAGTTTGCACCATATGCCAAAATGCAATTTTGAGATAAATGCAGTTAAAGTTGAGACCTTTTATTATAAATTTTTTTTTTTTAAATTTGCATAAAAACTCAGTTGTTTTCCGTCTATTTATTTCATGAATTATTTTTGTTTCACTAGAAGAAAATGTCCGTTCAAATTTCATTAACTTGAGCTTATGTTGTTAATGGGGCAAAACTAGATTTCCAAACAATATATTTCTTGTATGATATGGGGAAAACAATTTATTATTAAAGTTAAAACAAATATTTTATTACTTCAACATCTTTATTTAGCCTTGAATATTTTCTAGTTTTTCTAACCAAAAATAAAGTTTATATTTGTTCAAGTAGGCCTTTTTGGTATTCTCCGGTACAAACGAAAGGCAAAAAAGGACATTTTTTATTTATTCTATCACACAGTCATTTGATTTGGGGCGGCAAAGTTTCAAATCTTGGTTCGACTCATTAGCAGATTCCAAAGAACAGAATTGAGTGACTCGAAAAAAAAAATTAATTAATGAAAATAGGAGAATGCAAATAAAATTCTCTATTGAAATTTTGCCGCCCTAAATAAAAAAAATCGTGTGCTTTTCGTTTGTACCGGAGCATTCTAAAAAGGCCTACTTGAACAAATATTACCTCATTCTGTAAAGTTAATAAAAAAAGGAAAATAAAAAATTACAGAAACAAAATAAAATATGCTATAACTCAATAACACTCCTTATTTGAGCATTAAAACTGTTTGATAATAATTTCTCTTTGCATCTGATAGACAAACTAAAAGAGATTTTATATCTTTTGCCTTCTCTTTAAATCCAGTTTGGTAGATTTTAATCGGTACATTGTTTTGAAATAAGAATCCATTTTGCTCTACCTTCATTATTTCGAGGTGTTACATATGAAATGACAAGCTTAGTATATACACTCGCCGCGCGTGGATGTGTGTGTGTATGTGTGTGTGTGTGCGCGTGTGTGTGCGCGCGTGTGTGTCGTAGGCCTGGGTGTGACCTCCTCCTTCACCAGCCATCTGCCTGTCCTGTATTTGGTTATATCGGGTGGTATTACACTATCACCGTAAACGCTTTTAGCATTTGATGAAGTGACTAAAAATTTACACATAATGTAAAAAGTGGCTAAGTCAAAACCGTTGCACTATTTGCCTACTCTCCATGAAGTTTGCTGAGTTACGACATATATAATTAAGCAATAGTTCAATAAACATTATTTGATAAACAAAAATTGGATCTCTTGTTGCCTTCATTATTCATAGGTGGTTTTGTTTTTAACAATTGAATTGTACCTGTGCTGCAGACATTTTATAATATACCTCAAAGGCTATCTTTTTTTTTTTAATTCAAAAATTCTATTTATATAAGGCAATATCGCTACAACTACACAGAGCAAGATTTTGGCAAAATTAATTTTGATTTACTCTACGTAGCAGTGTTCTTAGTCACATGGAGCATTCCAATTTTAAATATAGCTTTAAACCTCCGCATGTGTATCAAAACAATATTTTAAAAAATATTTTAAAGTATTTCATGTATTTTATGCCAAATGTATACACAAATTTGATTTTGGGGTAAACCAATACTAAGTTTTGTGTCAAAAATGTGAAATGGGGCAAAAATTACATGATTTATCTCGATACATATATAACTTAAAGAAAAGTTGATTAAAGCATTTAATTCCACTTCAGTAATTATGTCCGAATCCGTACATAACTCAAAATATCAAATTTGGCGGATGGGGCAAACCAATATTCTGGGGACGATATATTAATTGAAAACCATCATTATGAAAATTGCGAAATCTTCGAAATTTTGGAAGCCATTTTCAAAAAGGGGGCAAAAGAGCATAAATTCAACGACTTGGGTAGATAAAGGATAGTAGAAAAAATTCTTCTGCAATCGAAATATTTTTAAAAAAAAGAAATTTCATCTCAATTTTTCGTTGATTGACAGCAGACACTAGGTATTGGCATCGTGACAGCTTATTGGAAGCTACAGTTTGGTAGGACCCACACGCTGCAGCTTCAGTTTGGATTTCTAATCACTTTGCTTGATCCCATACGGTACAGCTTCAGTTTTCATGGATTTAATATTTCACAAGATACGTTTGCACTAGTATCAGTTTATAGGAAGTTGCACTAGTGTATAAACGTAGGTTGCTCGATTCTTCCTTTCTAATGTCAGGTGACGAATTTAAAAATTTCGCAGTACGGATTTAGTTGATGAATGCGCACAATTTTTGTTCTATGAGAAGAACGAAGAAATTGGGCATTTCGGATATTCTTGTTTTTCAGGTCCCCAACTTTCAGTTAAATTGACAGCAAGCACAATTCTCTACATAAAATATTAAATCACCTTTAGTGACGATTGTGAAAGATCTTGCGAAGAGCAGTTTTTCGTGGATTTCTTGATCCATAATACAACGAACATATGCCAATAATAATGCTTTTTGCTGTCCAGTTATATAGAAAGTTGGGTCATTTGCAACTAATTACATAAGAAGCTTTCAATATAATAACTCATTTCTTCAATACGTCTTTCAACTGTGTAATTGCTTAAAGGAATTCCGTTAGTGATATCAGATGCAGGTTTGTGTAAAACTTCGCAAAATAAGTATCTATAAACAGGTATCTGAGTATATGTGAATTATTGCATTCATTGAAAGCCAAAACTAAATTCGCGACCTGCTTAAATGACATCCACTATCGTTGACCCCAATTTACATCTCATGGACCCCAATTTTAATTTTCGGTCACATGGACCCTTTACAAGTCATCGTTGCTCCTTGGGAGTCCATATAGACTACTTTGCGATTCATAAGTTTAAGCTATAGAGGCGGCTATCGAAATATCTACCTACGATCAGCAAGACTTAGACCATCAATGGCTTATTGTGACGCAACCTTATCGGGACGCTACCTTGAGATGATTGCTTAATTAAGGGGGAGGGGTGAGTTAGAACAATGCACAAGTGCTATTGAACCTTACTAGCTTCCTGAACAATTTGTTTGCAATTTCCCCCGATTCATGGAAAAAGTAGCTACTCCTTCTACGTTTGGAAAGGTTGGGACATTCACACAACTGGTGTTGAACGCTCTCGCCATTCTCTTGGGCGATATAGCTTTTGCAGCAGTCATGGTATGGAGCTTGCATGCGTTCCGCATGTTTTTCAAAGGGGTAGTGTCCCGTGATAACTGCAGTTATGGTTCCCCCTAATTTTTGTCTTCCTAGGACATATCGCGGGTCATAGCTGTTTTGAAATCGTGCATGTGGCTAATACATTCTATCTGCGTTTAGACAACTTGCATGCTTGTAAATCTAGAATCTTAATCTTCTTCTCTAATTCTAGAGCCCCTCCTATGAACTCTTCCGCTAAGCATATATTCATAGTTTAATCACAAAAAAACACCCGCTGCCTTATTCCCACTGTGACCCGTCAGCCAGCAAATAATGACTCTGTGGCCTGCATATCTATCTCCCAAGCTCACCCTGACACCGCTAGACCGGCGAGCATATATTTAAAGAGATATCTCTTGAAGAGCTGTTCAATAGAAAGAAATGGGTACATTAGAGTAGGAGTGATTTACAAAAAAAAAATATTAAATAAAAATTTAATGCAAATTTTGAAAGAAAGAATTGCATGTAGCATGTAAGGAAATTGAGCATGTGTGTGAAAAAGAAATATATATAGACGGAGCGCTGGCGCCCAAAATACGTCATTTCTTAAACAAAATTTTCCATCTTATCGTACTCTCTTAACCTCGTTGATAACTTATTCGGTAGGCTGCCTGGCTTCCATTAGTATTTTGGTCCCTAGCTCTTAGTCTAATACTTATTTTCTTTTTCTTTTTTTTTTTGAAGGAGAAATGTTTACATTTTTCAATAACCAAGCACTTTGTTTTTTACACACTGGTGAACAGGGTGTAGTGGTTCACTGTTGTTTTTTACAAACACTAGCGAATAAGGGTGTATTGAACAGCTGTTCAAGGGATTTCTCTATTAGTATACTCTCGGCGGCTGGATTACGCGCGACCTAATGGTGTTCGAATCCAGAGATTTGATTTCAGCTTGACTGTCAATGTCAATTGTTTGTAGCAGCATTACTGTATTATTTGCAACTAGAAATCCCGCTTAGAAGACACTGCAATAGTCTGGTTGGTGATATGATTCTTGTCTTTGAAGAAATGCTGACGACAACTTCCACTCCAAACTCTATTTTCGAACTATCTGTAAAGACACATATATCAAAGTGGATTCTCAAAGTCTATCGAGCTTTCGTTTGTTAACTTTTACAAGAAATTCGGTTAAGCTAAATATATCTACAATTAAATAGTATACTGCTTCAAAGTTGCTCATAAAATGGCAGAATTTAATTTAAACCAAGTTTGATGTATACTTAAATATTTTTAACAAAAACTGCTAAGAATCAATAAAATTTTTCATTACACGTATTCTAATGAAATTTCTGCAGAAAAATTAACAAAGCTTCATATTTTTAATTCTTGTAATATGCACGTGTATAAAATATGCAAAAATAATGTTAATACTCTCAGGAAAACTTCCTAACATGTATGCACAAAGATTATTAATTGAGTTAAAGCTATTAATTTTGGGTTCGCGGCACCATAAAATCTGATTTACTTGACACTGCATACGCAGAGAAAAGTTTTAAGAAGACTTTAATCGACTTTACCAAGAAATGCATGAAGCTCCATCTTATGCAGTAAAATGTCTTCTAGTTTTCAACTTTTACACTTTGACAAATTTCAATATTAAGAACTAATGGCAATTTCTTGTCACTGACTTTTGGAACGACACTCAAGAGACTCAAGAGTGGAATTAAATTAGCTTGCCGCAGAATATCCAAACAAAATTATTTCCACCTGTCTTGTCATAAATATATCAATTTTTTTCAATTACACTCGCTCTGCCCCTCTCCCACAAGGAAATTGGGTAATGTTCCACATCTTATTATGTATGCGGACCGCGGTACACCAGTTAGCATCAATTCATTATTCAAAGTTATTTCTTTACCCTAGGAAAAATGATGCTTATGGCAAAAATATTGAGATGATGATGATGATGATGATGGCAATATTCATTTAATTTGGAAGAAAGATAAAGTTGCTGCATCTTATATTACCACTAACTAAGGCTACCATCTGCAATGACGTAGTTAGTATAGGTAGCTCCTTTAGCATATATCTTTAAATATTTGCAGAAATTGTCAGCTAAGAACTTGAGTTAACTTCACGCTTCGTTCAATTCTGAAGTGGTGCTCGTTTTATTTATAAGACCTCAAACAAATTGAATTTAATTCACTTAAGGGATTTTAAGCTTCTCTCAGAGTTGAATTATTTCATAGAAAACTGATCACAGAGGAATTCCCTGAAGTGCACTTTTAGAATGAGACCAATTCCATTTTTTCTTTACAGTTTGGATTCGGACCTTTAATGTCTTTTTCTTATGTATCTTGAGTGGGTCTCGGCTCTTAAGCATCAATTCAATGTAATTTCAGCAAATGCTTGTCATGAGCAAAGAAAAATTATTTTTCAGCTTTTAGATGAGATGCCATCCATCGGTGACTAAATTGGAACTGTTTTACTTTAACTTGATTAATATATGTAGCCACCATATTTATGGTGGAATAATAAAATGGAATTTTAAGGTTTATTCTTTATGAGAGGATTTACGTTCATCGGTTATGTATATTTCCCAAATTTTGAGGCCCTGAAACTTCCATTAATATTTCAGAAATTTTCCCATTCAATTGAAGGGAGGCAGAGCTGGGCAATACTTAAGAAAACAAAGACTTTAGTGCTCCTTAAAGTATATTTTCGTTACTTTTGAAATGCCCCTGCTTAGTACTTGAACATAAGTACTTGCTTCTATTTACTTGTACTTAAGACTTAGTTTTGTACTTAGGTACAAAGAATTTTATTTAAGTATTTCTGAGTCCATGAAGTACCTACAAATATCTAACTCTGCGTAGGAAAGCAAACACATTCTCTAGCGCAATTCCCCAGTAACGACTCACTCGGATATAAACTCGACGATGCCTCGAATTGATAACATAACCGCTGACATGTACAATACGGACTGACTACGTTCATAGAAATACACTGCAGAAAGTGGGTTCACTTCTTCTACATTGCTGACTCTTTCGGTCTAAGCACGAACTACCAACTGAGAGAGAACTATAAACAACAAGTAAATAAGTGGGTTCGTCGAAATAAATGTTTTTTAATTAATTATTTGGGTTAATTAGTGATAAAAAGTGTTTTACCAAAGGCATAGATACACAGAAGAAATTCTAAATGTTTTATTGAAATCACATTCCGCGCTGCGTGCTCACTTTTTCAACTTCCCGCCAATAATTTTTTTGAATGCTGGCACCGACCGACGTAAGAACTCTATTTGACAACACAAACAATTGTGCCTACGTGAAATTGAAAAGTAGGCGGTCCATATTATATATGTCAGTGGACATAACCAGGGGTAAGCAAGCAATGCAAGCAATGCCTCGCTCCAATATAAATTCAACGATGCCTCGACCTGATGTAGGGAAGGCCTCAATTTTTATACCCTAGGTGAAATCTAAAGGGGTATACGAAGTTTGTCATTCCGTTTGTAACACCTCGAAATAACGATGGTAGAGCAAAATGGATTGGATACCCACACATAATATTAAAAGTTATTTTGATTTTTGCATGTCCGGCCGTCCGTCAGTCCGTCCGTCCGTCCGTCCGTGCGCACGATAGCTCGAGAACGCGTATACTTAGAGAGTTGAAACGGACTTTAAAAAAAAACTAAAATTAACTTCGAAAATGAGACAAATCGGGCAACTCCTTCGTGGGGTTGCCATACAAAAATTTCGTTTTCCGTTATATATTTGAACACTGCCTGAGAACGAGTCGCCGTAGAGAGCTGAAATTTGGTACATGGTGTTTTCATTGTACTAGCGAAAATTTCAAAAATGGACTAAATCGGGCAACCCATTCTTGGTGTTGCCATATAAAAAATTAGGTTTTTTATATATACTGTGAAAACGATCAGTCCAAGACATTTTTATTGTACTAAAAACTTCTTCAGAATATGAAATCCTATAAAATTGGTTATAATCATTTTTTCTGTCCGACGAACCGTTCTAGAAATATATACGAAAAACCACTGCAAAAATCAAAATTGCTCAATGGGTACCCATACGAAATTTCGTACGGGCATTCATCTAGGGTATCATAAGAATTGGTCTTAGACCAATTCTAGCTTTTTCACTTGTTTCTTAGAAATTTACTGGAAATATTTTCACTACAAATTTTATGCATTATTGGAGGCGATAATGGGTCCTGTGCCGGACCTCTAATAGTTTTTATGATTGTAGCAATGACAGCTGAAAATTTTACTCTACCTGCAGCGCCGAAAACTATTAAAAACTATAGATAGTACCCACTGGTTACTAAATTATAGTTTTCAAAAGTATTTATTTATTAATATTTATTAACTAAACTCGATAAACTTCATTATATTACTGCCAACGTTCAAAGATTCTAAAAAGTACTTCAAAAAGTATTCAGTACTTTTTATAGACTTAGTACTGAGTTACAAGTACTTTTCATACATGCCGTACTTGTACTTACGCTGAAGTACTCAGGCCTTCGGTACTTGTACTTGTACTTAAGTACTTTTTCTTTGGTACTTGCCCAGCTCTGAAGGGAGGATTAGTTTTTTGATAAAAGATTTAAATTAATTTTTTTTTTAATAAGACACTTTTCTCCACTTATATTGTTTCACTTAGATCACCGACGGGTCTATTATGCTCTATATTCATGGAATATATTCTTCTAGAAACAACCCTAGATCTACTCTAACGAATGCTATAAGTAAAATCAGGATTAATCTAAGTTCTGTACGTTGCACCTCTCTCAGCTCCCCTAGAAACTTTTCTTGCTTTTATTCAGATGCTATAAAAGGTGTCTTGATTTACCCACCAACAATAAGCCTTTCTCGAAGCTATCGTTGGTGTTGTCACCTTTCAGAGTTCCAGTCGGGTTTGTCACATATGATATTAAATTTGTGCTATCAATTTCGGAATTCTTGTTTGCTTCCTCATCCGCTATGTTATTGCCCTCCATATTTTTCTGTCAATGGAAATCACTTCTAGGCTATATTTGCATAGTTCTACCAGCTTTTAGCATTTCATATTGTCTGATGATTTTTTATTCAAAGTTCTTCTTAGAATCTGCCTACCAAGTGTAGCTCATACATATGGTAAATATCATTTGAGCATTGATCAAGGCCAAGTTTGGTCTTGCGTTTCAATTTTAGAAATAAATGTTGGGAAAATCCCCTCAACAATGGTAGGATATTAGAATATTAAGAGAGGTAACATCTGGTACTGACTTCTACTTTCTATGAGATATAAAAACGGTGTCTCAAAGGGATTAAAAATGTGTTGTACGTTCGATAAAGTCAATTTTTTTCAGAGAAAATCAATTTTATTGTGCCTATTATTAACATGTTTTGAAGCTTAAAATATATATGGTTACTTGCTAGTTATATGCTACAGACTATAATTTGGTCTTTACCAGACAATGTTTTCTAATAAATATTTACAATGTGTTTTAAAAATTGTGTTTAATGAATTATTACCTAGAAAAGGGACACTCTAAAAACTAGGTTACAATGTCTTGTTTTAGGAATTCTAATAATAGCTAGAATTAGCTAAAACTAACAAATGCTAAACCAAGCTCTAACTATTTACGAGAGGTGTTAGTGCTAATGAATAATAAGCCTAAGTCTTAATTATTACTTACATCAAGTTCTATTGGGGTACTCAGAACTGTTTGAGTTCATTGTTCTAAACGGATTTGTGGTAGTAGATAAGTCTCCTGTCTGTGTCATATAGTAGGTTCCTATTATGCAACTATTTCAGGACATGCGGTGCCTTGTGTCTGAGAATTTCCATGTTGTTGTTGTCCACGTGTTCAGCGTATTCCTATGGTATAGTATTAGGGTTTGTTCTGAGTCTCTCTAGGTACTTTGTTGCATTTGTTATTAAAAATGCATCTATCCTCTTGATGTCGGTGCGTCTATAGAGTTCCTGGTTTATTGATTACCTGATGAGACATTTTCTGTCGAATATCCTCATTTTCTCCATTTGGGTCGAGTTTATATCGAACCAGATGGGAAATGCGTAACCAAATATTGGTCATATTAGTTGCTTGCATCAGATGGTTTTAATCCTATTTTGAATGGTGTTCCTAGGTTTTACTACTCTTGAGAAAGAAGAGAAGTCGCAGCTGGCTTTGTGTACTTTGTCCTTGATGTGATCGTTGAATTTCAGGCTTTCTGTAAAGATGACTACCAGGTTGGTCAGGTGTTTTGTATACTGTATACGGATTTGGTTGTTGATTTTAATTTTTACCTTAATCTTCTTAATATTTCTTGAAATATTATTATTAGTATTTGGCATTTCTCTATATTAACTTTTATTTTTCATTTTTTATATATACCGCTAAAAAAATGGAACCTAGATGGTCCCGATGGATTCAATTTATACTGGCGCGATTTAAAGAAAGAATCCCGATATTTCTCGAAAAGATACTTTGGCGGCGGTATATTGATGGTATGGGGAGCATTTTTGTCGGCAGGATGCTTGGACTTCCGATTTATGTCTTCAAGAATGAACAGTGCTGAATACGTCCGAGTACTAGAGAGTAGTTTACTACCATTTCTGATGGAAAATAGCGGGATCGAGTGGACATTTCAGCAAGATAACGCTCGAATGCATACAAGTCGTGAGACAATGTCTTGGTTTCATGATTTTGGAATTAAAGTGATGGAGTGACCAGCATGCTCCCCTCATAATAATCCCATAGAAAATGTTTGGGCTATTCTTGTACGTTGGGTTTATAACGAAAATCGTCAGCTTCAATCAGTTGAAGAACTTCGACGTGCGATTTTGGAAGAGTGGCAAAATCTCGACATTGATTTGCTTGAAAACCAAATAAATTCTATGAAAACCAGGATATTTGAATTAATTAAAGCCAATGGAATGGCTATTAATTACTAATTGACGTTTTCTATTGTTATTTGTGTCGAAATACGTAAAATAAAGCGTAATTTTTGTTAAAACTTCCGGGTGTCTTATAATTATGAAACGGGCTAAAAATATAAATATCAAAATTATGAAAAAGTAACGGAAGTTTAAAAAGAATTGTTGGCATTTTTATTGCGACATGCAAATCCTTAAACATATAGATAGATTTTATACGACAACGCTCTTTTTAAAATTAAATAATGGCGAAAATTGAGGGTGTCTTATATATGTATATGAAACATAGTGTATATTATATAACATATAATAATATAGTGTTACAGAACGACTTACCTCTTTAACCATTGTCCTTTCATCTAGCACCTGCAATATATCCCTTGGCTGTAAGAAGTTGTACATCATTCTAAGCACCATCAAGATACTTCACGGAATTATTGTTAAGGACGCTTTGGTGGCAATGTTTACACCACCCGTTCATATTCGGAAAGTTTTTGTTCTTGTAACTCATCTGAAGAACGATTGACATTTCATTTAGGTTTTGTGCGGTAGAGAAATATTAATATGATTCTGCGCGACACCTAGTTCATCCCAAATAAACCGCGCAAATAAAGGGTTTACCCACACGTAGCAGCACGAAGCTGACCTCGTGCATATAGAATTTGACAAATAGAAAAAAAAATCAACTGAACAATCTGACATTTCTTGAATTAAAATTACGAATAAACGTCAGTTAAGAATCCGAGATTTATTGAATAAAAATCGCAAATAAAGGTTTGACAGATATGTTAGATTGATAGAAACAGAAAAAACTATAAACAATTGAAAACTATTAAAATGAAGTTTGGTCAAATGAAACTAGATCAAACTTGAAAAAAAATACAATGAATTTTAAAACAAATGTTAAATAGAAACTAACTAGAACCAAACTTATAGAAAATTAAAATGACCTTTAAGTAATGTAGGCTTTTGAAGATAGAAGTGGCGCTTCATGGGATTCAAAAGAAGGGAAGCAATACATTTTGTGTAAATTATAGCTTCGCTTTTCAGACTATTTCATTGCAAATATTAGTAATTATACATGTATCAAAGTCAATGATGTCAATAATACACAATATAAATGTTCATATTTATTCTTGCTCTAGAAACAGAAGGCAGCCATTATCATTGTTAAATAAATCAGCGATGCAATCATATCTTTCATTTAATCCACTCACAGTGAATACTGGCGGCCGCCCCATAATTAAGCAAATATGAAAATTACACTTAATATTCCCTTTCACAACGTTTCACAAGTCCTGCGGGCCGATTCGTTGAACTATTTTGTGAATCTTTCAATTTGCATCAGCTAGTGGATGCACCGACGAGAATCCCTGATGCAGCTGGTGATAGGGCCAATTTACTAGATTTGTTTCTGTCATCTCACCCTGACAAATATTTTATCTCAGTCGGCTCCCCTCTTGGTAATTCAGACCACTGTCTAATCACGGCTCAATTTATCACCTCAACTCTGCGCCGCCCTACTTCTCCACCTACAAGTAGGCTTCTCTGGCACTATAAGAACGCTGATTGGGAAAGTCTCAATCAGTATCTTAGAGATATAGATTGGTCTGTCTGTTTTGCTTCGAGGGATGCTGATGAAAGCACATTAGAACTTAGTAACATACTAAGTCTAGGCATGCGTGAATTTATTCCGTATTCTTACAGCAGATCTCAACAACAGCAAAATCGCTCTTGGTTTAACGATAAGTGCAACCAAGCTATAAAAGCGAAAGAGTCTGCTTTTCGCGCCTATCAAGTGCATCCTTGTCCAGAACTGAAAGAAATCTACAAGACTGCACGGAACACCTGCAAGTCCATTATCCAGAGAGAAAAATTTCTTTTTGACCAGAATGTTAGACAAAGAATCGTGGCAAGCCGCAAAGGTAGTAAAGGTTTCTGGTCCCTGGTCAAAACCATCGGGAACAACTTCAGTAGTACCTCTATACCTTCACTACTTAATAATGGTGAAGTGGTTGTTGACTCCCTGGATAAAGCTAATATTTTGGCTGCTAGATTCGCATCAAATTCTTTTCTTCCACCAACTTCACAGGCACCTGTCGTGCATCCCCCGTGCGGATGTGTACAAGAGCCAATACACATCCGTACGAGAGATATGTTCAAGGTCCTTAGTGGTATCAACGTCTCTAAAGCCGCAGGCCCTGATGGTTTCTCGCCCCTATTAATTAAAAGCTGTGCCTCATTTGTCTAAACCTCTGCGCAAACTATTCTACCTGTCCTATTCGACAGGAAAATTTCCAACTGCTTGGAAACTAGCTCACGTTCAGCCTATTCCCAAGAAAGGAGAGGGTAGCGATCCCTCAAATTATCGACCAATTGCAATCACTTCAATTCTTTCAAAGGTTTTTGTATCTATCATTAATTCCAAATTAATGAAGTATCTGGAAACCAATCAGCTTCCGGCACGGTCGCTCATCTGGAGACTTACTGACTTTTCTTACGGAACGTTGGAATCGTAGTCTTTACAATTTTGGTGAGTCCAAAATCGTTGCTCTAGATATTTCAAGGGCCTTTGATAGAGTCTGGCATCCAGCCCTTTTAGCCAAACTCAAAGTACTTGGTCTTTCCCCTCCTCTTCTATCATGGATTGAAAGTTTTTTATCTAGTCGCCAAATACGTGTTGTATTAGATGGCGTTATATCTGAACCTCATCCTATTAATGCCGGTGTCCCCCAGGGCTCTGTTATTTCTCCGACTCTATTTCTAATCTTCATTAATGATCTGCTTTCCCTTACTTTTAATCCTATCCATAGTTTTGCTGATGACAGTACCCTTGATTTCGCATACTCCTTTGACACCCTTGCGGATTCCAGAGGGAACGCCACATGTGTTAAACGAGACTGCATGATTAGATCATTGAATAACGATCTTGACAATATTCTCGCTTGGGGCAAAGTGAATCGCGTCGAATTCAATGCATATAAGACCCAAAGCTGTCTGATCTCATTAAAACAAGACCATCACTTAACCACTCCCGTTTCGTTTGATGGAGCATTAATTTCTGATTCACCGTCACTAAGAATTCTTGGCATTAATATTTCCAGTAAGTTAAGCTGGACAGATCACATCTTCTCGGTTGCCAAAGAAGCATCCAAATGTCTTGGTTTTTTGAAAAGGTGTAAGAAATATTTCAGCCCATCAAATATAGCGCTCCTGTACAAGTCCTACATCAGACCTAGAATGGAATACAATTCCCATATTTGGGCCGGGGCTGGTCGCACAGCCTTAGCTTCATTGGATATTGTCCAAAAGAGAGCCTGCAAGCTCATTGGTGATGTGGCAATTACTCGTCATATCGACTCGCTCGAGCACCGTCGCAATGTTGGATGCCTTTCGCTCCTTTATCGCTATATGCATGGTCAATGTTCTGATGAAATATCTAGTCTGATCCTTGTAGAATAGTTCCTGCACGCAATACTCGCGCTGCATCCCGCGCTCATCCTTTTACCCTTCAAATTACCTTCGGCCGTACACTAAAATTCCGTGATGCTTTCTTATCCCGAACTGTGCGAATGTGGAACAGTCTACCATCTTCTGTCTTTCCTCCGGCATGCAACCTGCGAAAGTTTAAGGGCGACATACATCGGCACCTCCGCCGCTCTCCTCATATCCCTTAATCCTTTCCCTATCTCCTTCCTGCCACGCTGTACTTTGCATCATATGGTATCCCCTGAGCTTGGCTTAATAATATAAAAAAAAAAAAAACGTACGTAAAAAAATCTAATCAAGTACTTAATTCATTCTTTTCAATTCAATTACAATTATTATTCAACATAGGTATACTCGTCCGCCGAAATCCTTAAATAAAAGCAAGAATCCTACATTCTCTCGAAATTAAACAGAAACGAACATAATATTATAGATAGTCATTATCTTATTTTTGCACAATATGAATAAAAAATGTTAAAAAAACTTTTAAAATAAAAAAAACATTAAAGGCCGTAAACACCAGAAAGGATAATCCTATTTCCTGTGTAAAGATTATTCCTATCCGAGAATAATGCTACTTAAAAATAATAGAACTTAAAACGTTGTCTCCCGTACTTATTTGATAAAAATTATTTACCTCGAATGTAGACCGGTTTCAGCTTTTCGGCTATCTTCAGTACACTGAAAAGAAATACTCGGATCTTGGTTGGTGTTTGTGCATTACACCTGAATATGGATTATTCTGGTTGGTGTTTACGGTCCTTAAAGTCAAACGAGATAATATAATTTAAAATATTGTTACTGGATAGATCAAGTTTTGCAATGAAACTTTTCTTGCGTGAAAGAAAAAATTATTTTTTACTTAGTAAGTACCTATAATTTATTTATGAAAGCTATTTATTTAAAATGTTTTTTTAATATATTTGATTTTCTAATCATTACATTTTGAATACTTGAGTACTTGACTTGAAATCCACTTGAAGCTCAGGTAGGGTGGTTGATTGAATTAATTGCAATTACTTGACTTGAATTTTTCTTGCATTTAATTTTCCAATTACTTAAGTTGAAATTTACGAATTCAATGAGCATTTTCATGATATTTTGATTGCATCAAGCATACTTCAAGTATACTTCAAGTATTCATGTAAACTTACTGATAATCTATCTAATATATGCATATTAACTCGCATCTACATTTTTTTGCGAATGTTGTGATGTAATTGCTTTCCTCTGCGGTAAGTATAGTTTAGAAGATTGTCGCACTTTAATGTAAGTACTTCCATGTAAAAACATTTTACACGAAAAAACTGGAAACATTTGTTTTCGCATCGGTTCAACATAAAAATTTAAATGTTCACATGAAATATGTAAAAACATTATGCTGAAGCGTTTAAAAGAAAAATCAGTCCCCCGCAAGAACTTACACCCCCTTTGAACACAAATTCGAAAATCACGCATTTTAAAGATGAAGAAAGTCGGTTATAAACAAAAGAAAATATGCCATTTAATAAATCTCAGCAAAAGCTTCAATTTGTATTACACACGGCCAAAATTGGACAACGCCATGAGTGTAGCTACCATCCTCCCCAAAACCTCCCCCAAAACCCCCAAAAACGTAAAAAATTAAGCCCACTGAGTAATTCTAAAACAAAAAATCCCATGTAGATCCATCCACGTAATCTAAAACTATTCCTAATATTTCACAATATTCGTCACGAAGGTCGGATAAAAGTTATTTAAAAAAAAGCTACGATTTTTTTAACATCTGGCAGCATTTAAATAAATCCTGAGCATGACCGATACCCACCCGCACCAGCGTATACTTCTGAATTTATCAACGAAAGTTACTATCACGGGGTGTTAATCAATTGCCAAACGCTACGCTACGGCCAGCGTACCATAGCAATGTACGCATGCAAACTCTTGAGTGAATATGAGTCTAAAAATTAAATGGGTTTAACTTTTTACATGGGCTTTGTTGTTGTAAATACGCTGTAAGGATTCCAGCGTCACTGCGAGCCAGTGGCAACGGTGCTTGATTCTAATGCCGTTCCATACATACCACGCGAGTATTATGTAGCTTGCTTGACAAGAAAAATCGGGGTGGATCTGGTGTTAAGTGGAATGATGGTGGGTGGGTCATACGCTACATTTTGGACAGCGTACCGTACAGAATGTTAATAGCGATATAATGACATTGGGCTGGGTGGCATGATATTAGTTTGTAGGATAAAATTGGGCGTTACTTATAAAATATTTCAGGTTTTATCTAGTGATGCCAGAGGAGTAAATTTGTTTGAATTTATAATTTTTTTTTTAAATCTTCTAAGAATATTTTAAAGCAAAATGATTTGTCATTTATGTTTGGATTTTTTTTTATTTTGTCAAGGGAAGCAGTGCTTCCTTTGCTTCCAATGAGGAGCCGCCCTTGAGAGGTCCCTACACCTAATTCAAGAGTGACGTAAGTAACGAAACTAAAGATTGATAGAAGAAGCCGCCATATTGTAAGCAGGGTGGTGCGTTCCACTTTTAAGCTGTGACTTGTAAGAGACGTCAAATTGTACAAGAAAAAAAATCAATAAAAATCAAAATTATTGACCATCGAGTCAAAGTCAGACAGCGTGTATTTCTTTACCTCACCAAGAAGTCGTGATTACAAAAAGGAAAAGTGGTCGAATTGCGGTGGCGCATCAACTTGGCAGGCAGAAGAATATCATCACCGTGGTGACCCTCAGCCAGGTGAAGTTTTAGTAACAATGTAAATATAATAATACTTAAATACGGTATCTAGGTAGCTGTTAATTTGCGATTTCATAGGGAGAAATTTGCTGTTTGCTGTGTAGAGAAGTATGTCGTCTGCGAATGTTATGATTTTTAAAGGGTCGGCCGGTGGAGGGATGTCAGCCGTATAGATGTTATATAGTGTGGGCTCGAGGATTGATCCTTGGGGTACTCCTGCTGTGATGTTAAATGTTTCCGAGATTGTATCGTTGATTCTTACGTTGAATTTCCTGTTATTTAAGTGACTGTGTATATTCTTGCATAGATGTGGATTGAATAGGTTTATATGCTTCATTTTATATATAAGTCCCTCTATTCAAATGGTGTCGAACGCTTTCTCGGTATCTATACTGCACATTAGAGTAGCTTTTTTCCTATTTAGGTTTTGTGTTATGTCGTCCATTAATATCGTCAATACGTGGTTGGTTGCCTGAAGCCCATTTGGTCCTATATCTTGGAACTTAGGAAGCGTTCATAAATTTTGCTTATTGCTGATAGAACTGACATAGGGCTATAGCTGGTGAACTGATTCGCTGGCTTATTGGCTTTTTTAATAGGAATTATTTAGGCTGTTTTCCATTTGGGGAAAGTATCCGATATTGTATAAATGGTTGAAAAGGATTGCTAGGAAGGTCCAAAATTGTTTTTTTTTGATTTTCTTGTGAGCTAGTTGGGTACACGATCCTTTCCTACCAATTTTTTATTTCTGCTGTGTTTAATTAGGGTACTATTAATTCAGGATTATTACGGTTGTTGGTGTCAGAGTTTGAACAGATTACGGGATAGTTAATAGGGGTGAGGTTTTACGTGCGAGTCAGTGTAAGTATGAATCTTTTAGGTTGATTGCCGGTATAATTAAGGAGTAGCTAATGGTATGAGTGAATGAAGACACCGTTGAGACACAGGTTTAGAATGCTATCGGGCATAGAAAGTTGGCTGATTGATTGATACAAACGGGGAAACAATTTTGTACGTGATAATTTTCATTTTCTTCTCGACTGTAATACAAGTGCTATTATAATATGTTCGTTTTTTGAGTTAAGAATTTGCCTGTTGCATTTATATTTGCTTCTCAATATTCCGTTCCCTCCACCCCTCTTTATTATCGATTTATGTTGAAATTGGAACGACTAAACAAGGAAACCGCTGTGAATTTTTCATATTGTATTAAACATTTTTTTCTATTTTTGAATTGTTTTAATATGACGTGCGATACATAACTTAAAGCTCTTGGGAGAAAATCTTCGCTATTTACCAATACATATAAATGTTTGAAAGCTCGAACTCCGGAGCTTTATTTTCATGTATAATTGTATTAACGGTATTTGTTTACCAAAGCAAATAATTTTGTTCTGTAAATTCTTCGTAAATAAGTAAACTAATATATTATTATTGAATACTATTATTGTTGTTGCGTGATATTCTGAAAAAAAGGGGATGCGAGCCGGCACTTCATACACTTAGAATTTAAATACCATGAGAAGAATGTTTACAATAAACCACTAATGGCTCTGAAAGAGGAAACGGATGTAAATTTCTGCGAATTATAGTAAGTGGGTGTATGTAACACAAGTGCAGGAAAATTGGTTTTCGGTGGCAAAACCATCTCGAGAAAGTTATCTGAATTGGGAAAGAAGTACATCATTGGACACTACTTGTCGAGACCTTTAGTTTGATATGCAACATGCCATATTGAAACCAACCGCACTGGGGTCTCCTAACCTTCACCCTAAAAGTACCTTTGGTGAAAACATTTTTTTTCTAAGAACTGTAGGTGGTAATAAACTGAGGAGAATGTTCATAGAGATTCTCCGATCGGACATAACCCTACCGAGTTAGAACCGGCAAAAACTCTAGCACCTCAGTTCGAATAGAAAAGGGAAGTACTAAAAACGTGAGTATGGGGATCGAAAGATCTCCGAAAAAAAAATTAGCTAATGTACTGCGCCCTCCACGGGGGTTCAAAAATTTATCTAGTACATTTTGAAAAATCTAGGATAGAAGTTTACGTACTCACACCCTATGTTCGGAGATAAAATGGCTAAATTATATTTTAAAAGCCCCTGCCCCTAATTGCCGTCCCCACAAAACCTTCCTGATCGAAATAAAAATAGCCTATCGCACGTGAATTTATCAATGAATATTGTAAATATGAAAGTGTAGTGAGGAACACAGGAAAACATTAATATGAAAAACAACAATAATTTGAGTAAAAATTGAGAGCAAATAATCAAGACACACAATTTCACTGATTGAGGACAGAAATTCCTGAGTGTGTTTTTCTGAATTCTGAGTGAAAAGAAGAGAATTGTCGGGGATAACTAAAAGGAGATGACGTCCAAGGGAACAAGTGGACTGTTAGAAAACGAGTGTCGCACTTCCTTAAATATAATAAGCAGTTTACAATTAAAAGCCATAGTACAAAAAATGCATAAGGGTGCAAAAAAACATCACTACCTATGAAATGTTATATCAGAAAGCCTATAAGGAATATGGAAAGGCCATCATTCACCTGGTTGAAGTCGTTAAGAGATGATTTTAGCCGTAATGACCAGTCGGATCAAGAATCGGATATGTTGCTCCGAAACAATGATACAATAAACAAGAGCAAAAGTTATAATTGGTCTAGCAATAAGACTAGTAATATTATACCATAGATGAAGATAAAAGTTAAATAAATACCAAAGTTCTGCATGGCAACACCATGAAGGAGTTTCCCAACGCTATGAAGGAGTTTCCCGATTTGCCCCACTTTCGAACTGAAACCTAATTTTTCTTTTAAAAGACAGAGTGACGGATAAATAGGCAGACATACGGATATGCAAAAATCAAAATAACTTTAAATATTATGCGTAGGTGTCGAACCCATTTTTCTCTACCATCATTATTTCTATGCGTTACAAACGGATGACCTATGATTTCATCTTTTAGGGTATAAAAGGGTACCGGAGAAAATTTACGACAAGAATGAATCTAGGTCCGAAAAGATAGAAAAAAGAGAGTAGAAAATAAGAAAACGGTATGGGAAAAAACGAAAAAAACGAAAAAAAAACATGCGTGAATTAAAAATCTTCCTAGCCAGTTATTCTTATCAAAATTGTTTGTTTATTTTTATTTAATTCTTATATGTTGTTTTAGCATAAAAAGATTTGTCAAACGGTTGACAATGAAATATGTTTGTCAAATATTTGTCAAACATCTGATACGATATTTGTGTGAAAAATATTTTCCAAAATTTTTAGACAGAAGATTACAGTAAGAATAGTGATCGTGATTTATTGAATGATAAGACGACCTTTCCGGTTTTCGAAATTTCACAAGAATCTGATAATTCTATTAATTTTATTGTATTTATCCCCATTTCTTATTCATGATTAAAACGTTATTATTAAAAAAATCCAAAAAGATCTTTCCCTATTCCACAGCAGTTGAAAACTGACTGAAAGTACTCTACAAACTTTAATAAACATATAATGTTTTCCATTTCATTTGTATTAACTTGAAACCTTTTAAAGGATATAATATAATTTGCATTCACAAATGCTTGACAACTGTTTGAAAAACGTTTGACGAAAATTTTATAAACGTTTGAACAATGTTTGTCAAATGTTTGTGGAATGTTTCTAATTTGTGGACGTGCCTTTAGATATGAGCTGATGTTCCGGTTAAACGCTCAGTTTTTTCAAAATACTTTTTAGTTATGTTTTTAGTGTTGGGAACGGTATGGCTGGGCTTAGACGTTACACGAGTATCAATTTAATGCCAGGCCATACTCTCGATACATACAGATATACATATGTATGACTATGTATTGAATGTTTTGATTTTTCTGTTGGTAATTTTTTTTACTTTTTTTTTCTGATTAGTTCAAACCTTTCCTTTTCCTTTTTTTTTATTTTTTCTTGCGTTTAATATGCGTTTGATTTTTATAATTGTTAGATCATTAACATTTCGTTAGAATTGCTGTATGGACATATAATTTAATATGGAAATATTTAAATGGACTGATGGATTAATCTAGGTTTAGCGAAGTTTTATCAAATTGCAAAAAATAATATATTTCAAATAAGTATTATCTAAATTTAATACGTAGGCTACCGCACACAAATGTTCTTATTTCTAAATCTTATCATGCCTCATCTCATAGAATCATTAAACTCCTGAGACCATCTTTTCACAAAGCTCAAAGTCCTGTTCGCTGGCTATAAATCCATTAGGCTCTATGAAATGGAATTCTGACTACTCTAGGATCAGATTTATTTTGACGTTACCAAGCCTTGAAGGTTTTCTGGCAGAGTACCTATCTATTCTCAATGCTTTTTGATCTAAATAGAATTATGTTTTCATAAAAAGATTTCAATTGATATTTAATAAACCACTAAAACGAAGAAAATAAATCTTTAGTCCGATGTCACAATATTCTGGGTTCCATAGGACTAAAAATAAAATCATAGTGAGAGGAAATCGAGTTATTGGATGAGTATTTCATGTTTATTTTTAGTGCTATGGATCCGATATCTGATGAAATATTAATTCTCTTCTTTTTAATGGATTTTTATTAAACAGGAACGTATTTTTTAACAGCGTTTTTTATACAATATTTTATAGTTTCTGTTTTTTAGTTTGCTGTCGATTTCTTTCTTTAACCATCTCTTCTTTTTTTTGGCATATCTAATTTAATGAGAATGGAAGAAACATAACTGTAAGTTTATGTGTAGGGGGAGAAAAAGCTTCAGTACAAACAAGGGAGTACTGATTGTACTTTAGCGACATAATATTTTTATACACTCTCATACCATTTAGTGCTCCGCACGTACTCGCATTGCTGTTGCGTGTTTTGTACATTACCAAAATGAAATTTTTATACACCCCCGCCCCATGACATCCAGTTCTTCGCAAACCCTCATATTGAGTTTGAGTATTATATGTTAGTAACATGGTAGAATGTACAACCTGTAAATTAGTGTCTGGCTAGATCGTTATAAGCGTAATGTCTCTGATTCGAATACCAGCTTGCAACAAGGAGTTTTAGAGATTTACTACGTTAAAAAACCGGCTACTCATAAAGAAAATGCCCAATCTCCGAAAGGGCAAATTGGAAAATACGTACATGCCAATATTTCAAAATGGCGGGCATTTAAAACAAATTTTAAATTTAGTAACTAATAACCTTAACTACAACAATTTTTAGTAGAATGATACTCATGTAAATGTGAAAATTTAGAAGGAAATAACAAATAACTATTTTGGACAAATTATTATTGTTATTATTGATGAACACTATAACAAGAAAGTGTTGGATGGTTACGATTACTCCCAATTCAATAAGACACATTTCTTCGAATGAAGGGACTTTTGAATGCAAGAAGGAGTACTACTAAATGGATTTGAGATAATTGCGATAAATGTCTGAGGCACTATATTATAACGAATTTCCACATTGCCCTCTTCTGTGGTATAATAGTTTTTGTTTTATATTATTAAAGTCAGGAGACGAGAGATCGCCAGCACCGAGGCCAGAACGGCCCATTGTGCTGTCCGACTGGAAGCCCTATCACCAAAACCTTCGTGTCCTGTTAATGAAGCGTATCAGATCTTGGTGAGGAGGGTTTCTAACTCCTCTACAGATAGGTAGGCGGAACATAGAGTATCCAGCCTGCTCCGGAGGAAGGTCGGACAAGCACACAAAAGTGTTCGGTTGCCTCGGGCTCCTCTTCCAGGCTAGACAGACACTCAGTGCTGTCAGAACTCTCAACCAGTGATGTTGCCAACCAAATTTCCACATTGTTTCCTTCCGAGCCATATGAGAAAATCAGAGATATTCCTATTGTGTCCACCTGCCAGTATCCAGGTTCTCCCATCTCTGCTGATGCTTTCTATGAACATCCGTTTTGATGAGAGATCCGATATTCGAAGTAGCAACGCCTATGGGGATTTTCGGTCCACGGAACTAAGAATCAAAGCCAGCCCTAGCTAAAATGTGAGCCGTTTCATTCTACATGATCCACATGTGACCAGGAGCCCATCGAAGAGACATCTTGTTGTGGATACAGAACTTATCCACAGACGACCTGCACTTCCCCAGTAATTAAGATGTTATGTGAGGGCCACTCAGAGCCATCAAAGCAGTCTGACTATCCGAAGGGATAGCAATGTCCTTTCTTTGATATCCATATCAAGGGCATTGCGATGGTGAAGACTTCAGCCTGGTAGGTAGTGGTGTGTCCTCCAAGTAAGTACGCCATCCCAATGTTAGGTTCAGGAAGATAAACGCCTGTCCGGGCTCCCTCATTAGTGAGAGGGCCGTCGGTAAAATTTTTAGAGCGGACCGGGGAAAGTTTGATAAGGCACTTCCCTCAGTCCTCTATTCCCTTACAGGAAAGCTCACATGGCGTGCTGGCCAGAGGACTTTCCAGATTTAGCCTACACGCGAAAGAGCAATGAGAATAGCCAGTCTAGCCGTCCTTAATGATAGTCTTAATCAAGGATATTAAAGAAGGCAGGGCTCTGTAGCTTCGGATATATATCTGAAAGAGCGTCCATTTTACAACTAGTAGGATGTATATATGTATGTCTTCCTAACTAATTTCAAATGCTGAGAATTTATTAGAGTCTCTAAATAACAAGAATTTTTCTTTTCCTCCAGTCAAATCACGACCAAATAGCTTTGAGCATATTGTTACGAGCGTGCCCTTAGTTGGTTACTTAAAATACGATATTTCAAATATAATGCGCAAATTCACTTTAGTGCACTCTACTGTTTACTTTTACTTACTTTTACAAACTCACGAACAATCACAAACAACTCTACTTTAATTATCACTGGCATTGTTACTTCAAATTATCGCAATCCAATTAAAATAAACAGGCGAAAGTTTATCCTTTTATTTGTATTCACTGCACTGTCTGAGACAACACTCTCTCCTGGTGGTGACAAGCTTTGTATTTATACTTTAAAAATTATTCCCGAAGATTACATTCTAGAAACGACGATTCTCCAAATCTAAAGTTGCTTATGTCCGTACTTTATAGATGTCGCTTGTCCTTTTCTGTTGCACGTAATACGATTATCCGAAAGTTGATTATGTCCGTACTTAATTATTCATTTCACGCGAAGTCTCCGTTTCTAATAGATGTCGCTCATCCTTTCCTACTCCACGTGACAATACTATTATCAATGTATGTACCGTAAAAAACGTAGGTATCAACAAAGTATATATATTATATATTTCGGATTCTTCGTAATTTGGCGGAAATAGTATTTAGAAAAACGTCAATGTAGGTGTGAAAGTGTCAAGTCTAAGTGAAATATTTTCCGAGCTACTGGACAATTTAATGGAGTCTTTGAAACTTTAAAATTCGAAGGCGAACTCTTTCATGATTGAATAATAAGAAGTCAATGAAAGCTTTCTTTAATGTTTTCATTGTATGACGTACCATAATTAAAAAAGCTCCCAAAAATTAACATTAGATGGTGTAGTGAGTCCTTTCAAATTTTTGTAATGCCCGCAACTTAGTAATTCGAACTTAGCTATTCTCTTTCGTCACTATTAATCACTCCTGATCGCATTCATAAAGACAGTTGGTCTAAATAAACAAACATGCTTGCTAATTCCATACCTATTTCGTCATCGGAATTGATTAAAAAAATAGTTATGATTTTGAGTTCCCTTTTCTTTACCGACATATGCCGAAATTCTTTAATTAAGCACAACTTTCATCAACTGTATTGTGGATATTAAATTTCACCGAACAAAATTTACGGTAAAAATATCTACTGCATCACAAATTTTACCAGCGATTTTTATGCTGTAGTGCAGTCAAATAAGACTAATTTTCGACAAATAAAAACATTAAATGGTAAAGGTCTTAATTTTCGCATACACGCTTATTACGGCTTCCCATTGAACACATACTAAAAGTCCCCGTCAAAATCTGTTGCGCTCGAGCCGCCATCTTGGAAAAAAGCTGCACTTTTTCAGTTTTTTGCCTATATCTCGGCAACTATAACCAATACGAAAAAATAGTTCAGGTAAAAAATTAAGTTTATTAAATTGCCCAGAAAAAAGCAAGTCAACAGTTTTTTTGTTGAGGGAGAGAGAGAGAGAGAGTGAGAGAGAGAGAGAGAGAGCGAGAGAGCGAGAGAGAGAGAGAGAAATCATAGGCTACGAGAAGAAGGACGGATAAATATTGGTCGAGAACTTGGTTAAAAATGGTGATAGAGCAAAATCTTATGCTGAGCATGAAGTCGGTGCTATTACAACTCGAGGATTCACTGATAGTGTTTTCTCTAAATGGATTTTAACAATGTCTGCCTTCCATCAAATCTGCGAATCATTGGAGCAATTTTCTGGTACAGGCTTTGTTAGTGGAGAACAGCACCTCGATTCAAGTGAATCTCGAATAGAAAGAGATGACCAAGACGTGAAGTAATTGGAAAACTGTATTGGCTGCCATGATCCATTTCAGACTTGCGAAAGAATCATGTCATTATCACAGGGGTAGTAGGGGATGATAAAATAAATTGTCACAATGGTGTGCAAATCGGAACGGAGCTATCGAGGGTATCGTTGGAGAAAATTACATGGACGTAAAATTGGTGAAATCCACTACTTCCTTGACTCTGTTCGGCACTGACGGCTCCTGCTCCAGTTTCCGTGCTCTAATTACTCTAATGTAATTGTAAAAAGAGATGTACCTCATCTTGTAGATGCCGGAAAGACCGACTAAAATGGGCAGCGATTTGTGGACATTGCCAAGTTATCGCGTATTTGAACTCGAACAGAAATCTCGGCATTGAAGATGAGAGCTTTATTGAGAGGGAGTTTTATGATGAACCATTAAACGCGCCTCACAGCCAACTTGCGCCTCATAGCCTACTACGGCTTCGACGATGCCAACCCCGATGAACAACTTCCATTAGACCATTGGGTTTCAGACAGTACTACACCTAGTACAAGTGGCATCCAACGATTTTAATTGATAAGAATAAACGAACTTTCACATATCTAAGAAATACTAGAATAATTTTCAATGACTTTAATAATTTGTCATTTGTCAGGTCATGAAGCTGCAAAAAACAATTTGCACAACAGTTTCAAGAGGTCAGGAGATTTTCCTCTCTATTCAACATCGAATTACAGCTAAGGTATTGGAGATACAAAAAATAATTTGATATGCTTTTTTATGGGAAATTTTATAAACTTCATTTTTTATCTGAACTATTTTTTCATAGCAGTTATAGTTGCCGAGATATAGGCGAAAACTGAAAAGTGTACCTTTTCTCCAAGATGGCGGCTCGAGCGTAACAGATATTTACGGGGACTTTTAGTATGATCAAGGGGAAGCCGTAATAAGCGTGTATACTAAAATTCCGACCTTTACCATTTAATGTTTTTATTTCTTCTAATTTTACTGGACTACTGGTTATTTGGCGACTGCGTTATATTTAATTTACAAAAAAAAAAAAAAATCCTGATGTCGGTCATTTTTTTTCTTTATATTCAATTTAGACATTTAAAAAATAGTAAATAAAAATATTACTCTTTTGGACTTTTGACGGCGTTAAACTTAATTTTGTTCAAGAAAGAATTTTCTGGGATTCTCCGGTATATAGCAAAGGCTAAAAATGTTCTAATTTGTTATTTCATCACACAACCCATTAATTTTTGGTGACAAGTTTCAAGTCTTGGTTTGACTCATCAACAGGTCCCAAATAGCGAAATTGTGTGATTTGAACAACAAATGAAAAAAATGAAAAAAAGAAGAAGAAATGAAAAGTAAAATGTAAAAACTTTTACTGAGGCAATTTCGCAATTAAGTAAAATAAATAATAAATCTTAAATTGAAGCGTGATTTTTGCAACGTAAACTCTTTAATAAATTCGTCAATGTTAATTTGTACCTCTTGTTCGATGGCCAAAATAGCTAGATTTTTTAATTTCAACTTGAAAACTGTAGATCTTAAATAATTTTTAATCAGTTTCGATTTAAGGAAGCTTCCCTCACAACTGTCACTACTTATTTCAGCTGTGAGAAATATTGTCAGTATTATAAATATATTAGATAACCCTCCTTCAAGTTTGGACTCAAAAATAAACTAATAAGCCTAGTAGGCGGGAATCAGAAAGTTCCTTCTTACAGTCTGTTTCATTAACGAAAGCTCGTAGACGCATGTACTCAAGCTTAAGCTCTTCTTAGGGTACGTGCACAACGTGTCGAGGCGAAGCAAGGCGAGGCTAGACAGTTAAGCGAGGCGAGGTGAAGATACATCTCGAGGTGTAGTGTTCACAACAAGGCGATCAGTTTCTTGGTAAATCGCGAACTGAGAGCATAAATTATGTTCGTCAAGTAGTGCAAATATTTTGGGTTTTTTACATAAGTGTACTTTCCGCTGTTTTACTTTCCACCCGATAAATAAATACGAAACGTCTGGAATTTGGCGAATTTCATCATCTATATGAAGATTTACGGACTGATCCTGATAGATTCTTCCAGTATATGAAAATGAGTAAAGAATCCTTCAATTATATAAAAAAAAAACCTATAGGAATATGCTAATAAAAATTAGCGCGTTTCATCTCGCGAAAAAATGAAAACTTTCATTCTTGAGCGAGATACGTCGAAGTGTCTCGCCACATCGCGCATTGCCACAGCGTTGTTATGAACACTCTCATAGTACAGCGTACACTAATTTTATTTCTTCAACTCTTGATATAGCCTCGCTTGGCCTCTCCTCGTTGTGCACGTACCCTTAGCGACGAGGGCATACTACAAGAGAAATTTCTTGAGCAGCTGTTCAATACACCCTTATTCGCCAGTGTGTAAAAAACAACAGTGAACCACTACATCCTTATTCACCAGTGTGTAAAAAACAACGTGCCTGGTTATTGAAAAATGTAAACATTTCTACTTCACATAAAACAAGTATATTTCTCTTTGTCACACACATGCTCAATTTCCTTAAAGCTACATGCAATTCTTTCTTTCAAATATTATAATCATTATTTTATTTTAGTTTTTCAAATGATCTTATTCTCGTGGGTAATCTCTTTCTATCGATCAGCTGTTCAAGAAATTTCTCTTGTAGTATGCCCTCGTCGCCCTTAGTCAATATCCTGAAGAGCTTGGTCGAGGTTGCATTGCTCATCATCGACTCCCAGTATTATTGCAGGCCTTAAAAAAACATATCTTTCGGCCACATTCCGGAGCTACTGGAACCTTTTTCGAATTTCAGCAATTACGCTATTATCTATGTAATAGGGAAAACATTTTTGCATTTTAAATCGTTAATTTTATATTGGCAAGAATCATGTTTGGTTTACCCTTTGATTACTTCATTAAGTCGTAAAGTTATCGCCGATTTTATACTCGAGCGAAGCGTTACTGATTTTTGTTCTACTTGCCCACTCTTTGTAAGTTAATAGATTGTCTATGACGATGATAGTGGAGACAGGATTAGCCAACTCGGTCGTTCCCTGCCGCCCACATATTTGTGCTGCCTGGGGCCGTGGCTACCTCTGGCCACTGTATACTGTATGTATACTGTCTTTGTAAATTATTAGTAGTCTTTCAACCAATTCTAAACTAAGTCTACACTAGGTAGGATGTTTCAAATAAGTATACACTGGGGCTGAAAGCTGGATCCGGATTTGCTAATATCCGGATGTCTGGATACCGAGATCTGCGTACTATTCGATTTCTGAAATCCGAGTATCCAGATCCGGATCTGAACTATTCGGGTGATCCAGATCCATCCTATCCGAATCCGGATCGGAACTATACAAATCCAGCCAATGCAAATAATTAGGATGTCTACGCCGTCGCTATATAATTCTTTTCATGGATACTCTGGTAAGTGTGAATTCTATTGCCAGAATCCAATCGTTCTATGAAAAACAAAAGCTATTATCGATAATTCAGTGGAACTCCGAGGCTGTGTGTTCCAGTTTGTAGCACTAGGTTTTTTATGAGATAATATCGCTAAGGCTCAGTTCTACCTCTTTAGGAGGACTAGCAATTTATTCCAACTCCATCTGTTGGTTATCATGGACCGCTACTTGGAGACATTTTAAGAGCTTGATGAAGTTAGTAACAAGTTGCGGCCCTAGGATATTTCCATATCGAAACATATTCGAGTATTCTGTTCTCTGTTCGCTCCATCCTAACTTCGGCGTATGTGTAAACAGGAAACATGGTCTCGACCGAAGTTTGCGGATTGATGAAATCCTGCAATTACCGGTGTAAAGTAGCAAGTCGTCAGATAATCACGCGTATATTAGATATGTTAGGTAGGAGCGGTATCGCTAGAAGTACCTAGCCTGCTTCACTTGGACCAAGAGTGGTTCTATTGTGCCCATTTTGCTCATGGGATAACCTTAGAAAATATCCTAGATCCTTTCTGCTTCACGTAGGAAACTCAGGATGCATCTGAACTCTTTGCTTTATAGTTCGCCCAGATATCAAAAGAAGTAGCTACCTAATAGCCCGCTTCTTTTATTCATCAGAGCAGGGAACTCGCAGAGTACGTGTTGGATGGATTCGATTTCTCAATTTTCTAACATGGAATCCTATGGCCCAATGACATGTAATTACCCCTATTAGATTCCTGGTATATGTTCTGCTGCAATTAAGTAGTTCCTTTTTTTCTCTAACTTTCATATGTAGGTCACAATTGCTTCGCGATACCGCAGGTTTTCATGTTGATCCATAGCAAGCTTGCCTTATGATAGGCGCGCCGGATGGTTTCCTCTTTTAAAGCTCCGATCAGTGTCCTCACATAAGCTATTGCTGCGAAGCTCTCCATTTCAGAGCTCTTTTTGACCAACTAATCTGTCGCCTTGGATTCAGCAAAGGGTCACTTTGTGCCGTGTAGTCATTTCCTCAAGGCTGATCTTGCATAACTGCACAATTTGGATTTAACCAGAACAGCATCCAGCGCCTTAATGGCTGCCTGGCTGTCCGTATAAATGTAGATGTATCGTACGGACTCTTTGCAAATAGATGCCTGGTAAATTGGTGCTAGCTCTGCCTGAAAGACACTGCAATTTTTCGGAAGTTTATAAGACTATCGCTAGCACTATCGCGTCGGTGAGACATCCCTTTAGAAGTTGCCAAGTGTTCATCACCAGATGACGAAAATTATGTATTGCTTAGTCGTATTCGTATATATAATGTGAATGCCTGAACCGAGACGTCATAAAAAGAGTGTTTAAATCTAATCACTGCGGTGAAACTCATTAAATACCAGGCAGATGCTAAATATATCTGAAGCAAATGTAACGAGTACCAAAGTCCTCTCACAAACCGGGCATTATACAAAATCTACACATTTCCTTTAAATACGCGCAAATTTCCTCTGTGATGTTGAAAATATTTAATTGTATTTTTTATATTTTTAGGATGCCTCTTAGATTAAATTTTTCTGACTTATTACCTCAATTAAGATGTTACAGCACCATGTGCATTACATACGTGAACAACTCAAAAGTTTCTGTATACCAACTGCAAGAACTCGGTACTTTGATCTTTACTGCCCTTCTAACTCCAGTAATGTAACTAGATACGAGTTTGCCGAAATTATTTTTACTTAAATTGATACAACTGCAGTCGGCAACCAGAAGGTAACGAATCTCTTCACAAACTTTTAACGATGTCCATTAGGAACTACAGCAACTTCTTTTAGTACAAAAAAAAAATAGCAATTCCATAAACTCTTACATGAGTTCTACCATCCCTATAACGTCAGCGAAGACCATAAAGGGAAAAAACAATTTTTGGATAGAGAATAAAACTTTTTCGATTCTCGTCCCTAAAACACAGTTTGAAAGAAATGAGCGCATTCAGTAAACAAACAGAAGAGTCGCCCGAAAAGACATTTTCCATGCAGTTACATTCCACGTTGCAACAAGCAAAAGTTACACCACTCAAGCTTGCAGCACGGGAAGCTCTCATAAAAATAGTCTACATAAATGACGAGGCGAGTCCAATTTAGGAAACAATTTTCCTCTTGAATAATTTTTCCCGACGTCCACTTAAGACACGTCATTAAGAATTAGGGTTTTCCCAACTTGAACACCCACAATTCCCAAGAGTTTTGTTTTGCGTTCCGACCCTTAAGAATGGTGTAGACTTTCTTTTACTGTTGAATTACATTCCTGAAGTGTGGTGGAAGGAGGTGGTATTTTAACAACATTTTCTTTGTGACGTTAACTTTCGGCAATTCGGTATACATATATGATTGTAGCACATATGGAGAGAAATACATGTTCTTCCGCCCTCATGTCATCGTCTTTCCACAGAGCATTTACACTTCAACAGAATTTTCATGGTTCAAAAGCCTTGTAGTAGTAAATTGGATAAATTTCACCGAAGCAGGTATACACGCAGACGACTAAGTATACTTTTTCTGTTTTATTAAATATTTACTTGTTTCGGGGCCACCTTTGAAATTTAATTTGAGCAAACATAATTTGTTTATCTGTCGTGTTAAAGAGATTCTAAAAAGCCGCGTAGCAAAGCTACAAAAAGCTTATTTACCGCCCATTCCAATTAACACCCTGATAAACTGTCTGTTTGCTTGTCCACTGTTTACCGAAGATGTTGAAAGTCCTTGAGAGATTGTGATATCTTTAAATAAGGAAAATGAATTTCCGTGGAATTATAATTAATGAAACTTAACAAGAACAAGATAGAAAGTGAGTAGCAGTCGGGTAAAAATATAGAAAGTGAAGTGAACTCTACTTCGGACTTTTTCTATGGAAGTAACTTTTAGATAGTAAATATAGTGTCGTAGATACTGAACAGTGAAGTCACCCTAGGGAGAATCTTACGGTCTGAACAAAGTTAGTATAATCCTTCAAGGGAAACGTATTTGGCCTTAAATAGGTTGAGTGAAGCATAAGAATACTTAATGTATGAAAAATATTTTAAATAGTTTCAGCCAATTAAAAGACGGATATATATGCAGAGAGTTACAGAGAACAATGTTCAGAATTGAAATGTTGAAAATTATTGTTTAAGTGGAAATTCTTATCCATTTCTTTGTTGCTTTGTTTCTATGCCTACCAAACTATTCTAAAGTCCTTCTTTTTGGGTTTAATTCTCATAACTTCCTTTTTAATACATATCTATATTTCTTGCTTGATATCATTGTTAGTAGAAGTAACGGCCTCAAGGTTTGTCATCTCAATGCATAGAGTCTGATGAGAAAGACTACTGAATTGAGATATTTGCTTGGTAAATTTTTCCTCGATGAGATATACGTCCCTGAAATATGGTTTCCAGTACCATTATTATCTTGTCTAGTTACAGATCATACTGAATGTGTCGCAGATGGTGTTGCTTTATTCTTAAGATTTGAAGAAGTTGTTACCGTGGGCAATTGGTTTAATAATAATAATAATAAATTTATTAATGGCCAATATATAAAGATTAAAATATCTTATATACGTTCTTCTAATTTGATGTAATCACCTCATCGAGACCATGCTGATTAGCAAGTTTAAAACGAAAATCGCATCTAGGAAGGAATGGGCAGCACACTCTGTGCTCCACCCATTGACAGACATTATAATTTTTACAGACGGCTCCAAATTTGAAGAGAACACCGGAGCGGGCGTCTTCTGTGAGGAGGCTCATTTGGAATTTGCCATACATATGGAAAGACATGTAAAGGTCTTCCAGGCAGAGCTCAAGGCCATTCGTGAAGCGGGAAGGTACATCCTTGGCTCAGAAACTGAGACTAAGGAGATTGCCATCTGCTCATATAGCTAAGCGGCCGTCAAGGCCTTGTCAAAACTCTTCATAACCTTCAACCCAGTACTGGAGTGTAAGACCACCCTGAACTCCATCTCTCAGCAGAAGATGTGGGGAGGAGTCCGAAACAGTGACTCACTTTCTTTGTCACTGCCCGGCTCTCTCCGAAAAACATTCTAAATTTCTTGGCGCACACCTCCTGGATGCACTGCATGAAGGAAGTAAGGTTGGTTTGGAGCCAATCTCATGGTCTATAAGAGTGTCTGGTTAGGGCCTATGAACTTATTCAGGGGTTCTGAAGGTGAACGATTGACCTTGTAGTGTCGTACGTTCTAGGGTTCTCCCCCCAGGGGGACTCAACCTCAACCTCCTTTCAATCTATCCATCCTATTTGATATAATGGTTCCTGGTCCAAAATAAAAACTAACTAAAATAAGATAACGAAATAAGTCATAATAAAAAGTAAGAATAAGTAAAAAGCAAATAAATAAATTGATAAAATAAAATAATGTAAAGCAAATTGCAAAACACTGTTATGAATATACATAAAAACAAGTCGAGACATACCACCATAAAAGAAGAAATGATATAAAATCTAAATAAAAAAATTTAAATTAAAGTTAATGGGAAAAAAATTAAACCTAACCCTATAGGAAATAAAAAATAAATAACTAAAATAAGAAAACTAATTAACTATAAATAGTACGTGCCATTTACGCTCCTAAAAACTTAAATCTTTTAATAATAAAGAAAAATGCCAGAGTCTGTTCACTGCATATTAGCAAAACGAAAGTTCCACTTTCGTATTACCTGAACAAAGTAAGAGCGCTCACCGTACCGAGAGGAAATCCGAGGGGCCAGAAGCTGACAACCCGTTCCTGAATGCAAGAACTGCAATTTCTCATACAAATACTCCGGCAGCTTGTGCAGAAGAATGAGTTCACGGTGGCTTAAATACGTTTTTAGAGGAGTGCCCATCAGTCTCATACTGAGACACATGAGCATTCCGAGGAAGTGTCTATAAGTATAGCGTATTACATCATTGAAAGCAACATTTAACTTTCTCTGGTACCGAGCGTCAAGCTTGCTAAACATGGTACTATAATAAGGAAAAATTGAATTAATTAACGTTTTAGCCAACTTCAAGCTAATGTCCACAGAAAGGCAACTAGACGTTATCCAAAATTGCTGTAAAGTGCCATTGATTTCTCCTATTAAATTTGAAATGTGACTGGAGCATTTGAAATCAGCATTGAAATAAACTCCAAGATTCCTGACGCAGTCAACGTACTCGAGAACGGAATTATTTAGTAAAACCGAAGGGAGTTCCGATTTATCAATTCGGCTCCTATATACAGCTGGGCAGTGCGAATAAATTGGATTTAACGAGAGTTCATTCAGCAGTGATCAGTCATATATACTACGAAAATCTTCATTAATGCGACAAACACAATCCTCCATCAAACCTACTCAAATAGATTTGGACGTCAAGCTGAATAGAGGATTTGTAACAACATTCGGTAAATTATTTAAATATAAGGTGAAAAGTAGAGGGCCAATAATGCAACCTTGTGGAACACCAAGGCGAACATATATAAGATCAGAACAAAACTCTTTTACTTTTACCAACTATGATCGATTGCGTAAATAATCAGCAATAAGCTGAATGGAGGAGGATGAAAAGCCCAATTGATTTTTCAGCTTTGAAAGTAGTCTTGGCTGGTTTACGGAGTCAAATGCCTTGTTAAAATCAAGAAGAACAAGTACAGTCATCTGGTCCTTATCGAGAGCTTCACAAATATCTGCAGATATCCTCAGAAGTGCAGTCTCGCTACTATGCCCATCTCGATAATCAGACTGCTACATTGTCGAAGTACTCTGATCGTTAATAAATTTGATGATTTGTTGGGGTATAATTTTGTCCAAAACTTTAACAAGAAAACTAAGCATGCTAATGTGTTTAAGAGCTCTGGAATTGGATGCAGAGGGCATTTCAGGAATAGGTGTTACAAATGCTTTCAATTTTAGTATTCTATTTCGTAAATTTTTTTATATGACTAATCCACCCCTGTTATTTCCAGGCAATTTTTGCAAAAAAAAAAATTATCAACTCGTCGGAACACAAGAGAGAGGAGATGCAGTGACTGTTGAATAAAGAACTTTTATTAAACATTTGAAGTGTTTTGGAAAAATTGACATCTGAAGAAGAAAATATTAAAACGAGATCAGACGCTGCAATACTACTCAACTCAATGCAATCTTTTTCTTTTCTGTGCTACCTCCATTTATGGGAATCCGTCGACGTGATTTAAAACTGAATTCTTTGCAAATGTATTTCATTGGACAAAAGGAGACACTAGTACAAAAAGCAGTTACAACAGCTAAAAAAATATGTAAAGAGTTGGAGATATCCACTGAGCGTCGAGTTAGAAGGAAAAAAATTATGAGTGTTGAAAATTTGCGGGTCTATCTTTAGAAGAAGAGATACAAAGAGAAATGTTTTTGTCATTGGACAGAGTTATCCAGGAAATAAAAGTATGGTTTGATCAACTACATGCCCTTGCAGCGAAGTATTCTCTGCCTAATACCATCTAATCTTTTTTTAAAATGTCAAGTAAATAACTTTGTTGATATTGACGAGGAATAATTTCATATTGAAAGGAAATCGATCCAGAATTTTATGTCTCTACCTGATACAAAAGAGCAAGCAAAAGGTTTGAAAAACGGGGAAGGCTTCTTGAACTTTCAATATTTATCTGCTCCCAACAGAGTAATATTACTAAGAATTTTGTTAACAGCAACCATCAGTGTCGCTTGTTGTTAACGGAGCTTTTCCAAATTAAAATTAATTAAAAATTATCTTCGTTCCACAATGAGTGATTTAAGATTACGAAATCGAGCGATACTGTTCACAGAAAGAGAAATTTCAGATAATAAAATTTTTTATAATGTCATTCAAGACTTTTGTAATAAAAAAACAAGAAAATTAAATATCTAGATCAAAATACGTTTTATCATTATGTGTATAATCTATTTAAACAAATGTGGTTTTACCAATGTATTTATTTGTGATCAATAATTGCTAATAACCACTCTTGATTTTGATTAAGTTAAAAACGGCGGCAAATTCGCGATCGCCCCAGGCGGCGAAAGCTCCAGCTACGCCACTGCATTTCAGAGAATTTTGAGTCTTTTTATATGCTTTTTAACTTATAAAGGGAAAATAAATTTGTTTGACTTTAATTTAGTTGCTAATAAAACTGTTCGCTCTTTTTCAAATCTATTTGATCTTAGTTAAAACTGTTCTAGGTCTATTGAGACTCAAATAATGTTACTTGTTCTTGCATAAATCTATTTAATTTTATATGTATCCCCGATGAAACTTATTTTGACTTGTCGATTTCTTCTTTACGTCTAATCATTTATAATCGAATTTATAATTTGTAATCTATCATACCAAAGCTATATCATCCCTTTGAAGCTAGATCATCACTTAACCACTTCCGTTTCTTTTTATGGAGCATTATTTTCCGATTCACAGCATTTTTGGTATTAATATTGCCATTAAGTTAAGCTGGATAGATCACATCTTCTCTGTTGCCAAAGAAGCATAGAAATATTTTGGATTTCTAAAAAGGTGTAAAAAATATTTCATCCCATCGAATCTAGCGCACCTCTACAAGTCCTATATCGGACCTAGAATGGAATGCAATATTCTTAAATGTCACATGACGAACGCACACTAGGTTTATAGGGAATTTGAGTAAGCCTCTTATTCTTAATATGAGTTTGTGAAAGAACTTTGAAATACATTCTTAAGACCTCTGCATATAATAGTTTTATGATAGATGCCTACAAAGCCCAGTAACTCTCTAGACCAAATTATCCCTTTAATTGGATTTAAAGTAGCCCTCCGGGCTTCTTAATATAACCTTCATGAGTCTTATTTTTTAAGTATTGTCAAAGATTAATGAAACAGGCTTGGAGGATGCCATAAAACCATAATAAAATCAAGCGATATTTAATTCCTATTTGGCTGCTTAATGATTTTATCCTAGTTGAATTGATAACAATAGTAAAACTTCTGTAAGTACAAATGGACTTAAATGCTAAATACTTATATTACTGCTCTCCAGGAGGTTTTTAAAACATCTTAGTAAAATCATTTCGTCTAGAAAACCAATTGGCATGATTTACAATGACCATAAAGCTATTTAGCAAGTTCAAAACAATAATAAAACCTGAATAAAACTAAATAGCATTTAAATTGTTACTTGGGCACTTTAATTAAATACTGATATTATTTAAAAGTTGATGATTTTGGACGTGCATTGTTCTTATTCTCATCGATCTAAATAAAAAATTACGTGGATCGCTTTGCAAATATCCGTACCTGTAATACATATATGTATATGAACTGAAAATCGATGACGTATAATATCGTAGTATAAAAAAACAACTCTATTTAAAAAATTTCAATTCACCTCATAAAAAGGCATTTATCTCAATTTCAAATATAAATTCCACGTTTATATGCCTTTTATTGGCACTCTTAAATCAAGTTTTCCTCAAATTCCATCTCGGGTGGAAGTCAATTTCGTTCAATGGAGACGCTTTACTCGGTTCTGATTAAATTTACCTTCTAACAAATGATTTTCCTGTGCGGAAGAAAATTTTCTTTCAACGAAACATCCATCCAAACAAATATTATTTTAGGACACCACACACATGAATTTTTGCATATATATATTTCCATTTTCACGGGGATCAAGTTATATCCTTTTCCTGAAATACAGAATACTCCGCTAGAAACTGTGGGGTAAATGCGATAAGCAAAGTTTGAGATACACACCTACTTCCTACCAGGTGAGTTTAGGTGTTGTGTTTTATTTTTTGGACTTTTTTTTTCTTTCTTTAAAGCTGTAAATACAATACGAAATCCGGAAGGAAAATCATAAGAAAGGTGCCCCTGATTGTGTGGTGACTTGTAGTCATAGCTCATGATTAATGGGCAGCGATTTGTCTCACCCTTTAAATTACGTTGATAAGATTCCATCAGCACGCACATAATACATTGGGACACATATTTTCGTCCTTCACCTTTTTAGCGGCCCATACTTGACCGAAGTTGAATTGTGCGCTCTTTGTAAATTTTCAAAGGTCCTTTTTGACCCTTTAAAAGCCAAAGTGAATTACGGTTCAACTCTAATTGAGTGACAGACAGGCTCTTGGATAAGAGCTTGCAATTTATCTTTACTCCGTTTCTGATTTATTTGATGAATGTACTGAGCTTTTCTCGGGTCCATTTTGTAAAATATCTTATTAGTTCTGAAGGAACCCCAGAATGTAAAAAAGCAATAAAGTTCTTTGAAAGCAGATTTTAACGGTAATTAAAATGATGACTGAATGCCATTTTAATTAAGTTTTCTAATGCTTACTGTCAGTTTGTGTATCATAGACTGCCTCCCGCCACTCTAGCATGCCGGCGAATCAATGCTTTTGTAAGCAAAATAAATAGGTACGCTATCGCTTTATGTGTTTTAATTAGAACCACAATCTGCTCGTTTTAAAGCTTTTAAGGGGCAAAATAAAATCCTTTTTAACTGAAGATTGCCCTCCACAAACTAGCCGCAGTTCATTTAATTACATCGAATGATTTAATCAAAATTCCTGGCTCCGTTTGCAATGCGGGCAGGATTTCCATTGCGTTTTCATTTTAAATCATTTTAGATGGCGAGCCGCACGAGTCCCTGGAACTCGTAATTTTGCCAACTTACCGAAGTGATTTATTGCAATTTAGATTGCATTTGGTCCCTACTACATTATACAGCATTCAAGTCGCATCATTTTGCCCCACCTCCTATCCCTTCTATCCTCTACATTCATTTCTCCTAGTTTGTGCAGCACCTTCGATTCAATGAAACTGAATTCCTCGAAACTTCTATACGAACCGGTTCCGCATTAAGTTTGCTTTTAGACAGTTTTCCTCCACAACCAATGACACTTTGATAAAAGTTTTTTTTTTTATATAGACAATCTTTTGGAAAATTTTCACTGTAAATTCGACAAAGTCAAGGAAAGAAAAGACTTTGATCTAAGCGAGTTTCATTGCTTGCATATCCTTTGCAATCGCTATGAAATAAGGTGAACCTACACATATACAGCTACATATATGTGCTGGTTGGAATGAACTCATTCTCGAAGAAATAATGATAATAGATGTCGTCTTTTCCGAAGTTCATCAATATATTAAAAGAGCACTTACTAAATGAGTTCGAAAGGTTATAAAGTTCAAATAATAAGTACTTTCAGAAGAAATGCCTTCTTATCGGCAGAATAAAGGAGTTTCCTTCTTGCAGATATATAGTAGGTGGTAGCATTTGCTTCCACCATACCAGAGAAAATCTTAAAATCTCTTGCTTGTCAGTGAAAGTAATGACTCATCGCAGAGGAGACTATGTGTGATTTTTACCTGCTTTTATATGTGATAATCTTGATTACTTTGACAAAACAAAAAGAAAAAGGCTTGCATTAAGTAGCAGAATCGCTAGCATGAATGCCATAGTTAGATCTTTGTAACATTGTGCTCTCAATAATTTCTGATGACATACGTTAGTTGAGTTGATCGTTACCAGAGCAGCATTATTTCCAAGTAGTCCTCATTTCATATTCTCAGATACTTTGCTTTCAATTTCAATTTTTATTGGCAATAATTGTACAAGTAAGATAAAATGTCTTATTAATATGCACAAGCCTTAGTAAATTACAAAAATAGTACAATAAAAAAGGGAATGTAACAATAAAAATGGAATAACAGAACTAAGTATATAATTAAAGTTATTAGTATAACAAATTTACGACTAAGTGTTACCAAAAGAAGAATGAGTTATTAAAAAGAAAGAAAGATGGAGTAAACAATTAGGCCACTAACTACCAGGCGCTAATGCCTTGAAAATACTACTATTTATTACGTTTAATGAGTGGGACTGGATCAAATTTTTAACAGAAATAGGTAAGTTGAGAAGGCGTCTTGTTACTAAAAATTGTGATCGTGGTACAATGAGATTCAGTGTCCTACTTGATCTTGCAAATTGGATTTTTTTGTATAGATATAATGGAATACGAGTTTTTATTATCTTTGCCAAAAATACCAGCGAACGAAATTTGAAATACGTAAATAAGCTACAACTGAAAACAGAATTCGAGAACGGAGAGACATGATCATATCTTCGAAGACAATACACATACCTAACCACAGAGTTAAACGCAATATCAAATTTACGGGCATTATCGTAATCGATCTTGCCAAAGACCTCACAGCCGTAAAATAAATACCGGTATTAAAAGTAGTTATACTAACAGTAACCTTATCGAAACCGGGTTAAAATCATTAGATATCCATACCGCACGTAAACCACCATAAATTCTACTAACAATATTGTTGATGTGGTCATCCCATGTAAATAAACAATTGAAAACTATTCCAAGATTCGTGACAGAGTGCAGAAGGGGAAGAACTTGCTATTAATCATAACTGGAGGAAACCCCTCTGTGTCGACTTTGGTTCGATTTATGATCAAACATTTGGATTTTTCTGGGTTCAACTTTAGCATACTAGACACGGACCACGAGTTAATTTATTTAAGATCTTCAGTAATGCAGCTAATGACATCTTCAATAAGACCAGGAGGCCTAGAGAGATATAGTTGGGCATCATCAGCGTAGAGATACGTTTTGCTATAATTGACTTGAGGATAAATATTATCGATGAAAATTGAGAATAATAGGGGCCCAAGTATCGATCCTTGTGGCACACCAGTTAAGACAGGAAGAAATGAGGATTGGGATATATTTACTTGTACTACTTGGGACGTATTAATGCTATAATTATAAATAAATTTAACTGCTTGAGAAGAATACCCGAAAAGCCTTCTAAGATTGTAACAAGGTAGTAGTGGTTAACCGAAGAAAGACTTATTGAAATGTAAGCATTGGGAGATTTGAAGATACTTTTATGGTATGCTCTGTTTTGCTTGTATCTTATGCTTCTTGTTTTGGGTTGAGGAATGGGAACATTACGTCCCGTCAGCTGAGCTAAGTAGCTCCTCACCCCGTGACAGTTATCGGCAGGCTGGCATGCTTGTAACTAGCTTTACGGAAATAAGTAGGGGGATTAAAAAAAAATAATCCTGCCTCCTGCCACAGCACCACAAAAAACAAAATCTCGTGCCAGGTTAGGTAACGATAAAGATGAAAATGAGGAAGGGATAAGTTTGTATGCCAGGGACTGGGAAGAAGGGATAGTCAACATTGATTCAACCCTGCCGTCAGCCTAACCTGCTGGTGCTGGTCCTCAGAATTGGCTGTGCCCCATCCATCCCATGGATATCCAGGCCATGTTGTTGAATACCCCCTTGTCTTTTACCACAATGCCCCGGCGAGCGATCGGGCGAAATACCTCAAAAGAGAGCGGGGACTAAATGATTCATGGTTTGATTACCGTCCATTTGTAGAGAGAAAGTTGGACTCATTTATACCATCCTCAAAGTAAGTTCAACAAGTTTTATTTTTTATTAGCATCCAAGAAGCTACAATCTATGCCTTAACTACTCCTTACGATCGCTATTCTTGAACCAATACGTTCACTATGACCCTGACCGTAAGAACGATTGGTATATCCTCAGCTTAAAAAAAAAGTCTTATAAATTTTGATTAATCATATCCTCACCCTTCATTGGCAATACCTATGCGATGTTACTGTAATTTTTTAACTTTTCCTCGATCCCTACCAGTTGTCTTGCCCTTGATTGACTAACTTAGCCGGCTACGGCTACTGGCAACAGAGGGTTTCATTATATATTTTACCGAAACGAAATACCTTAATAAGGAGACTATCAACCCCTAGAACTCCCGTATACACACACAAAACTGATAGACTATTAATTTCTGTCCATGACAATCTCAAGTTTGCCAGTTCGAGTTGGCTCTTGACCATTCAAATACTGATAAAATTTTAGCACTTTAGTTGTGACCAAGTACCTACTCCAGGAAATTTTGGTAGTACTGGTATTCCAAATGGCCTTCCTTGGACCAAACATTTATCAAATAAAATCTATATACTTACAGTAGTTTCAGATCCACCGTAGAGGCGCCTCCCGCTGGATATCGACGAATTCTCTGTAAATCAATCAATTAATATAGGACCTGCCAGCCAAATGACCTTGTCTGAAGGACAACGGACAACTTCGTCGGGACCGATCACATTCAACGCCAGTGAAAATTTTTCTACCTCATACGAATTGGGTTGTTTTTCTTGTTTTTTTCTTTTAGTTAAGAAGAACTGTTGTTTTGCTACTAAATCAATAATTCGAGCTAAGCTGAATATATACATATGTATATGCATTTAAGACTGTCTCGATCTTCCCCTTTTCCAGTATTATCGTTTCCGTTCCCCTTGCATGCTGGGGTCTAAGTGTGAATCGCTGGCCGTATATTTTCCAGTGAATTAGTCCAGGAAGCGGTACATGGTGGATTAACCATTGGTGACACTTCTGCTGGACTACCTATAATTACGTGGGGTGCACCGCACGACGTACGCCTGTTGGAGGTGGCGTGGAAAGGTCCTATATGGGATTATTACTTCCGATATGCAGTAATTTATTCAGCGTTTGCACATATAACCTCAATAGTGTATTCAGTCTGAACTTGTAAAAAGTTAGTTTTGTTAGCATTGGTTTAGAGTTAAGCGTGGCAAAAAAATGGCTTACCTGAACTTGTATTGTTCCACCTCGTGAGTTCCGTGCGGGTTTATTTAATTCTTTTCTTTTTTCTTTTCTTTTAACGAAACCAGGGAGGAGTTCACTTCCGACTCTCCCAGCTTAACGTAAATTAAACTTTAAAATGTTATCACGTATTGCCCTTCTATACTTTCCGGGACCACTTATTCCAATGGTTAACGTGACTGTCTTGCTTTCGCGGCTTCCTCTTCTTCCGGCATCCTCGCATTCGACACTCGTATGATTCCTTTCTAGATGGCACTTTACACGTCTCTGGCCTATCCACATAGTTGCAGCGAAGCCCACTTCATGCTGCATCAATGAGAATTGAAGCGACATAGCTTCAAACCACTTCCATACTGTCACTTCGTATCATCTGTGGGTGACGCTATTTAGAAATGTTACACGTCAAATCGCTGCGTGACATTTCCGAAACGCCGATCATAACAATACATAATTTTTTCTACAATTTTCGATAGAAATGGTAGTATACTAACAGGACGATACTCAACACGCTGTAACTCGTTAAAAATCGAAATTTGATTCAAGATTGGTGCTAAAATAGTCAAGATCCGATTCATTGGTATCATTGTCTGTTCGAAGTGATGTAAATTGAACATTTAAAGAATGTGGATCAAGTGTGCACTCATTTTTACTTGATCTGGCATTTCTACACTTTCTCAAATTATTCCAATGGACCTTGGTAGAAAGATTCGTATTTAGCTTGGAAGCATTTCTTTTTTATTGCTAAAGTTGTTCGATTTCGAAGAGTGCGATATTCATGAAAAATGCCATTAACTTATAACTCTTCGACTTGGCATAAACAAAATCCCTACTTGATATAAGTTTGCGAATATGTGTTGAAAACTAAGGACATTGTGTATTTACTATGGTCCTAGTGACTAAATTAACATGCCTATCATAGAAAGTATGAAGAACCGAGTTAAGAAAATTAACTTGGTCATTTACACATGGCATGCGGAAGACGCAATTTCATTCAAATGTTTCAGCATCATTACAGAGAGCATTAATATCAACCCGATTGTAGTATGAGTATGATGTGGGTAAACTAATCCTTTCGAATTGCATATCATATAGTCCGAGAGCTAGCAACGTTACGAAAAAAGAACTTTGGTTCGGCTGATTCTTTGCTATCTCCCCACTTTCACCATCACAGTAGGCATGCTAATCTGGCCGGTGAGAGGGGTTGCGTTTTCCTAAGTAAAAAAAGCAGTTTTCAAAATGATTTTAGTTCGATTTTTGTTTTTTTCATCTGTTTTCATAAACAGTGAACAATATAAATTCATTATCCCCAGACAATTACCTCGTTGCTAGTACCGTGCCAAACGTTTTTTTTTTCGTTACAAAAAAAAAATATTTTATTACGGCTGTCATTTTTATACGAGCTAATTTAATTATCGAACCACATGAAATTAATTTTCCAGGCGACAATTCGCTTGATTATCAATAGCCAGATTGCTTCGAGTGTGATAGGGAATGGGCCATCCCACACGAGTATTCTTGATGCAGTATGCAAGCCGGTTTTCCAGGGAAGAAGTAAAAGACGCAAAGAAATATATCTCCAAACTGTACAGATATTACAATTATGCAACGAAATGTTTAACAGAAAATTTGGGAAAGCTTTGAAAATAAATTATATCTCAACTGAAAGCAACTCGCATTGATGTTTTTCACCATCAATTAAAGACGGTGAACGTAAACGTCGAGATGAATCGGCTAACCAGGTTTCAATCGGACCAAATCAAATTCTTCCTCATAATTTCACTGCTCAACTGAGAAATGTTCAGTTCAAGTAAGCATTAGTTAATTTTTTTAGCAAGCACTGGTCGACTGATGATGTGGCGTCTTTTATTGGTGATAAAATATTCACTTAAGATTCAACGAATGCTTCTCTTATCGGAAGAACATGAAGAAACAGATTTTAGGATTATCTACCCAATTTGATATCAACGCTGAAGTTGAAATAAGATGCTCAGATTCTGATATTCTCATAATACTCCTTGGTAACATAGACATATTTAATGCTTCCTTGAAACTTTGGATCAACATAGGCGTGGATAATCATGAACGCTACATCAACGTCAATGAATTGTACAAAACTCTGGGTCGTTCCGTCCATATCTAGAGCTTTACCAGGCTTCCACGCCATGACATGTTGTGATTACACTCCAGTTTTTTTCGCAAAGGGAAATTGAGGTCTTTCAAATTACAAAAAGAATCGGTAGATTATCAGCTTGCATTTCAAAGTATTGCCACCTATGATAAAAAATTACTGAAGAATACAGTTGTCACTTTGGAAAGATTTGTTTGTCATATACATACATATATATGTAGTTCGGCAGATTAACAACGTCAACGATGTCAGATTTGATTGATTTTCTAATACGTATCAATCAAAATATTTCGGTGAAAGTTTTGGGTAAAAATGCAGAAACTTCGTACCATCAAGTTTACCACCGTGCAGGGCTGAATTACGGCAGCATTTATTGAGAGTCCAATACATGGTCACATTTTGGTGAAATGCTCACTCTAAATCTACTACATCTACAGAAATCAAAGTATTCAAATTAACTTGTAATTTTTTATATTCCAAGTAATTGCTTTTATTAATTGTCGCATGGAAATCTATCCAAGTTCCAATTCAATAGCGGAGCTGTATACTCGTAATAGTTGATTTTTCTTCCAGTATTTTATCAAGAATATCCTCAAATCTAAGCCAGATAACTCAATTTTACACGGAAGCTTTTCTGTAGCCCCTGAAATTGTATACAAAAAAAGAATAGGACAGAATTGTGCTATCTCGCTGAGTTAATGAAATATTCTCAAAATACCATCGTGAGAAAACAAAACTACTTTACCATGCTCAAATCGGTCCGGTTCCTAATAAGCAACCGAATTATAGCCTGGAAAATTAATTTCAAGTGGTTCGATAATTAAACTAGCTCGTATAAAAATTACAGCTGTAATAAAACTATTTTTTTTTATTTATTTAATTTTTTTCACGAAAAAAAAAAACGTCTGGCACGGTAGCAATGAGGAAATTGTCTTGGAAGAGTGAAATTATATTGTCCGATGTTTATGAAAACAGATGAAAAAACAAAAATCGAAATAAAATCATTTTGAAAACTGCTTTTTTTACTACACGCAAAGTAAGTTGGATGCTGATTAACATTGTGGAGATCGAGTGCGTTCAATAAAACTTGGACGGAATTGGCGAGATTCATTGGATGACGCGAGAAAATTCAAGTTGTAATCCCCTCCAATAATAATTAATATGTTAGTATTGATGAGCAATACACATTAAACTTCATCCGCCCCCTTAAAAAAAAAAAATCCTAGGGTCTTTTTTGACCCATGGTCTATTTTGTAGTAAAAAGACAAGATTTTATTTTACTTTTTATTTATAGTACTTTTATTGAGAAAAATAATATAGAAAATACTTCAAAATGGAAAAATATGTATAATAAAAACGGGTTTGATGCTATCTATTCAGTGTGTGCAATTTCGGCATAGAGAAGAGATTCTGCTGTGAATTTTGAATACAAAATTATTACAATTTTGGCATCGGCCACGTTTTGGGGAATTTTTTCCTCTTGATGGTGCTTCCAGTGATTGTCTTTGGTAAGTAGATGATGCTAGATATTGGCTAGAAGATGCTAAAATATTAGTTACGAGTTTCTGAGCATTTAGAGACCGTGGAAGACGAACTCTTTGGACCATATGCTGCTTTACTAGCGAATCGCCAACATTTTCAATGAAGAAGCGTATTCGATTATGTTTTGAAATATTCCACTCTGGACACACACTCGTAAATAGAACGAAAGCATTGAGTTAGTGATATGTCCAAGATATTAGAGAAAATAACCATTGGTCACATATTTGTCTTCCTGTGTAAAGCTGAATATTCCATACGAAGCTATTTTTACTATCGCAAAGTAGCCAAAATTTAATCCCATATTTGACGGGTCGAAAGACAACTAGCTGTTCGTCAATTGTTACAAACTCATCTCGGTTCGGTTGTATTTCTACCCAATTTATCCCATAGCTTTTTGATTGGTGCATGTTTATCAGCGTTTCTGCGGTACTATCCGTGTGTTACGATTATCAAAGCATATAACTCTTGATATAGTTTTGAATCTTTTGAGATACATAGTAGCATGAAAAATAGGTCGACCTTTTTTAGCATGCCATCAATTTTCAAGAGCTTCGTTGTTTGATTTGTACACACCTGCTAAGATCAAAAGCCCAATATATGCCTCTAGGTCTATAACATCCATAGATTTCCAGTTCTCCTTATATACTCGTTGTCCTTCCAAATTTGTGTTCTCAATTATAATGTTTTCGATACCATTTGTTATCATCAATTGGGAAGTAGACATTTCCGTAGAAATACAAGCAAATGCATATCTAGTAATCCCGGGTGTTAAATGTATATCATTTGATGATGCCAGTCTACCATGTTATGGAAAAGGATCAG
>OZ005742.1:74102533-74198971 GCA_963930735.1 Dioctria linearis | reverse complement strand
AGTCTATTTTTGAACATGTACATGTACAAAATTTCAGCTTTCCACGTCGACGCGTTCTCAGGCAGTTTTTTAGATAATGAGCAACAACGCCATATATCGTGTCCGGGGCTATTCTATCTCTCAAGTTGGAACCAACCAAATACATTCACAAAATTTCATTGGAAGCTGTTGGGCGATTTCGGAAATTAACGTGTACCAACACAGTGACGCGGGATTTTTATATATTAAGATATCCTTTTTGGTATAGATTTCAAGTAATTGCAAGCAAATGGTGTGCTAAACAGTTTTTTAAAAAACGATACCTGATTTAATGTGATATGAAATCTACGTCTGTACCTGCTTCTTTTCAAGAAACAGGGGCCACCCAGAATGGGAACTTGCACATTATGAAAAGTTCCAAAAAACATTCGGTAATTCTTACAATCTTAGGCCTAATTAAATTGAATCCGTTCGGATCGGAATCGAAAAGGCTTTAACGAGTTCTTTTCTTCAAGAAAACCTATTAACATCTTTCTAAAATTTTTAAAAACAATTCTGAGATTGCTCTGATTCCACTGAATTTTGGCAAAGGCGTGATCCGTGGGAGAAATCATGCAGAACAATTTTGACAGTTTGTGAGGAAAATTTAATTGATAACCTTTGATGTCAATGAAATTTGCAAATTTCGTAAAACTTTGCTTAATTTTCCGGAAAAAAAGTTTTTTCCACTCTAATCCCAACGGATTCAGTAATAAGGCTGATTGTGAAAAAAAAACTTCAATAATATTCTTATTTCGTTACATTATGGAAGAAAACTATATTGGCACTCAAGACAATAAATACTTCGCGAAACAGAGAAATTCACAGAAAAACATTAAATTCGTCTAGAACCTACTCGAGTTTTGAAAAGGAGACGGCAATTGAAGAGCAAAAGACTGTCTGATAAAGTCCACTTTAGGTTAAATTAATTTAGTAGACTTTCCATCAGATACAAGGCCAAGGTCATCCGAATATTGGAAGACACATATATACATCCAAGTGATGGACAGCATTATCACTAGCTTCAAAAATAGGTTTGAAAATCTACCTTTGGCACAGTCAGTTAAATCATTTATTAAGTTGTACCTGAAACATGGAGAGGAATTTGTAGGAAATTGTTTCTATATAGACATTTCCACCTTACATTTGTAGGAAATTGTTTCAATGTAGACATTTCTACCTTACAGGCTGAATTAAAAATAATAAATAAAACGTTTCAAAACAAGAGCATTGTAGTGAATTTGGACAGACTGAAAACAGAAATTAATAAAGACTTCTGCCCAAATTTATACAAGTAGCTGCAAGCAGCTCTGGGTCTTCCTATCAGCTAGGCCGGCTGTGAACGGAGCTTTTCAGTCGAGAAAAAATTGGTTAAGAGCAACTGCTTCAGGAGAGGTTTTCGAACATGGCACTCATAAAAATTTAATATAGCACAATAGGTGCTAAATAAGTTTGCAGAAAAAAAACCGTAAACTAAAGCATATACAGACTTTAACTATCTCTTTATTAGTGATTAATAAAAACGTAAATAATTGATCTAAAATATGTATCTAATTTCAGGCCTGTAAAGTACTTAAGTACATTGGTACTTAAGTATTAGTACCAGTACCAGGACCTGGACTTAAATGTTTTTTAAGTACAAATCCCGGTACTGGCACTCAAATAATTGTCAAGTACAAATCCCGATACTGGTGCTTAACGCGATTATTACAAATACCGCCATAACGCGAAGTAGTTCAGCTCTAATAATAGAGGTTATATGCACCTAGATAGTGTTTCAATAAATCTTACCGCCTTCAGTAAAATAGAAACAAAATTAGCGCAATATATGAGTAACTGTAAAGAAATAATTGACATGCTGAATGGTATCCTTTGTTGAGAAGGTTGGCAATCAAGTGCCACAATCCGCTCTCTTCCTCCGCACATGTGGAGCATTGATTTTCATTTGCATGTCTTGCAAATGCCACAAGAAGGGAATCATTATCTGATGTGAGATTTGTTTTGCTAAAGGGAGGTTCAAATACTATGTATATGAACAACTTCCAAATTTAGAAATTAAAGTAACAAAAGTTTATACGATATTTTAGAATTTTTCGTAAATGGTTTCCATTCATCCAGTTATTTATCTAGCTATAGAATTTTGAAAATTTCTGATTTGAGTTTTCGAAAGCTCTTGAACCTTATAAGTACCAGTAGCAGTACCTGGACTTATACTTGAATATTTTTAAGTATACCAGTACCAGAGCATTTCGCACGTCACCAAACGTCTTTTGACATCCCTGTCTAAATGCTGCTTTTCCGAAACGAATGCTGACATTTTCGATACAAAAACTACGGTGTTCACCTTTGAAACGAATGTCAACTACTGCGTTCGAGACCTCAAACGTACACCTTCAAATCACAAGTATAGTACTCCAGGGAACACAAAAATGGTATCACTAAGCACTCCTTTTTTAAAAGGGCCGAAACTTATTCCCATAGCCAATATATGTATATAAGCTTATACTAGGGACAGCCCGTCGGCATTGCCCGGTGAGAATAAAGATACCTAGATGGGTGGGGCTGGGTGTGGTTTGGTTAGAGATGCATAATATCTAAGCTATTACCAGGCTTGATCGCGGGATTGCGTACTCTAGGATCGCACTCGGTGTCTGTGAGTGTGTGTGTTTTCATGAGTGTTCTTGCATACATTCAGATGTGTAGGACAGTGTTGATCTTAAGGTCGGCGCTTCTCAGGCAGTGCCCAAATATATAGCAAAACACGAAATTTTCGTATGGCAACCCTACGAAGGAGTTGCCAGATTGGGCCCATTTTAGGACTGCCTTTACAATTTTTAGGTATGACAACGCCATGTACAAAATATGAGCGCTCCACCTCGACACCTTCTCAGGCAGCTACCAAGTGTATAGTATTTGTTCAAGAAGGCATGTTTTTTTAATCTCCGATGTATAGCAAAAGCTAAAAAAAATTTTATTTCTTATATCATTCCACAACCCATTTTAGTTTGGGCGACAAGTTTCATGTCTTGGTTTTGACTCATCAACCGGTCCCAAATGGCGAAATTGAATTACATGAAAAACAAATGAAAAAATAGAACAAAGAAAAGAAATGAGGAAATGAAAAAAAAAAATAAGTATATAGTGTGGCAACCATTGCTATGAAAACATCACGTACCAAAGTTTTTGTATGCAACCCTACGAAGGAGTTGCCCGATTTGTCCCATTTTTGAACTTAAATGAAATTTTTTTTAGACAACGCCGCGTACAAAATTTGAGCTCTCCTCATCTATGCGTTATCAGGCAGTTTCCAAATATATATTGAAAAACTAAAGTTTTGTATGGCAACACCATGAAGGTTATGAAAACGCCGTGTACAAAATTTCAGCTTTCCACATCAACGCTTTGTCAGGTAGTTTATTACGTGTCGACAACAGCGCCATCTATCTTGTCCAAAACTATCCGTGTACAAACGCAGTGACACTGGATTTTTATATATGTATTAAGATAATTGAAGGGTACAGAGAAAGAACAAGGTAAGTCAGATTTACTTGAAAATGAGATATTTAATGTTAAAAGTTTCAAGACCTATTATTCAGCGATAAAAGAGAATTTAAGAGAATTTTTAAAAAAATTGGAAGAAATGAAAAATTTAAACAAGTATAATAAAAAATCAAAATAACTTGTTCGCAATAAGCAAACTTTTAAGTGTTTCAACAAAAGTACATTTCATAAAAGGAAAAATCTATGTAAGTCTAAAAAAATAGTAGAAAAACAATTCCAGTCCTATAATGTTGAAATCAGTTTAAACTTAAGTACTTTTCAGGTGATACCTTAATAGTTAAATTAGGCCTTTTTATTCATAATCTCGAGTGTTGTCAGAATGAGGTAGTCCTCCGAAAAATGTCTGTGCCATCATCCAGAGTATTTTTATAAAGCTTGTAAATCGTTGTATTTTGCTGAAGATATTAGCATGATTTTCTCGTATAAAATTAATGGTGTACAATGATAATTTAATGAAAGAGATTTCTCGTCTAAATGACTGAAATTTATTGAAAATAACAATTTCTGTTAAACGTTTTTTAATTCCTACAATAGAAGTCTCCCATGGACCATTATACGATATTCTTAGCTGTATCGCAGTAGAATAATCCTTAGAAATTGTAACGTCGGGTGTGTTGTGAATGCAACGGGTAGTCAGGAGAAGTCCAGGGCAATAGTTCCACGACGTTGGGGAATATATTTAGAACACTATCAATATCATTTCAACAATAATTTATTTGCTTAAGGTACTATGGTACAAGGTTTCACATCTATCTGTATACTAGTTCAATTTATCTATTTCTTTTATCCTTTGCTTTACTATTACTATTATCACTATTACACTGGTATTCTTCATTCTGCAAGTCCAGAACTGGTGTTTAATCAGGTCACTGATATTACTAATGTTATCATACTCTTTAAATGTATTATTTCTACTTAGCTCTATCACCTAGGTTACTAATACTATTACACTGTTATATTTAATTCTTGTATTTCGTTTATTCGTTCAGCAGGGGTACTAATATATTTAACAACGAAGAGATGTATCGTGTGAATTTTATCTCCTACGACTAATACGAATAACGTGCATATGTCGTAGTTATAATCAACACGGATAGAAGCGGTTTGAGGGATACGTGTGAATATTATTACTACGGCCAATACGGATAACGTATGGATGATGTAGTTCTAATCAGCGCGGAAAGAAGCGGTTGAGTGATACGTGCGAATATTATCACTACGGCCAATACGGATAACGTACTGTAGTTCCAATCAGCACGGGAAGACTAGAGAACGATGTGTTCATTCGAGATGCTGGGAGGCAATTGACTGCCGATCTGGTGCGGCTCCTATTTTTATATTTTTCCCTCTGACGGACTGGGCTGGTCAGCAGCCTACTGAACTTGGATCAGCTTGTTATCAGACTGGCGGCTTTGACTGGTCTACTGGTCTTTCACTTACTGGCGGAAAAAAAACTCGTCTCTGATGATCTTTACTGAATGACTGTCGGTTGATAACTAACTTTTCTGCTCTGGCGGCTCCCTTTATATAGGCGCTGATCACTATGGTGGCGGGTGTTGTGCCAACCGTGAAGCGTAATCATCTACTGATATTCTGTGAAGAAGAGCTTATCAGTAGATGTTTACGTGGACATTTTATTTGGTAGGGACTGGATGTGTTTGAAATAGTGGGCGGTCATGTGACTTCGTTACAAAATTAATAATTCAAAGATTGGCCGAGATGCTTTTATAAATATTACTGAGGTGCTTTATCCAGTCCTTAAAATTCTTTTTTTTTACATTCGATTGCCAATTCATTGCAAGCTCAAGGCGAACATTTTGTTTTATTTGCTCTATTTTTTTGTCGCATTCAATGTGTGCAGATATCGCTACGAAAAAGAAGAAAAAAATCGAAACGATTCATAACATCAACCAAATAAATCTCATGGACTTCCATTATTTTTTCACATAAAATTTGGACTTAGCTTGTTCTTAGATTTTATGATATTTTTAAAAATCCCGTTATGTCCTTATCAATGCGATTTTTGAAGTTTCTTGTTACCTTGCCCACCTTTTCAACGGTATCATTATCTTAATTTAGACAAAAACGTGACTTATACCTTGTTCTTTCTCTGTACCCTTCAATTGTATAATCGACATACTAATTTGATCTCTGAAACAAAACATAATTTTGAAAAAAGTTTCATTCATCTTTGATGGGAACTCTATTACCCATGACTATATTTAATTTTATCACTTTATCCTGCAGAAAATATTTATTCCATTAATTTTAGAAATGCACACTCATATACACACACATACACACATTCTAGTCACATTGACTTTTAAAATACTTTCTACCAGTTAAATGTCACTACCAGAAGGAACAGGAACATTTAAGGGTAAAATATCTTTGTGCACTGAATGTGTGCAGCATTATCGTTGCATGCAGTGGAGCACATAAATCAAGTCAAAAATACTTAAAGACGTACAGAGAGTTATTTACTTCTGTTCCTGACTGCAAAAAAGAACTTCTACCCCTTTCGCATAAATAAAAAGCGGAGATGCGTCGTGGGTGGTTGACATTTAGTCGTGGCCCAGCATCCAGAGAATTATCTACTTTTTTTTTTCTGATGAGTACATTATCATTTTGTGCTGCTGAGACTTATCGTGATGGAGATTCTTGTTGTCATATTTTCGTCAGGCGAATAGCTAAAATACCTTTTTTTTTACTTTGACTTTAATGAGCTGAGTATATACAGGACAAAAGCGCAAAAAAGGCTTCGAGGGTTTTTAATCTGTGTCGGGTATAGTTTCGTAGAAAATGTAAAAATGAGAAGTAGAAAAGATTGTGGAATACCGCATTGAGGAAGGAAATGAGATGGAAAATGTCATATCCTACCCCATTTTCATTTTTTTTTGCTTTTTTGTTCTTTTTTTTTTTTTTAAATAAAACTTTTTATATAAGTATTTCTTTTATTACAAATGCAAAAAAGTTCTTGTGCTTGCATATGAAACTTGAGTAGGTATGCGGCACAATGTGCAGAATATCTAGAAGTTGAAAGGACTTTTCCTATTTTTCATGAGAAGAATACTTCCGCAACGCAGGATTTGCCTGCACAATGGAAAGGCTTAATTATTGAAAGGAAAAGAAAACTAGTGAGATTGGTTTTAGCTATAACAAAAGTATTAGTTGTTGGAGAAGAACCTTTCATTCAGGAAATTTGGGCTTCGTGACTCTATAAGAAGTGTACGGGTGATAAAATTGATTGAAGTTAAGCTCTATTTTAGTATTGAATAATTTAATTAAAGGTCCTACTGTGATCATGCTGTTTCACTGTAATTAATATCCAGCGTTTGCTGTTATTTATAAGTTAAAAGTAGTGGCAAGCATATGACCTCATAATATGTACTGCTCGGTATAAGCTGGATGTACAGAAGCTATAGAGAAATATTCGGGACTAGGTCTTGCAAAAAAAATAGAGATGGTAATATTGCTCAGAATCGTACAAAAGTATTGGTTCCAAAATAGCCTAACAGACGATCAAAAATAACATATTAAAGTAGTTATTTATATGGAAAAATAAAACCCGATTGAAAGTAGCTTTGGCAGAAGACAAACGCCGTGGTGCTTTAATTGAACTTGTTAAAACTAGAATTGAGAATACTCCTCCAATCGGTTGAGAATCTGCCAACAAAAGAGCTTTCTTTCAATGTAGAAGAGCACAGGTCATTCAGATATAAAAATTATCCAGATATTATATCTCTGCCAAAAAAGTTAGCTAAAACTATTCTAGTGTACACCACGACTGTTCAGCGCATGGTCACCTATACAGACCTCTCATGGTGGCCAAAAACTAATACAAAAAACAAAAAAAAAACAGAAAAAAAACATAAAGCGAGGATATGCTTTAGAAAACCCAGCGGTGGCTTACATGTCTAGGAATAATTGGTTCCATGAGGACCTGTCATACAGTAGCGATGGAAGCCTTATTAAACCTTCCAATCCCTGCATTCGCAGGTGAAAAGGAAGCGATCTCCAGTACTATCAGATTGCATAAGGAGGAACAGTCAAAGCTAGGTAATCTGATTGATCATTAAGAATCTTAAAACGTATAGGCTTCGAGAAAATGACGACAATATCTGATATAATAAGACCATTCGGCGTGGTTCTTGGTGATCGACAACAATGGTGATTCACTAAACCGTCCTACCAAGAAGGATCGATGGTGTGATATTCAAATGTTACCAAAACGAAGAGTGGAGTCGAACTGGATATATATGCCATATGTATATCAAAGGCACTGGGCCTTACCGTATTCCAAGCTGAGGTACTGGCCATAGAAAAAATGCCCCAATACCTGCATAAATGGCTCAACCATTAATATATTCTCGGACAGTCAAGCCGCTCTCAAGGTCTTAAAGTCTTACACCATTAAGTCATGGATAGTCTGAGAGTGTCTGCGAATCCTTCAAAATTTATCAAAGAGAAAACAAAATTATCCTTATGTGGGTGCTTGGATATGAGGCCCATGAACGCAATGAAATTGCTGATGGCTTAGCCAAAACAGGAGCAGAAACTCCCTTTGTCGGACCAGAGCTCTTTTGTGGCACTTCAAAGTGTCACCTCAGAGCTATCCTAAATACCTAGGAGAACAAAAAAAAACAAAACTTTATTGGGAAAGGCTACAAGGACTTTGTCCGGCAAAAGTTTATTGAAATCTCTGGCGGAAAAATAAAAGAACTCCTACTCGTTAGGAGAACAGAGCCCAAAATGGTTACAGAGCTCTTCTCAGAACATTACCCATTTAAGGAGGTATCACCTATACAAGTTGGGCTTAGCCGAGAAATCATCCTGCCACTTCTGTCAAGATGCTCATGAAACCTCGGAGTCCAGGCTGGAGATTACCCCACCTCGGACATAATTTCCTCCATCAAACTGTGTGTGGAACCTAAGTCTAGAATGGTACTAGACTTTATTAACAGTCCAAACCTAGGAAAAGAGTAACTCGATCGGGATTTACAATTCAGGTCATAGTGAATGCGAGGTTAACGCCTACACACCCATCCACAAATCTAAATCTACATAGGTAAAATTGTGATTTCAGACGGGCAGAAAAAACCGGAAATTAAGTATTTTTTTAACCTAAGAGGACAAAAAGCCCTTGTATGTGATATTTTCCATTCAAGCCAGCAAAATTGACTTTCTCATACAAATGCAAAAAATTCCTCGAAGTTGGTAGGGAGTCATGAAATCGGTCATTTCCTAAAAATAATTGCCTACTTTCTGGCACTTATTGAACTTATATAGCCATTTTCACTGGACATGCTTAACAAAAAAGGCAAAAACCACAAAGGGTTACATTTTCTGAACAGAGTGCCATAAGTCATTTTAAAGCTAAAGTTTTGGGCTTTTTAAATCCAATATTAAAAATTGGTATAGATGAGTATAAATTCCGAAATTTTAATTTTAACTTCCAAACAGACAGGAGGAGGAGAAAATGTAATATGATTAGAAAGGTCTAGCTATCATCAATCCTACAAATTTTAAATCATCATCAATGGATGTAACGTTCAGAAGTTACAGGGTGATCTAGAAAAACATACCCAAATATCTTTAAGTTCCGTTATCCTCTCCCCCCCATACAATTTTTTGCTCGTCTAAGTATGGCTTATCCTTAGCCTTCGGGTATCACTCCGCTTACAGGACACCCTATCCTGTATAGAGTAAATTCTTGAAATTATAAACAAAATAAGTTTATTGTGCTCTAAATTGATAACAATTTTATAACGATAAGTTTTTAAATACTCTCTAAAAAAAGATGCTCCAACAGATGGCGTGAATGGGGTGTGTTCCATATCTGACATATTATTTTGATGTCAACTTTAAAATTTAACAATTCTACTCGTAGTTGAAATCGTCATAACCGAGTAAGGAGTAAAAGTTATCCAGACTTACTGCAAAAGTGGTCCATCAAAAGCGTGAATATTTCAGCACCATAATCGCCCTAGTGATAAACAATATCCTCGTGTCCTGTAAGTAAAAACTACCATCCACTTAAATTCGCCGTCGTTCGCAACATTTGGACATCTCATCTCTCATCAAATGCATTTAGCAAGAGATCTTTATTTGCATTCTTACAAAATGCAATCAACTTAGCAACTTAAATCATTTAATTGGGTGCTGGAAAGAGGTCGTGTTTATTCAACGAAAATCATATTCACCGAAGAAATTCATTTTCACACCCGGTGGCTATGTAAATGAGGATTTAGTAGTTTTCACGTCGGTATTCATGAGCAACTTATGAACTCATCCGAATTCACTGCTTGATTTGGTGCGATTTAAGTGCCAATGGAATCATTGTGATGAACGATGGAGCTACTGTAACTGTCAATTTCAAGACTTTCCATAGTATGATGAGGACAGTTTTATAGCCTAAATTAATTGAAATGGACATCTATTATATACATCTGGTTTCAATAAAATAGCACCACATCCAAGTCATGAAACAATCGTTTCTTGTACTCGAAGTTCAGAAGTGGTGGGTAATTCATCCCGAGTTGGTAATATGAACGATATTATGGTCCATGTATAATTCCCAAAAATCAATCTTTCTTAGATACAATAAAGTTTTGTGATGTTGACTTATAAACTGTTAAAAGCTCAAAAGATTTAAATCGATTTTGTGATTTTATTTTGGCGAAAAAAGAATAGAGCTTCGACTGAAATATTTGTCTTTCATAATAATTTTCTATGTAATGAACTAAAGAATTATTTCTTTCACTCATCTGAAAATTTATCTATAATTGTGTCACTAACTAACCACATGTTGAAATAAAGGAGGGAAAATATATCAATATAAATCGGAAAAGGTACTTTTCTGCACTTCACGTGCTCCTTTGACATTGACAGTCGTGTCTGCTACTTCTTCCTTCCACAATTTCATTTTTTTGCTCTTCTTTAATTTTAATTTTAAATGCTCTTCTAAATAACTTTATTTTGTTGTTGTGGTTAATTTAAACTTTTCTTCTTTTTCCAACAATTTTAATGGGTTTCACGAATTAATGCCTGAAGCAGCAGAGGCGAAAAATATTTAGGGGGGGGGGGGGCGAGCTTGTGATAACAAAAAAAATAGTACCATCAAATATTATACAAAAAAAGAAAATTATTTGAAATAAAATGAGATAAAATTACTGAACAAAAATTTCTATAACTATTGCCATAATGATGATAATAGAAGTTACAATAAAAATTCTCTGCGCGACTGCGGCGTCAATAAAACTCTACAGCTTTTCGGTACTGTGCCCGTTATGCCTAATCTCCAATGAACCAACCAACCAATCAACCTTGGTTCGAGCTCTAACTTAAATTTGAATGAAATTGTTGTTGTAGATACGAATATAAATGGACCGCTCTATGAACCAAAAATGCATGAAAATAAGTGCACAACTTTAAGATTGCATACTCTTTCCTGAGACAACTTACAACTAGATATGAAAATCTTCATATGAACCAGGATCACTTTTTGAAAGCTCTCTAAGTTTTTATTCAACCATAGAAAGCTATAATTGATTGCGAAGAATTTATGTGGCATACTACAGCAAAAGAGAGAGAGAGAGAATGTGTAGAGCTTTCTATTAGAGGACCATTAGCTCGTTTTAGTGGGACCTCGTTTTTGTGAGGTTTTACACATCTAGATGTAAGTTGTCTCAGCTCTTTCCATGCAAGCATTATTTTCCACTGAAGTATAACGAGATATTTAGATTAAGTTCAATGGACTTTTGTACTTGAAAATAAAATTTCAATTAGAAGGTAATATTCAAATCGTTTCATCCTCTCTTTTATTAGGAATATTTTGAGTTCAAAATGTGTGCCATATGAAATAGGAAATCAATCAGTCCATTTTATATACATGTCAGTGGTTGCTTGGTTGGTTCATTGGAGATTAAATTTTTATCTGGGCAAACATATCGCTCGTTATAGCGGAAAAGGATCTGGAAGCACAAGTTATGTTTCTTGAACCATTTATGAATAATTTATTGATATAATCGTGTACATGTTCTGGAATTGCCACTTTGAAAGGTTTATCTTCTAAGACATGGTCCACGAGAGATGATGCTTGTGTAAGTGTTATGTGGAAATCGAAATCGAAAAAGACGGTTAACAAAAATCTGTAGCCAGAAATGAACCAAGAGCCTTACAGCAGAAACTGAAACGTTTGGAAATAGCTTTTATGGAGATTTTTACTGGATAAAATTAGAATTAATACAGTAAATAAATCTTTGAAAAAATTGGAAGTGAATATCATACAAGTGATTGAAATGTATGATTTTATAATCGCCGTAATTGAATCTGCACGGCAAAGATATTGGGAATATGAAGACGATGCTAAAAAGTTAAGTAGGCCAGAAGCAGTTAGATATAAAAGTTCCAAAATAAAAATAGATTCGAAAACTACAGGCAGATGAATCTTGTGAAAATGAAACAAAAATGAATGGAGGTACGCACTTCAAATTTGTATATTCTTAGTTATTACAGATTCATTTATAACAGAAATTCGCAAAAGAAAAATGTCTTATGAAGAATTTAATTTGAAATTCTCATTTCTAGAATGGCGTTATATGAAAGGAAGGATTTTTGATTATATAAAAGCCAACTCATTATAGGATAAAACACCCAGTTACGAGCTCCATTGTCAATTTCGAGCCAGAGGCTCAAAACAAGGCTTTTTGAAGCAATTTAAGACTTTCAGTTTCGAGCCCCCTAATATTTGTACTACATAGGCCAGGGCTTATATTTGTATTCCTTAATTTATATAAAATTGAATTGTTCGTAGTTTTAAAAGAAATCAAACGCATTTGCACGTTGTATTAATAGGTTCTATAAAAATGTCAAAAAGCAAGACATATTCTGAAGATGAGCTACAATTACCGCTTGAACGCATTCGAAATGGACTTTCCAATCATCAGGCATCCAAAACTAATAAAATTCGAGGTAGTTCCATTCAAAATCGATTACATAATCGTACAAAAAAGTACATAACAAATCCCCCCTTTTATTCTGAGCTCACACGAAGAGCAAACTAATTGTTCAACGGCGTGGCTGGTTTCAAATCATAAGAAGGGATTCCCCAGACGCAAACAAGATGTTCAAGCTTCTGGTAAAAAGAATTCCTGGACAAGGCACCAAGACCGAACCCATATGCCAGGCGATAAATGGTATAAGGCTTTTTTCAAAACGCCACCCTATTCGTGCCATAAGGATATCAAATTATCCGGATTATCCGCCCCATTTTGACTATTCGGTAATCCGGATATTTTTCCTTAATTATCCGATAATCCAGATATTTTTGACATTTTTTTTTCAGGAAAATACTGTTTTCTTTCTAACTGTTCAGCTATTTTCAAAAGATTATAAAATTACTTTCTCAACTGGCAGTTTTATTTATTATTATTATTTATTTATTAAAGTTCCTTTGAATAAACAAATAAGTTGTCTTGTGAAAGTTTTATTATCCAAATTTTATATAAAACAACTAAGAAAGCTAGAATTGGTCCAAAAGTAATTCTTATGATACCCTAGATGAATGCCCTTATGACCCAGTTTAGACGGGTCAATATGCTGCCTCTGCCCCAGGAAAACTTCTCATTAATATGATGGTTGGGGGCAGGAATGAAGCATTATCCAACCTACAGATTTCGTGCGGCAGAAGCAACATATTCAGACTTACCTGTCTAAACTGGGTCTATGTAATTTCGTATGGTCACTCATCTGTGTAAGTTTGATTTTCTAAGTGGTTTTCGCATATATTTCTAGAAAGGTTCGTCGGACAGTAAGAATTATTATAACTAGTTTCATAGCATTTCATATTCTGAAGAACTTTTGAGTACACAAAAAACGTCTAGGACTGATTGTTTTCACAGGATACCTACGTAAAATCAACATTTTTATATGGCCCAATTTAGCTCATTTATGAAATTATTTTTACTATTTTTATGAAAACGTCGCGTAGAAAATTTCAGCTCTCTACGCTGATGCTCTCAAAAGCAATGTCCTAATATGTAGTGAAAAACGAAAGTTTTGTATGGCAACTCCTTGAAGGAGTTACCCGATTTGTCCCATTTTCGAATTTGTTTTTTTTTTTTTTTAAAGCTCATGTGCATAATTTCAGTTCTCTAAGTACATGCGTTCTCTAGTTATCGTGCGGACACACAGCCAGATAGGCGGACGGACGCACATGCAAAAATCAAAATAACTGTTAATATTATACATGGGTGTTCATTCCATTTTTCTCTACCATAATTATTTCTATACGTGTTACAAACTGAAGGACAAACTTAGTATACCCAATTGATTTCATCTAGGGTATAACAAAACCTACTAAGCACTGAAATTACATGATACATGGTTAAAAATTAAATATATTTATAAATATAATATTGAGTTAATCGCCCATAAAAGTAGTATATACATTGATTATGGAGTAAATAGATGTCTCCAGATTCCGGTGTAGGAGTTTTCTGTTACCCGTATGGCGTTATCCATATATGACGTGATTATCTATATAAAATCGACGATGGCTCGACTTGTTGACGTAAGCAACAAGTAAGCCAGCAGTCAACGATGCGACATATAATTTTTAACCATTTAAGGGCAATCAAGTTTAGAAGAATTTCTAGATGTCCTATTACCACTAGAGACTGCAGCAAAGGAATTAAATAAAAATTCCGCGACACTTTTGACCGCTTTCTATTTGAAAGCTTAGACGAGTTTAGAACGAATTTAGGTTAACTTTTATCGAAACAGAATAAAAAACGAATGGATGAACGTCGAGATAAAATGGTTATGAAAGTAAATCTTCTTAGAAGCAGGCAATATATCACATTCCATAAATATTTTGATTATAATTCAAAAGATGCTCTCATTACATTGCCAGTCTGCAGGGATAACTGGAAGTGGCATTTCTTCTGTTGATGAGCAGAGCAACGCAAATAACATATTATTTAATGCATTCCTTACAATAAGTCCAGCATTTACAGTTTAAATCAATTACAATTTTGAAATTTTACAATGCAATAACTTTTTAAAATATTCTTTTTTAAAAACAAAATAAATTTCAATTCATATAATGTTTTTTTACTATTTATTAATTATTAATGTACATAATTAAAATATTTGAATAAAAATATTATAAAACACCATGAAATATTGGATTCAAGCTATTTATTTATTTTGTTTTTTGTTATCCGGATAATCCGGATATTTTGAGTTTTCAGTATTCGATATCCGGATAGTCATTAATGTCTGATAATTGGAAACCCTACACCGGAGCCAACAACTGATGCCAGTTTGAAGGTATTTGAAAACGACATTCGAAATTGATTCCATCAGATTGAAAAAATATATTAATATGAAAACTTTTCAAGTCATACTGAATTTTCTTGAGCGCGTCTTTAATGGTGACGAGACCAATTTTTTGATGTGCCCGAAAAGTGGAAAAGTTTTGGCACCGAAAAGTAGATTTTGCTTATTTGCTTAGTATATACATATAAGTATCGCATATGAATTATTTGTTTTACTTATTTAGGCTTACGGAACGTCTACGAAACAGATCGCGGTTAAGCTAAGGAGAACTTGACGGTAATATTTTCTTCTTCCGCCAATGGATATGTGGTACCACCTATGATTATTTATCCGTACAAACGAATGCAAAGTGATATTTTATACTCTTTACCTGATGGTATTAAATGGCAAAAGTCCAACTCGGGTTGGATGATATCTAAAGTCATCCTTTATTATGTAGAACGTGTCCTCTACGCTAATTTACAAAAGAAAGGTGTCGAGTTTCCAATAATCTTGTTGGTAGATGGTCATAATTCACATCTTACCTATTCTCTCTGGACTTTATGTTACAAGCTCCAAATAATTTTAATGTCTATACCCGAACTCGACGAGAATACCTACAGCCCGCCAATGTATCTGTTTTTAAACCTATTAAATATGGTTGGAAGAAGGCTATTCTCAAGTGGAGGCGTAATAATTTAGACAAAAAAATTACAAGGGCAGAGTTTGCTCCCATACTTAAAACTGTCGTCGATACTTGTACTACAGTTGAGACGATCGTTAATGGATTTCAGACTTGTGGTCTTTGCCCTTTTAATGCAGATGTAATCAATTACTCGAAATGCTTGGGTAAAAAGAAAAAAAAATTAAATTAAGCAAGATTCAAATACTATAGAGACAATGTGCTAGGACAGAAAAAAAGACTGTAAGCTACAAACGTTTTGTCGAAGTTGTAGGGGGAAATACAAACGGATAATTTCAAAATTTGGAGACATCAGCGTGTACCTATTCAGATTACTTCCTGAAACTGTACTCATGGCGTATTTTTATAGTTTTTCTTTGTTTTGAGGCCATTTTTAATTTATGTTTATTGCAGGCTTATAATGAAAGCGAATGTAACGTAATTGTTGTAAGATCAGAAATATTTCTACTAATATTCAGGTACTTTGTTTATAACATTTAATTTATTCTATATTATTTAATTATGCTATTTATGGTGTTGGATGAATTTGATATAATAGTCCAGTCAAATAAGCCGAAAAAGTGCTAAAGATCGCATTTAATTTGTTTCAGGCTGCAATTTTGAGGGTTGGTGAGGGTGGTCCTGGGAGTATTGTCGCAAAAATGCAGCCTCGTAGGGCGAAAAAAAGGGGTGGAAGGCAATAAAAACACCCCCGAACGCGTGACAATCTATTTACCGTGCGTGCGGTTTGGAAGAGGTAAAATTTTTGAAAAAATTAAAAATGCTATCTTATTTAGAATATGATTCTAAATAAAAAAGTCTATAGTGGCCAATCCCTATCTCGTAAGGGCGCGATAGGAAAACCGAAAGAAGCTAAGGGTGGACACATCGCTATATCCACTAACATGTGTCCTATTACTTCAATTCTGCAACATTTTCGTTCTGGGAAAAGGGACTTGTTTCACAATTTAACCGTTTTTATAGTTATAGTCTATAAAAATAGTTGTTTTTCCACCTGTTTTTAATAAACTAATAATTAAATATGTTAAAAACATAAAAATTGTTTAAGGTTGTAGTAAGGTATAAAAGGTAAAACTTTCTTTACGGGGGCTCGGCACTGGGTATCTTACCCAATCTTCGCACAAGCTATCCCAATGATATCGATAACAAGTTGGAGGACAAAATAATTCATTTCTGAGCACATTTCCTGCTTAAGAAAGAGTTAGTTCTACCTGATCTATCCCTTATCAAGTCATACGTGTGGTTCAGCCAGAGATGCCAACTGCGCGGTACCGTGTTACCGTGTTCTACCGTAATTTAGAGTCATTCATAGTAACATGGAAATTCTGCCGTTTACACAGAAATTCGAACGCAACCCAATATTTCTATTCGATCTGGTACAAGAAATATGTTTATTTTAGTACATTCTTGCTGTCGCTGAAGCAATTCTGACGTGATAAGTTTTTTGATTGAAGTGTTTTAAACCAATTATGCTTTAGATGCGAATGAGTAATTATGAGTAGTGAAAGGGAAAGTGGTAGTGAATTTGATTGTGATGAAATTGCTGAAAAAGAAAGCGAAGAACAAAAGTGCTGGGAACAAAATCCGACTTTTAAAGGCTGAGTTTCGAGGAGTATAAAAGGTGAGGATTTTTATTATTGCAAGGCCTGTAATTATGATGGCAAAGCAGGAATTAGTGAAATAAATCAACATTCCCAAAGAGTTTCACACATCAAGAGCGCAGAAAGTCTAAAAAAACAGCAAACTATTTTGCAAATAGTTCAAAAACAAAATGGACCTAATATAGAAAAGACGGTTAAAGAATATGAACTGCTAATGGGAGCATTTCTTGTGGAACATGAATTACCATTTGCTATAATGCCTCACTTAATTAATCTAGTTAAATGAATTGCCGGAAACTGTACAAAAATGGCTGTAGCAGAAATGAATGTAGGGCGAACGAAAGGTTTGATGTTGATAATAAATGTATTGGGCGCCGAACGAAATGATGCGTCGCTGAACTTACCAAAGCAATGTAGATTTTCAATAATAATAGATGAGCTTAAGAGGAGTCAGTACCAAGTTTTTTTTCATACATTTTTCAATAAAAATTTCTGGCAAACTCTTTGTAGCACAATAATGATTTATATCTTAAATTAATGATAACTAAGAGGGCTAGTAAATAACGTCGGAAAAAGTAAAAAAAATGCATTAAAACGGAGATATTACCTCGGAAACTTGTTAAAAATGGTAAAAATTGAAGTTTTTCAAATCAAATTCCTGTTAGTAGGTATTCTCATTTCTTTAGATTGTGACTATTTTAGAAAGATAAAGCCTAGATCTAGTAAATAACGTCGAGTCCATTCATTTTTAGTTTCGCTTTTTGTAATTATTTGACTCTAATAGTACTTGTTTTTTCTTCCGATATTTCACCGACGAGAAATTGCAATATTTCGTTGAAAGTTCCTGAAATGCAAAACCAAATAGAATATTTAACAATTATATGCAACAAAAATTTATTAGAGTTAGTTCTCGTTCAAATTTTTCAATTTATTTAAACTGAAAATATTCATTTTTCTCGTTAAATTATATAATTTTGTAGAATGTTGGGTTTCTATTTTTTATGCTAGATGTCTCTAATGTGGTCTGTGATCTAGGTCTAGGCTAATTTTATATGCATTTTCTCACTTTTAAGACACAAACGTACGTGTAATAAATTTTATTGCCTACAGGTTCGTTGATATCTAAATTGAAATTTTTGCTGAGTACTGACTCCTCTTAAGTTCTTCAAAACTAATGGCTTCTATAGCAAGAATTTGTCACGATTCTTTAAAAATTGAGGATGCATTTCTAGCATTGTTGGATGTAGAAGGAGATGCTACAGCTTGATTGTATGGATTAATAACGGGTAAATAGGTATTGAGGAACTGGTTCTTGAGTTAATAAGCTTGACTTTTCAACTTATTCGGATTTCTTTAATCATCACAATGTACCTTGTATGAAAAATATGATTGGTCTGGCTGCTGATGGGGCCAACGTAATGATGGAACAACATAATTCGATGTCATCACTGTTAAAGCCAATTGTCCAGGATTTTTTTTATTAAAATGTGTTTGTCACTAATTCAATTTTTCGCATCACAAGCCTGCGAAAAGCTAGCTCGGTTCCTTGAAGAGCTTTTGAGATAAGTACACAATTATTTCTCAAATAGCCCGAAACGAAACTTTGAATTTCGATCGTTTCAAGAAGTTTGGCATCTTAAACCAAATAAAATTCTTCATCCATCAGCAACGCGCTGGCTTTCTCTCAATTTATGCGTTCAAAGATTTTTGAAGAATTATTTATCATTGAGAATGTATTTTAAGGTTCAAGCATCGATAGAGAACGTCGAACGGACCATAAGAATTAGTAACACTGTTAAAAATCCGACGACAAAACTCTACCTAGAATTTCTGGAATATATTTTACCTAGTTTTAATAATATAAATCTAGAAATGCAAAGCGAAAATATTAAAATTCATTTGATTTCAGATCAGATTCAGATCATTTTATAAAATGGTTTTGCAATGCTACATAAATGAAGAGACTTTACGTGAAATTCCAGTAGAAAATATAGACTACGAAGACGTGACAAATGTTCTTCCTTTAGAAGAAATATATATAAAGGTGACAAAGTAACTGCTGCGTTGTTGTTGGGACATACTCTTGAAAAATTTGAAATTGAACATTTTCAGAAAAGCTGTTTGAATTTTTGTATTGAAATTACCAAGCAAATATCTTGCCGTTTTCCATTTCAAACAATGTCTTGCTTCAAGAATATGGCAATAATAGATCAACAGAATATTGAAAATTTCAATTCTATAATACCTTTAGCCGTTCATTTTTTTCTCTTTTGTATGTACCTACAGATACTTAATCTGATTTAAACAATGAGTTCAGAATGATTCGCGCCCAAAATATTACTTCCAAATCTTTAGAAATGTATGACTACTGGAATAAAGTACGCAATTAGAAAAGCGTGATAGTACATTGTTATTTCCTCATCTTATACTAATTTTATAAAGTATGTATTTCGCTTGCCACATTTTTCTGCAAATGTGGAGTGGGTTTTATCTGTTATAAACAGAAATAAAACTAAATTACGCAACCGTTTGAATACGACGTCAATGGAAGGAATTTCGCATGCAAAGCGACATTTTATTAAAAACTCATGCTTTGAGTTCCAAATTAATGACGCACTTTTGAAAAAATTCAATAAAAATATCTACGACTACAAAATTGACTGACTAGGTTTAGCCATTTCACTATATTGATTGAATTGTAGATTTTTTGAATTTATGTACATATCTTATAGGTGCATATTTAACATTGTACCTGTATTTAGAATTTTGTATTCTTTTTTGTTTATCATTTTTTTTTATTGGAATATTTTATTTTATGTTAGTTAATTTTATATACTCTTTCTAGTATTTTAATCAAGTTACTATTAAATGAATGTTCTCTTTCTTCCGATTTATATTTATTATTATTTACTTCCCTTAAATTTTCTCAACAAAATTTTTAACAAGGTAATTTAAAAGAAAACACGGAAATTTTAAATCCAATTTTAGATAATTTCTATGTAAAGAGTTGGAATCGTTGGTCTCAGCGATATTGATTTCAAAACCATATATCCAAATATTGATATTATTTCCAGACTATATTTATTTACAAAAAAAAACTATTCTGTAGAAAGGAGTTTTTCTTGTTTGATCTAAAATTAACGGTTGAGCAAGAAAGAATGGCCGCAATGGTAATTTTGAATATTGAATCTGACCTCAAAACATCCCCGGACTTCGAGGACGTTATTCACGACTTTGCTGAAAAAAGGCACACAGAAAGCCTGTGGTTTACAGAATTTCTATTTTTTTTAGTGTTTTGGTTATATTTATTATTTTTGAATATTAAATATGTATATATTGTACATATATGTATTAAAAAATTAATTATAATTTGTTCAGAAGCAGATTTTTCTTTTAAAATTTCTTAACAATTCTTATTTTATTATTTCTTATTCAAATACCTAATCACATTATGGAAATTAATTAAAAGACAAAAGAGGCTGCAAAAATTGTCAGCCTTAGGGGAGGGAGGGAGGGCGGGGGGGGGGGGGGGTGCAAATAGCCAAATCCGTCTCTGGACTGAAGTACATAATGCTATTCTTACCTTAAGATACTAAGATACTAAGATACTAAGATATTTTCTGCAGTATCCAAAATACGCCTAACTACGCATAAATACAGGTAAAAAATTGTTAATCAATTTCGCAAAAATATTACGTTCAGCAACGTTGATTAAAATAATTATTTCACAGGGTGTAGCTTCTCTTTCAAAAAATAGAAAATTTAAATAGAATGTGATGCAATGCAAATGCATTTTATGAAAAAACTAATAGCATCTCGCATTTCACTTAAACGTAATACCTTGACCTACCTTTATGCAATAAATTACTTTAATTGCTCCGTAGGCGACATATGAGACGTGTGAAATGTTTACAAATTTCTGTTTTTAATTGATGTAGTGGGTACGTTTACATTACATGCTCTCATGAATATATGACTGTGTTAGAAAGAGGTACATAGGTACACGAAATAACCCAGCTATAATCTGTAATTTGAGAAAAGAATCCATACATAAATGCATTTCGATATTAGTATTAATATACCGAGTGATTCATTGGTGGCGTTCAGTTTATTTTTCTCGGAAACAGTGCCAGGTAGATGGATGGCAACCATTGTTGGAACTGTAGATTAGAAAGGGGAATATCATATGAAGAGCGTTAGTGATTATTGGTTTTTAAGATACGGACATACTTATACATATATTTTTAAATTACCCCATCTATAGGATTCAACAAGGCGCACAACTTTTGTAATGCTTGAATTTTGTTCTAGACTATTTCAAAGAATTTTAAATTTCTGTTCAAAGACTACATCGAGAAATTTGTTGGAAGAATTGCACGAAAAAAATTCCTATATCAAACGTATTCTCAGAAAAGGATAGATGTGGTTTTTTTTTTTAATGTAAAACTCATGACCATTTTTACCGTCTAACGAGATGCGAAAAGCCTCGGACGATCTAACGTCGATATTTAAAAAAAAAAAAATATGGAGGGAGCTATATTTACCTACTGGCATTCATGTAAAGTGGTTTTAGACCAACTCCATTTTTTTTTGTTCCAGTTTCTATAATTATGAATGTTAATTCACTGCGTTACAACGAAAATATACTTTTGACGAGACATAGTGTAGGTTGTAGATCTGGTGGAACTAAAAGTAGTGATATACTAGAAATTTCTCATACCCCTTCAAAATCTCATTCTAGAACAAAAAAAAACAATGTTATGCGGTAGGTCCATGTATATAATAATTTATAACTCCGCCATTTTTTATTCGATGTCGATTTTTTATGGTATATGAAGGAAGAGAGATAGGCCTTTCTAACCATATGTTCTCTATTTCGTTGAGAAGAAAATTTTTATATTATACAGTTTTTCGATCCTTGAGTTGTTCTTATGTCGTTTTTTTCCTCCTTTATTTTCAATATTTATTTTTATATTTTTTTAATAATAATTTTTTGCTGGCGCTTTAGTATGCGTGATACGTCTAATCTTTTGTTATTCTATATCAAATTTTTTGCAGAAGCTTATCACAAAATGGTGACACCATGAGAACTGCAGTACCGTCTCACCGACGGAAGACTATCTTATTTGCGCTGGTTTTCATCTGCGGAGTTTACATTTTTGTACCCTATCTGAAATTATAGGGTATACCAAGTTTATGGTTCCGTTTCTAACGCACAGAAATAATTCTAGTAGAGCAAAATGGGCTGGACACCCACGCATAATAATAAAAGTTATTTTGGTTTTAGCATTTCAGTCTGTCCGTCCGTCTGTTAACTCGTCTGTCCGTCCTCACGATAACTCGAGAACGCGTTCACTTCGAGAACTTAAATTTAGGCCAAAAGCTTTTTAAAAAAATCTAGATTGTGATTCGAAAATGACACTGCCTGAGAACGCGTCAATGTAGAGAACTGACATCTTTTACTCGTCGTTTGCAGAAAAATAGTAAATATATTTGCAAAAATGGGCTAAAACGGGTAACCCGTTCTTGGCATTGCCATATAAAAATTCAGGGATTTTACCTATACTGTGAAAACAAGCAATCATACACGTTTTTATTGTACTGAAAAGTTCATCAGAATAGGAAATCCTATAAAATTGGTTATAATCATTTTTTCTGTACGACGAACCGTTCTGGAAATATATGAGAAAAACCACTTAAAAATCAATTTTGCACAGATGATTGACCATACGAAATTACATACACGTATTCATCTAGGGTATCATAAGACTCGGTCTTGACCAACTCTACATTTTTACTTGTTCATTTTTATATAAATTTTTATATTATTTTATTTCATTTAATTTTAATTTAATTAATTTTCGTTTACCTATTGCAAAGGTAGTTTTCTGTAAAATCAGTTACGAAACTTGGAAATAACTGTACCGCCTCCAAGATCTTTAATAATTTAAACATTTTATAAATTTTTTTTTCAAAATTCAGAGAACATTTTTTTAGAAAAGCTATCAGCAATTAGTTTTGAAATAGTAATAGATTAAAGTGGTATATATTTTTAAAGATATAAAGACGTTTTTCCATCTAAAACCACTTAATCAATTTTTCATCGTCTCATATCGCCATTATGTTACATTTTATAGATCAAATGTTCTCAACAAGGTAATTTATAAAATTTGTGCCCATTAGGGCTAATCCATAGGCATTGTTTCCAATTTATACCTTGAACTTATACCCGCCAGGTAATAGTTCTATTTGGTGCCTATATATTTTTTTCTTACAGCTTTAAATCGGCAGATGTGCCAACAAAGTCAGAATTCGTAGTTAGTGCCTATAAATGTGTCGATTAAGGTACTGTTTCCACTGAGTGCCGTCAAATGTGCCCACATAGTCAGAGCCCCTAGCCAGTGCCTATAGATGTGTTGATTAAGGAACTGTTCCCATTGTGTGTCGACAAATGTGCCCACATAGTTACAACAGAATTCCTAGTCAGTGTGTGTCGATTAAAGATCTGTTTCCACTGTGTTGATACAGGAACTGCTTTCACTGTGTACCGCCAGATGTCCCCACAAAGTAAAAGTTCCTATTCAGTGACTATATGTTTGGCTGTCATCACGTGTGTCTAATATACACACATGCCTTTAAAAAAATGCTCTTGCAAACAAAGCATTTAATTTTCAAACAAACTCTCTTTCAATATTCAAGACATTTCTTCAAAAAATGCATTACGAAAATCATTTAAGATAGGCTTGTTTTCCAGCAATAAATTCCAACAACAAAAACTGGCAGCTTATTTAGGCTCTTCATTAATGGCACAAAGAATGGGTCAAAATTCGCTCTTTAAGCTAGATGTAGTGGGCAAACCAACCTTCAATATTAATAATTAAAGAGACACTTGTGATAAAATATTTGTTATATTCTTTTTCAGTCCATTATGCAAGTAACTCCTATTACCTCCATTTGTGATATTTGAAATATTCTTGGGAGAATCTACTAATGTTCTACTATCTTTCATAAATAATTCAATCCGTTTTCACGAAAGATTCTTAAAAGATTTTTCAAAGCACAGTGTGATTTATTTTTTTGTTTTAAGCCCAAAGTCGCAGCTCTTCATTATAATTTATAGTTTGCGGATGACAGTACATGATACGCGCATATCAAAAATAAAAATTGTAACTATGCAGACATTATTCCTTTATTGACACATTTCCTATTAAGAAACTTTTCTGGGTAGATTTACGTTTTCGTGAACTACAAACTATGCGTCTAGGAAGAGTGTCCTTAAAGGAACAACACAAGACAACATTTCGGTAACTATTCCAAAATGGGAAGTAACAGTGAAGCAATGGTACCTTTGTAGGCACTGTTACAATGTAGGAACTTTAGAGGCACATTCACGTATTCATAACTTGTGCTGTGTCCATTGAAGCATGTTACCACTTACCATATGAGAAATACGACAAAACATTGTCGAATCAACGATTTTATAGCGATGTTATTGGGTCTAAAAGAGAAATTCAGAAACATTAAGGCATAAAATGTTAGTTTGATGTCTTGTAGTAGTACATTATTAAATAAATTTATTTTACTTATTTAATAAAATAAAACATTTGGTTTAATGCAATATTTAGGTTGATTTTTTTTAAGGAAAATTCCCATCTTGATTTTATTTTTGTTTATTTGCTCGACGTTTCAGCCGTTGACTTCGCGGAATTTTCTTACTTCGATCCAAAACAATAACCAACATACCAAATCACATAATTAACGTATGTAAACACTTTATCACATGCCCAACTAACTCCCCATATTGGCACAGATTTAATAAGATCAAAACTTAAACTGAAAAAACATTACTTAACCTTGAGATTAAAGCATGTCACTAGCAAAAATTTTGAACATCAACAACCACCTCTCACAATTAATTAATAACTTATCTGGAATAATACCTAATAATCACGTTCAAAACTTCCAATCATACAACAAACACTTTTTAATAACATCAGCAAAACAAACAACGAAAAACTTAAACAAAAAATAATACTATCAAGAAATAGACAAGCAGAGAAATATGATTTCATGTTTGACAGAAATTGCGATCAAAATTTTACCGAAGAAAATATTCCCATAGAAGCTACCTAAATATAATATGCCAATCAATATCAACAAACATAAAGCTGTCCTCGAACTAATCACATCTACATAGAATGCGATCACTAACATTCCCAGTACAGAAAATAAATCAAAAAACCCACATGCCCCAGTCTACACAGTTTCCCAAAAATCCATAAAGATGGTGTATCCATGAGACCAGTAATCACAATAATCAATAGCCCCAGCTATAATCTCTCAAAACATATATGTACTAAACTACAGCAAAAAAAATCACAGTACGCACAATATAAAAAATACAGACGAAATGAAAGTTTTTCTAGATGGCATAACACTTAAACACAACGATCATATCATCTCATTAGCGGTGGAATCTCTTTATACAAATGTTGACACAGAACTACTATTAAAGATAATTGACGATTGATGGCACACCTGATTGATGGTAATCACCTCTCTGGTGTTCTAGCTGAAATGGCACTTGACTATGTGCTAGAAGAAGCACTAAAGAAATCCAACATAAAACCAACATTTATAAAAAAGTACGTAAATGACATTATCTGCGCAATACCAGAAGGCTCCGAAATAGAATTCGCACAAACATTCAATAACATTCACAATAGATTTCCATTTATCATTGAAAAAGAGAATAACAAAATAATCCCATTCTTAGATATCCGCTTAATTAGAACAAATAACAACAAAACAATAACCGACTGGTACTGTAAACGCTGTAGCTCAAACACGAATCTAAATTATTTTTGCAACCACCCACAACAAACAAAAATTAACACAGCTCAATTATCCATCAATAAAATATTTGAAATAAGTAATAGGCAATTTACACAGAAAAATATAAAGATAGCAACAGACTTTCTGACAAAAAACAACTATCCAACCCCCACAATAGATACATTAATCATGAAACCAACAAGGAATACAAATTACTGTAACACGCAATATAATAGAATGAACAACAACGTAATAACATTAGACAACACTACCCCATTCTACAGATCCATCCCATACATACACTCATTATCGCTAAGAATCGCCAGGATACTCCAAAATAATAATAATAAAATAAAGATGGCATTCAAACCAATAACGCAACTCAATTGATGATCTACCAAATTAAAGGACCCTATACCTATGCAAGAAGCCAATAAGTTGTTTACAATGTACCATGCGGAAACTGCACTACAGCATATACAAACACCAAAAAAAAACTGAAAACCAGACTATTCCAGCATAAAATATACATAGCTAAAAAGACACCACGATCATCATTAGCCTCCCACACAATACAAATACACGGACTAATTAATAAAGAGTACCAACATATACTAAGGAAACTGAAACTTGACATCACAACATTACAAGCAGCTCAGCACGTTGTTCATCAGCGGTCCTTTAAAGTGTACACTAGTCTAGACTTTTACAAATTTGTAGTTCTACTTTTACTTTTATACTTACTTATTTATTCATTTAAATTATTTATTTAATTATTTATTTTTATATGTTCAGTCAACGTTTTTAATATATTTTAAATATGCATTTGTGTAATATGTTTTAATATTTTTAAACAAATCTTATATCAGAAACAGAAGTTTTTCGAAACACTCATCAACACCCAATTGATGAAATATCTAGAAAATAATCACCTTATCAACGATCGCCAATACAGCTTTGTTGCTGTCCGCTCTACTGGAGATTTACTAATATTCCTTGCCAATTAATGTCTACATAATTTTGGCGAAACTGAGATCATCACATTAGATATGTATCTCGAAGGCCTTCGATAGAGTCTGGCAACCTGCTCTTTTAGCCAAACTTCAGGCATTAGGTCTAGACCCTCTATTCATAAAATGGATTGAAAGCTTTCTTTCTCGCCGTTCAATTCAAGTTATATTGGACGGAGTTACTTCTGACCGTTTTATAATCCATGCCGGTGTACCGCAAGGTTCTGTGCTCGCTCCTACTCTCTTTCTCATTTTGATTAATAATCTTCTAGCTCTCACTTTCAATCCTATTCATGGTTTTGCAGACGACAGCACCCTTGATTTCGTGTACTCGTTCGACTCGATAGCTGATTCCTATGCGAATGTTATAGCTGAAAAACGAAGCCACATGTTCAGTTCACTAAAATATGACCACACAAATATACTCCCTTGGGACAGAGCGAATCGGGTCTTGTTTAATGCTTCCAAAACGCAATGTTGCCTGTTATCACTTAAATGTACTGCTCCACCCGCTCAACCCATTTCCGTCGATGGAAAAGATATCTCTAACTCACCAGCTCATAACATCTTAGGCATTGAAATATCCAACAATCTTACTAAGTTGGTTCGATCATATTTATGGTATAGCCAAAAACGCGATGAAATGCGTGGGATACTTGCAAAGATGCAAGAAATATTTTACTCCATCAGACTTGACACAAATCTACAAGTCTCATATCAGGCCTAGATTAGAATATAATTCCCATATTTGAGCAGGGGCTGGACGCACTGCATTGTCCGCGTTAGACAAAGTCCAAAAGAAGCCCTTTCCGGTTATTAACGATGACATATCAATAGCAACTATTGATTCCCTAGAGAACCGACGTAATGGCGGATGTCTGTATCTCTTTTATCGCTACCTCTATGGTCATTGCTATGACGAAATTTCTATCCTGATCCCATGTGTCCCACACGAGCTGTAACCCGAGCTCATCCTCACACCCTTGAAGACAAATACGGTCGTACCGTGAAATTCCGTGAATAGTTTGCCATAATCTGCCCCCCCCCCTCAACTATGACCCACAAACATTCAAGCGTAATGCGCACCATGACCTACTTGGCTCAACCCAATAATCCTCAATTCCCAACCCCTTATTCCATTCCTGCCAAGGCTGTGCTACGGCATCATAGGGTATCCCATGAGCTTTGATATCATAAAAAAGAAAAAAAAAAGTAAAGGAAAGCATTCTTATTTACGTATAAAACTTTGATACAATTTTATGTTGTATGTTGGAGAAGGGTACTAATCGAGGTCCGAAACATTGAGCTTAAAAAATCAACCTGAACATTGCATCATAAACTCGATCATAAATATAATCAGCTGCAAATTTCGAATCAGCTGTAAACCATCTTTGATTTGATGAGTTTGAAATTTATATAATTTATACACAAAAATATATACGGAAATAAGCCTTCAAATCCCCTTTTAACTATTCAAAATCTCTATAAATTCTAACCACAAATTTTTCTAATAAAATTTTCTTTTTTTTTCAGGATGAGAAAAACCAGCTGCTGATCACAAATATCTGGTTGAAGTTGGTAAGTTTACATTTACTGTGACGTATTTATAAGTTTATATGTATAAAAATCAGGGAATCCTCCAAGCATGTATGTATGTATTTATTTGGTTTACTTACAAACTGATGAATCAGAGGAAAACAAATTTTTCCACCCGCAAAAGTATTTAGATTTCCAACTGAATGGATAGTCATTGGGTTTTTAAGGAGCCAAATCATGAAAATAAAGGAGCGCTCCATCATAAACTGCAGAAGCGTCTTGGCTTTGGCCTTTTCACTTGGAGGACCCGTTTCAATAATGATTCATCTTAATTTGAGTTCACCACACCACTCAAAGCATACCTCCCCACTCCATTCACTTGCTGTAGCATAATACAGTATTGGCATTTATTATAAAGACAGGGACGGTGAGGGAAAGTCGAGGGATTAAGATTTAATATCATTTACCACTTGCAGTTTAACCAAACGAATTTCTTTTTTCCGTCGTTTTTCTTCTCTCCTATTTTTCCACTTTTTTAAATTTATTTCATTTCCCTCTCAAATATAGCATCCGAGCGTTAGTTAATGAGATTTCGGTTCAATTTCGCGGAAAAGAGTAATTTCATGTCCTGCTTTTTTTTCGTTTTTTGTTCGAAATTTATTCGTTGGAATACTTATGCAACTATACATATATGTGTGAGTGTATTGAGACTAATTATAGTATGAACATGAGAAATGCTCGTAGGACCTGGAAGAATGAAGTTTCCTTCCAGATCCCAATTTAATTATGTAAATACTCGAAATATTTGAAACTGTGCGTGTTATTTGTCTAAATATTTTGGTATTATGTACCTACCTACATAGTGAATATAATTAAACTAATTAGTTTGTATCATGAGAAGAACTCCTCAGAGTTGAGAGAATAGAGTTTCCTTCCAGGTCCCAAGTTAATTAAATACTGGAAATATTCGAAACTGTTCGTGCGAAAATTCTATTTTGGCTTTAAGTGATAATTGCACGTTCTGAGAAATTAAGATATAAAGGCATCTTTTTAGCTTTCAGCTTTCAAATTCGTGCTTTTCCAATAAAATTTGAATAAAGTAGTTTAGCGTATGTTGTAGAGGCACTAATACCCAGGAATGGATGAATATATGTATGTATATATAGGAACAATACAATATTGTAAGATGTTGTAAGATGTTTCTATTAAAATTTTCCTTGTGCTTTCATGATTATTTAATCAATTTCTTGTTTCTCGAAATCTACTCTTCCTGGTTCTGTCAGAACAATACGTAATTACCAGACATCACATTATATTATATAATTCCAAGGAGGAGATTTTCTAACTTATTATAAGTTTCAGTATATGCTGCATTGGAGGAATAAACAACTTTGTAGGATGTAAACAGGATGATTGAGGTTTCATGTTTGTTAAGATGTATATGTCGTAGACATTAGACGTATCTTATGAATTCATGAAAAGTCTAGACACTTCATGAAGTGTAGGCCTATCCATCATTTACCCTTAATGCATTTCTCGAGAATTTCTGATTGTTTATTGCTCGAGCTGTTGAGAAGGTTTCTTGGACCTTCAATTTAATTAACTGTTCAGAACGATCTCGGCAGATGAGATTTGCTTGGCGACTATCGTTACACAAGGATGTTGTTGACGTCGTTTAAGAATAATAATAATAGTATTAAAATTGTATAAGTGATAAATATTAACAGTCCCATTTTAACATTAAATGCAATTAGTGTCAACTGAAGTGGGAGGAGGAGATGGTGGCACCAAAAAGCTATTAATTCACACAAACCTTTAATAGTCACTGTTAAATCTGTAGATTCCCAAGTGCCGCAAGTTTTCAAGTCCCGCTCGAATTTCCATGCATTGATGGGCGGAAGCTTTTGACTTATTTGGCATGTAAGTGTTAAAGTACATAATTAGCAACAGTTCAGAAAACGGTTCCCGTTTATCTGATAGATTATTTGGACATGTTAAAAATGCTTAGTTCTTTTTAATTTATCTTCATGAAAAATAGCATTTATTGGGGACCTTATTATTATTACTAGTATTATCGTTCAAGTGCGGGATGCAGACAGAAATTGAAATTCTAATTACTGCGATTATAAAATGTTTTGTGACATTACCCCTAGAGCGCCCATTCAAACTTAAGGTCCATTTCAAAATCTGTAATGATTTCCATATTTGCAACGTAAATTGTAAATAAGGCTTATTAAAAACGATGTCTGTCAAAAGAGTATAAATTTAGCCACTTACAATTAGTACGGAAATTAAGAGAAAATAATCCAGATAATTTTGCAAACTGTGTCTTCGAATGTACACTGTAAATTTGAATAAATTTTATTGAATTTGAATGGATGGTTGGAAGAGGTTATTCTTGGGAACAATAATTACTCCAATTTTTTCCTGTATTTTGTGTATAGATATATTCTTTGTCCCCTACTATTCAGCTGTAATACTAATGATATGCATGAAATAATATGAAATGCATTTGGGCATATTTCAATCGTCCTTCAAATCTCATCGAAGACTCTTGGCTCAACTGAATTGCTATTTTAAAAACATATCATATACACCTAGACGTCTGATAACAGGTTTAAACTAAATGCGAGCGAGTCTCACAGTGCATCGATTTCGTACCATTGATTCCACATCACTTCCATTCAATCTTTTGAGTAGGTTTTCACGTAATGAAGCCCGCAATATAGCTGTCACCTTAAATTCTAAAATGAAATGTTGCGATCGCGTTAACTCTTACCTATTTACGCCACCCTTTGACGCCTCAGAGCATACGGAAATTAGGCGATATTTTTTTAAAATAACGTCTTTTCAGTCACTACGGGAAACAATTATCTTTGAGAATAGGTTTGAGAATGGGCTAAGAGCTAGTACCTCTTTAACGGCTACATATATTACATAAGTGTAATAGGTCAAATTAAAGAGAAGCCTACAGAGTTTACAGTTTTTATAAAAAAGAAGTTATGTAAACCATTGTTTTGTAAAAACAATGATGGTCAAGTAAAAAAAAAGGTAAGAATCCGAGCTTTTAGTTTAGACCACCCTACTGCGAGGAGGGGGTACGGCGATAGTTAAGCAGTCGTTGGAAAGGTCATGCAGCTCTGCATACAATGAGCTTCAGACTACGACTATACTCCCTGTACTCTTTAAGACACAGGGTGTTTTGTGCAAAACTAGTTTGTGACTTAATCACCCTATAACTTCGAAACGGTTGCAATTTCTTTGGATGGATCATCACTACCTGGGTCGCGAAGGTAATGTATGTTAATGTTCATATAACTCCGGAGTGAAAACTGACGAGTTTACTGTAGAAATCAGTAAATATAAAAATGTTGTATTGTGATATAACAAACGTAACTATACTCTCCTCTCCCGATATACAACCACACCTGTTTGCGTGTATTTAATATTTCTGTCCATGGCTCTCTGTTTTAAATTAATTTTTCCCGGATTACTTTTTACTTTCTTGCGCGGTATATAGAGTAAAAATAAGATATGATCGTCCGGTCTGTCAAATGTGTGTGACGTTATGTGAATCGAATGGTCATGTGATGGAAAAATGAAGTGTTTATATTTATGTGAATTTATTCCGTTTAAAATATTGACGTTTAAAATATTGAAATAAGTCCAATTCTATTTTCTAAGCATATCAAAAAATTGATTCTAGCTTTTTGAATCTCTTTTAGAAAAAATCAGTTTTGTATTGGAACTTTGTATGTAACAGTATTGTAACAGTAGTAGTAACAGTAGTAGATGAATGCCCGTATGAAATTTCGTATGGTCACCCATTGTTGTCACCCAGGTGCCCATTGACCCGAACCACAACCATAAAACCAATACACCAATACATTGCCCTATGCCCTATGCCTATATTGGCGTATATCAGAAATGACCCTGAAAATAAAAATATTTTAATTCAATTTCAATTTTAAATGCATTTAAAAATGCATTTCCATACTGAAACAAAATGCAATTTAGAATAAATTGCATTTTGTTATCAGTCATATATATAGTTCACACGGCATGTATACTTACCTACCTGCCGTACAAGGTACATACATATCTTACCTGAACTCCGTCAAATTTCTTGCATGTTTATACATACATACAATTCCTAAATTCATTAAACCTAATTTTGTGTACATACATACACACCATTATTCTCTCCGCCTAAAATATTATTCTTACCAGACACAAGTGCATATCAGATTTCATACATATGCACTGTCTCTAAATTTTTTTTGACATTCCAACGTACGATTTTTCACGTCGTGGGAAAATGATAAAAAGAAGAAAAAAAGCTTTCATGGGCACCTGGGGCCGGCGAGCCCAATCCTCGAGGAGTTGGAATTTTAAAACCGCGGAGTAAAGTTGGCTTTTTTTGGAAAGCAGTAGGAGGTAGAGAAACTAAAATAAAATTGATGAAAATGTAAAAATAAGAAGTGTGTTAAGCTCAGAATCGAACATTGTGAAAAATCTTTATTGGTAATTGTGTTAAAGAGAAAAATAAAGGGAATCGTTCCTCATCGGGGTGTTTTCTTCGATCAGTGCCTGCTCTCTCCCCTCCGATCGCTTCACCCTGGACTTACCAGGAAGCACGAGGGATCGGAAACGAAAGACCATCTGTACAAGTTTTTCGCATATATTTCTAGAATGGTTTATCGGACAGTAATTTCAGAGGATTTCATATTTTGAAGAACTTTTCAGTACAACAAAAATGTCTAGGACTTAATTGTTTTCACGGTATATGTAAAAAACCTAAAACTTCATATGACAACACCAAGAAGGGGTTTTCCGATTTAGTCCATTTTTGAAATTTTATTTGCTATTACTATGACAACACCATGTACCAAATCTCAGCTCTCTATATCGACGCATTCTCAGGCAGTGTCCAATTATACAGGGTGTTTCCCCTTAAGAGGTCAAGAGTAGGATGTAATAGTACTTAGGAGTTACAAGGTGATTAAGAAAAAAAGCTGGTTTTTCACAAAACACCCTATATTTTAAAAACTATTAGGCGCATGATCAAAGAGCTCATTATATGCAGAACTTCATTGCCTTTCCAACAACTGCACAGCCAACGCCATTACCCCACCCCATTTCTGTGAGGAGTTATGGGGGTCTAAACAAAATATGTTGGAGTTTTTTACTTTTTTTTTATTTAGACCTCTTTTTTTTTGCAAAATGGTCGTTAACATAACTCTTTTTTATATATAAACTGTAGACACTTCTCTTTAATTTGACATAGTATACCCTATGTGCTCTCTGCAGCTGTTAAGGAGTTATTAGCTCGTACGAACAAGACTTTTTAAAATACAGGGTGTTTTGCAAAAAAATGGCATTTTAAATCACCCTGTAACTCCTAAACTGTTGATATTGCCACTCCCGCCTTACAAGTTTTTGTTTCTCTATGTGAGGGAAACAGGGTATTAGTAGAAAACTTCATTTTACATTTTTCTTAAAGTCGGTATGCCAAATTTCAGCTCTCTAAGGAAATCCATTCTCGAGTTATCGTGCGCACAGATAAACAGACAGACAGATGGACATGCAAAAACCAAAATAAGTTTTAATATTATACGTGGGTGTCTAATCCATTTTGCTCACAACTTTAGGCCCGACACCTGCAGTCAGAGAGATATCAACGATGCATTATGATATTCTGAGCATATTTTAATAAGAATGTTTATTTCAATTAAGCGGGGGAGACAGATTTGACGATTGGATGTAGCTGGAGAGACACTCTTGGGTGAAAAAGTGGACTTTTCTATTTCTCGTGATTGCTCTGAATTATTGCGTCGTGGAAAATGACTTCCTATGAGAAAAATGTTTATAACGGAGCACTAATCGCCATGGAAGAAAGAACTGCAAAAATATATGCGAAATGGAGTAGCTGGGGTATATGTAACCCAAGTGCATGAAAATGGGTTTTTCCACAGCTAAAACGTCTTAGGAAAGTTTTCTGCATTCAGAAAATAGTACACCACCTGATAGTACTCGGAGAGTCCTTTCATTTGATATGTAACATACCGTATTGGAACCACCGTCGCTGGGGTTTCTAGTACCCCCCCCCCCGCCCTTAAAAGATGCAGAGAAAATGTTTCTTTAACGAATTGGAGCTGGTAATAAGCGGAGGCAAACAGTGAAACCCGTTCTCAGATCAGACATAGTTCTACCGAGCTAGAGCCGATCTAAGGTGTAAAAAATCTAGTACCTCAGTTCGAAGGGAAAAAAACGGAAGTACTAAACAGGTGAGTGCTGGGATGGCTATTTAAGCCTCCGAGTATAGGAGTGTGGGTACTCAAACTTCTTCTCAGGACCTAAGGAATTCGATTCTGTACTAGATTTGCCAAAATGTACTAGATTAAACTTTGAACCCAAGTTTTCCCCCGCTTAATTGGAATAAACATTGTAAATTAAATATGTTCAGAGTATCATTATGCATCGTTTACGACATCTACATGCCTGTTGATGTCAGCCCTAAAATCGGCATTCCGTTTTCAAAAAAAAATCCAACTTTCCTATTTATATTCACTGTTTTGGTGTTGTCTTATTTCTAACTCATTCGCTAGATACTCGTACATATATATACAGATACAAAAACTAAGAAATTCATCCATAATCGAACACGAGAGTCGCACGATTCTTAACTGTATGATTTTTATCATTAGTGTGATCGCATTTCGGTGGTTTCAAAGTTTATATAGAATATAACGCATAAATATTCCTTTCTGCGTGGCATCGTGTATACTACCTAATTTATACTGCATCAGTATGACCTCTTCTATGATTTTCAATTCATGCTGTTCGAAGGATAGCAAAGAAGGATGACTAAATTGTTTCAGTTTTCCTGGTTAAGATCTTGTCTCTGCCTCTTGTCGCAACACACATTTTGCAGTAATACAATTTTTTATATGTTGTAAATATTCATGAAATTATCAAATACAGGACTTCAAAATGGCAAGGAACTTATATTGGCCAATTCAATCAACAAATCACTTGCACATAAGTAAGTGGAAAATTAATCTAAGTGGAACCTGTTTAAACCAATCAGCTGTGATTTTGCCATATCCTTTCTTCATCGAAATTTCACCCTTCGCCGCACGAATCGACATGTAATTGATGTACGTCAAAATTATCAAATGTGATGACCGGTTATCATTCCAGTTCCCAGGAGAAAACAATTCGCATGCATTTGAGTATGTCGAATAAGGGAAATTTGATTTTGGATAATGAAAGTATTCAACCATGGTGATAAACTCGGTCAAAACTGGATTCACTTTGATAGCCTGCAAGGATTCTCCAATTCATCAGGCACATCCAAATTGTTACTGTACCTCCAATCTGTATATACCTATAGCTATATATATGTATATGTATAGCCCATGGTACCCGACAAAGGACGGGAGATGAGGGCAACTCCCGATTGAATCAATTTGCTCCCGGTATACCAATATTTGAGTAGCAATCAGCTTTTATTTCTGATGCATCCCCAAAAGCTGATTGATCTGAGTATTTCACATTATCCAGTGATAAATTGGAGTTTTGCACTTATCCATAGTGAAATCCTGTTTGTTATTTTTTTTTCTTTTGCAAAACTCGTTATTTTTATTGAAAATAAAATTCTGTTTAAAATTCAATTATTGTTCTCTCCGTGATTTAATTAAAAATAACCGAGATTCTATATTTTTACATTTTCAATATCTGTAGTTCTCGACTGATATGCGACAATCTGGAACGGACGGAAATTGCAGATAGTCTGAAGCTCTCCTTCCGCAGAAAAAAACGCCACGGAACTTTTAATCCATCGCTGGGTCCCTTTAATAATGCCTCGGTAAGCACTAAGTGAACACAATTCAATTAGCTCAATAAGAGCAATTAGGGCCGCCTTCCTTACTGAGGGCTCGTTTAATGCATCATCGGTAGCTTCCGGTCCTGAAATAGGATTTTCCTGTGTCATTCATAGTAGCACTTGTCTCACTACAGCAACTGTGCTTTCGATTTATTTAAACACGAGAATGTAAACGGCAATCTGTTTGCGCTTAAGTAGGGAAAATTGCATTAAGGAAGGCAAATTCTCTGTTGGATATTACCGTTGGTCCTCCATTGTCTATTCAAGGAGCACGAGACTCTAAGTTGAAGCGCTTCTCATTTGTGGGGCTACTTTAAACCTTGGCAGATGCATACGAATTGCTTTTCGGGTCATTTGACTGTTAGATAGGAAGGAGAATGAAATCTTCTTTTAATCAGAAAATCCAGTTAAAATTAACAAAGAGAAAAAGCTTCTTAGCGCAAAACGTGTTCACTTGAAAACCTTTAGGTATGAAGGTATGGGTAGGCGTTGGCAAGAAAAGGTGGTAGAAATTAAATTTCTTTTATCCAGCGAAGAAACTAAATGTATTTATTTAGTTAAACAAAAAACTGTAGACAGTTTTGATGAGTTTTTGTTGTTTGTTTTCGTAAAGTGCAATTTGCAGTTCACCCCAGTACCTGTGTAGATGAGACTTTTTTTTAACGTTGCTTCGGAATTACAATTTAGGGAAACGAAACGTGTCCACAAGAAATTTATTATTTTCTGTCGAGGCAATTTTTTATATTAATTTTATTTTAAGAGATTTATAAATTTTGCGCACAGGGTGGCATAGTGACCTGGTCTTCAGGATATTGGAACGTCATTGGAGCGGTAGGGCCCCTAAATCACAATATCATACCCTTATAGCATCAACGAGGTCATGCCGTAAGGATAATGAAAAATAGCTTTGTTGGGTTATGTTCTAAAGCGGTGAGACTAGGGTGATCTTATTGCCTACTCATCAAAATGAAAAAAAGTAGAGGAAGAAGAAGTGAAAAGAATTTTTCCATTTTTGTGCCAAATTTCGAATTAGGAACTTAAGCCGCAAAATATAATCCAAATTTCGAAATCATATTTTGATAGTTCATGAAATGTAAGGTTAGATTTTGATGGTAAATTTGTAAGAGACAAAAAAGATGAGTATATACGCAAAAAAAAAACAATGTTACAAAATCTTTTCCAAACTTGATAAACCTACATTTTGGTCATCCCAAAGAAAACAGACCTGGATTCACAAAAATTAAGTGGTCTAGTTTCAATTAAGTAGAGCGCCAAATTAGTATGTTTTTTTTCTCGAATATATAGAGGTAGTCCTGTTTTAACCTCCTGCCGTGCTTATCTAATGGAATGCTTATTTAATAGAAGGGGAGGGGCATATCAACCGTTTCGGAGTTACAAGGTGATTAAGAAAAAGCTAGTTTTTCACAAAACAACCTGTATCTTAAACAGTACGGTCACAGTTGTGAGCTCATTATATGCAGAGCTTCATAGCCTTTCCAACGACTGTTAAACAAGCCCCGTACCCCTCTCTCTAACGGAGTTATGGTTGTCTAAATTAAAAGTTCCGGATTTTCTTACCTGTTTCTTTGCTTTGACATCTTTTTTCTGTCTTATAAATAGGTAGTTAACATAACTTTTATTTACAAAAACTGTAAACTGGGCACCCTCTCCTTTAATTTGACCCAATATACCTGTGTGCTAACTGCAGCCATTAAGGAGTTATTAGCTCTTAACCAATTCAGTTCATACCGAAATTAAACGATTTTTTTTTAATTACGATTTTCAGACAAATTATCTTTGAAAATAGGTTTGAAACTAGCCTTGGTAAAAGGTTATAAGCTAATAACTCTCTAACGGCTATAGATAGCACATAGAGTGTACTAGGTCAAATTAAAAGGAGAGTCCACAGTTCATAGTTTTTATAAAAAAAAACTTATGTTAACAATCGCTTTGCAAAACAAAAAATAGCGGTCAAATTAAAAAAAAAAGGTAACAAAATCTAAAAGGCCATGAAGTTCTCCATACAAAACTCTGGACTGTAACCGTACACCCTGTATCTTTTTAAATACAGGGTGTTTTCTGAAAAACTCGCAATATTTCTTAATCACCATCTACCTCCCAAACGGTTGATGTGGGGGGTCCTCAATATTCTTAATCACCATCTATCTCCCAAACGGTTGATGTGGGGGTCCTTGCCATAAAAATTTTTTTCGTTTAGGTGATTACTATCATCTCCTGATCTATTGACCACCTAGACGGTAGCATCCTGTATTAGGTTCACCAGCGTCCGGAACACTATAAAACTTTCTCATATCTTAGGAAATTATCTATAACTTATTAATCAGTGTTTTAAGAGATAACCACAAAGCTTTCTGGGCCTTTAATAAACATTTCAGGAACTCAAGTACTTCTTCCAAAGAGAAGGTCTGTTAATTTTTTTCTGAGTACTTTTTGTCAGTATATTCTGGCAAGGAAGCCATCTTGATTTAGATCTTCTCAGACTTACTGTAATTCCATTAACATTAATTTAAGTCTCTTCTCTTCAGATAATGTACTTGATGTATTGAAAAACCTTAATTGTAACAAAAATTCCGGACCTGATGGGATTGTTAACCTTTTTTACAATCAGTGTTCTACAAGCTTAGCGAAATCAGTTATGTACTTTATTTAATTTATTAATTCTTAGAAAGGTTTTTCCACCAATATTAAACAACGGATTCGTTACCCCAATTCTTGAAGCAGGCGATCCTAGATTAGTCACTAACTATTGTCCAATATCCATTTTAAATGCACTGGATTTAATATTGGATAAGGGTTATGTACAATCATCTTCTTCATCAAACTACGCCTTTCATAAAACAAACTTAGCTCTTTTTACTGATACCATTACTTCTGCTCTGGATGAAAATAAACAAGTTGATTTCATACACACTGATTTCGCTAAGTTGATAAGATTCGCCTCCAGTGTCTCCTAAAAATATTAAAAATTGACTACAATATGGACACTGTCCTGTTTTGTCAGTCATATTCAAAGAAAGCGATTTTATGTTTGTCTTCACGGCTCTTAATCTAGTTCTTTTGAGCAGACATCTGGTGTTTCCCCAGGGTGCAATAGTCGGTCTGTTGATTATTCTAATTTATATCAATGGCTTACCAACTGATATCCATGACTGTAAGAGCTTGCAAGATGATAGTAAAAATCTTGAAAATGGTTGTAAAAACAACCATTTGGGATCTTAGCATTGATGTTTATTTGTTTGTCGTACATACAGTTATCTGTGGGCCAAGCTTTGGAACTATCTACCGTCGTACCCTTTTCTTTAAACTCAATGAATAAATTTGGAGGAAGGTTATTGCGATCCAAGATTGCACATAATTTTTAAATGGTTACTGAAATTGTTGCATGATAAAATATTTCTTAAAGTACGCTCCTGTATTTGATAATATTGTCTGATCTAGGGGGGGGGGGGGGGGCTCGGAGGAGCAATTGCCTCCGGCCGGGGCGGCAATACGACGGACTTCTGAAATCATAACTTAACGTGAAGAAATCTACATAATTACAGGAATTTATTTGTGTAAGCCTCCGGAAGCTAGTTTAACTAAAATTTCCACTAAATTGTCAAATTGTTCCTTTGTGTCATATATGAAATGAATTCAAAAATTGTACAAATATAGTAATGTGGACTGGCAAGCCTACGTATGTTTCCACATCATCTATTCAATCCTATCTGGAATATACGCAGAATATAAAAAGTTTACACAAATACAGAGTTGCCAGAAAAATATCTTTATACCAGCTAAATGTAGCCATTTTATTCGGAGTTAAGTCCTTAGAATTCCGCTAGTACGGCAGAATTCATATCCACAGTTCTTTTTTGAAGTTGTCTCAGATTCTGGTATATTGATAAGCGGCTAAAATAAAAAATTTATCTCGAACATTTTTAACTTGTATTATTTGTATTAATAAAATAAACTACTGTTTGTAAAAGATAACTCGATTATTTAGTTTTTAATTTTATTTATTGCAATTAACTTTGTAAGATTACAATGATTGCTCGACTCTAAAATTACTAATATAACCGTTGAAATTGCTCACAGTTTTACGTTCTCTTTTGCCCCGCAAGGAGCAGTTATGTAAACCAATTCTAATTTGACTGAAAAGCAACAAAGTGTTCGCAATTCATGAAGAAAATCCCGATGAGCCTCCTGATGAGCATTCATTGGATATCATGAAACTTCTCCCTATATAGGTACTAAGCCAGCAATAAATAAATATTTATTCTTGTCATCACCGTGTCAGATGACATTTGTACTAGGAAAATTTGAATTGATTTTTGTCAATTATTTATTTAAATTTTTAAAATATTTATTTTAAATGAATTTTTTTGTTTTATTTTTCTGCCTCAGCGTCGAGTTCGGAAAAATATATGTATATGAAATCAATCGTAAAATCATATTCTCATCATGACACTTATTTATATGCTCATGAATAAGCTCATCGTGACACTCATTACTATGCTCATTAATAACGATCATCGTGGCACTTATTGATATGCTCATTAATAAGGTCATCATGACACTCATTATGTACTCATCGAAGTGCTCATCTAATATTATAAAATGCATAAAAGGGAAGCAAATTTTACATTTCTAAATAAGTGAAAGAGATGAAGTATCTCATGCACACTATCTGTGAATAAATAAATAAATGATATTTTCCCGGTTTTGATACAACGTGAATAAATTTCATCAGTATGCTCATCTGATTGCTGATGAGGAGCTCATTGATGAGCTTATCATGATATGTCTACCAGGAAGCCGAAGGTCGATGCATACTTACCGGCACAGACAGGCAAAATATTTTTATATGAAATCAAGTTAGCTAATTCAAATCAACCGGCACTGGCAGATACCGGCACTTAACGGAAACTTCTTTGTCGGTCGCTATCGATGGGTAGAAACTAGACCGGCATTTGTTGGTTGCTGGTCTAGTTGCGAACTTGGGTACTTGGGAGCCCTTTCTATAGTTTTCTCACGATACCTGCCTTAACTGAAAGTTGGCAGTTAAAGGTTCGTTCACACCGTAGGTGGTTAGATGGCAAGAAAGGTGGAGAAATTTGTGGCTACTGAGCGAGCGGGTCGGAGTTGATATTCGAGCTTAACAGAAGTGGAGAATTCATTGTTCCCTTCAAAATATCAAAAATAAAGACAATTCTAAAGATATTCCATCTAGTTGCCAGCGTGTGCAAGGATAACAAGTTTAAGCGATCTATATAGGCAGGTAGAATTACAAGGTTACTCCAAAGAAGGCCACGGAGTGCGTATCTTAGTAATCTGCTTTCAACAGCTTCAATGCGAATAATCTGCTCTTAGTAGTAGTAAGGGAACCAGACAGGGCTGGCATATTCTAGTATCGACCTGACAAAGGTGCAGTAAAAAAGTTTGGTAATGTAAGGGTCGTCAAATTCCTAACACCATTTCTTAACAAACCCCAAAATGGGTCATACTGATAATGTAATCGATTTGATCCTCGAAAAAAGGCGGGAATTGAGAATTACACCTAGAACTTTGGTTTTGTAAAGCCTAGATAAAGAGCCCCCTTCTAGGACATAATTGAAGTAAATAGGGGACTTATTGCGACCAAAGGTCATAGTTGTGCATTTATCAACGTTTAGGAGAAGACAATTATTGGAACACCACTTACGAAATGTGGCTAAGTCAACATTTAAAAGAGCACAGTCATCATTAGAACTAACATCACGAAATATTTTGACATCTTCCGCATAACAAAGTACTCTGGAATTACATAAAAGCAAGGATACATCATTGATGTATATAATAAATAGTAATGGGCCAAGAATACTACCTTGAGGCACACCAGGGGTATTAGCTATCTCAGGAGAAGGTTCTCCCCGAAATATAACTCGCTACTTACGGTTAGACAGATAAGAAGATAACCACTGAACAAAAAAGGGGGAAACCAAGAATGGAGAGGTGGAGGATTAGAATTCGATGATCAATTTTATCGAAGGCCTTGCAGAAATCAGTGAAGACGCAGTCAGTCAACCTGCTTACCGGACTCAATGGCTAGTATACAGTAGTGAACAAACTCTAACAGATTAGTGGTGGTTTATTTAACCTTTAAGAAACCATGCTGGAAAGATCCCAAGAATGGTTTATAGTGAAAGTTGTGCACGTCATTGACCAAGGGTTTAAAAATGTTTGCAATATGGCACAAGCAGCCATTGTTAAGTAGGGGAATAATCACAGAGTACTTCCATGACTTTCGGAAGGACCCAGAGGATAAGGATAATTTAAATAGATAGATAGATGCGACAATAACGAGTCGTATTACTTGAGAAAGAAAGCGGGAACACCATCAGGACCAATTGTAAAACTATCAGGCAAATTTATGATTTGTAACAGTTACTTCGTCAAATACAAGTTCCTTGGATTCAAGGGAAGTTGGCGGGAGGCTTGTCAAAGGAGAGGAGTCAGTATTAGTAATATCACAGTTTGAATCACAGAAGGCGGTACTAAAGAATTCAGAGAAAAAGTTTGCAACCGTACATGGGTCGTTGCGAGAGAATTTTTAGATGCACAAATTGGGAAACATTGAACAAAACAAATATAGAGGGTGTTATAAAAATTATCATGAGCTCTGCCAATGTTCCGCTCATTAAGAACATTCGTCCAATCACAATGTTGGAGCCAGTCGTCAAGATTTGAAAAATCCTTTTGAAATTAAAAAAAAAAACTACTTAAATTAGAGGAATCTATATTAACATAGTCGAAACACATCGAAACATGAAGAGCCGAATGATGAAAGGATTCAGGAACCAACGGAGTTGAACATCCCCTAACAAATGTGACACTCGAGTCAGACGAGAACACCAGAGCTGTTAGAAATATCGCTGCATTGCGCCAAACCTGTAGCGGCGACTGTGTCAAGGAAGGATAAAATATGCTAAGGTGCAGCTGAAATACAGAGCAGCAGTTCATCAATGCCGGAAAAAGGTTATCAGCTAAGGCTTGTCATATTAAAATGGCCAAAAATAATTGTGTGATCCGAGTACGAAAGCTCATTAATGAGACCGTCAACTGTCGTGGCAAGCCTTCCCTCAAACACCCTGTGAAATGGAGATAAAAAAAAAAGTATTGTCAAAAGCATTTTAAGTCCTCAAATTTAATAGCAGACCCAAGCAGACCTGTTTACCAATTTCTAGTTTCATTAATATTGGCAACAAAAAATCCCTTGTCCTTAATATAATATATTATGCTTCCCTGTCTTTCACAGTCCATTAGCAGAAACAAAAATTCAATTAATATCGCGCTAAGTATACCAGTCTAACCTCTATCAAGGACAATTATTTCATCAATCACCACGACTGTTGTGAATAAGCCAAACTGTCGGAAAAATTCTTTTGTGGCTTTTCTCTTAATCGGCTTTTTCAATTCGTACGTAGCCAAGAGGAAGCACTTTTCATCATTCATCATTTTCTAATTTACAACATCGAAAAAATTGGAATCAAGTTTAAAGGTTCAATTTAATTATACGATTCGAAGGAATAATTGAGGACTCGAATTCCCCCGTAAACGAAACAAAGAAAACACAAGGAAAGGAAATACCATGGAGGATATGAATTGATTCCGGTATAAGAAAATTTAGGTCAGACTACTTTTCAGATAGTTTTTTTTTTTTAAAGATTTCTTACTTCTTTTCTCTATAAAATAACCAAGTCACAAAGCCAAAAGGTTTTTATAAAATTGAAAAACTACCAAAACCTTTGCTGGGCGCTATAAGATAAACTGTTAGCTAATAATATTATCATTGAGTTGGAAAAATTGGAGTCAGACGCTGTTAAAGGTGGTCAACCGCTACTAAATTTTTCTCACTTCCCAAATTCCTTTGGGGTAATGGAAGTTGTGAGAAAGTTTTCCTTTTACTCTAGTAATGTATGTATGTATGTACTTGCTGAGTGGACTTTAAGTCTTTAGGGCATATGAGACTTCTATAGAACCAGCATGTACAATAGTAAGAAGTTTTTACGTTGGCCGACCTTTAGTACTCGATCTATAATTCAGAAGAATCGGAGTGAAAGTTTCTGGGAAAGTTTACGAAAGGGTTCACTTGTGTATATGTAGATGTTATAAAGCCACAAGGAACAGACTATTTGTGGATATATTTCAAGATTATGCAGATTAAGGGAATTCATAGTCGTTATCTCTGAGGTTAGTTAATATAAGAAGGCACTTGTTGCGGATTCTTAGTTAGTTTTACATTTCTGAACAAAAGCCTGAAGATATCACCTTAGAATTTCTAGTAATTAACATTTACCACAAAGGCGGCTAGTGGCCTAGTCTAGGAAATCCTCTTATTCTTTTGCCGTGTGAAGTGACTTCGTATCTTGAATCACAAATACTTGAATCTTGAACTGCTTGCTGAGACCACTTATTTCATTTCCTTCCATTGTGTCATCTTGTCGAGCAAGTTTTAGAGATGTTGCAAGTGTTTTGACGCTAGTCAAGAGCGATTCAATACGATAAATTCGTGCAAGTAGAGACTTGTAACTGAGAACTTCAAAGAATTTCGAGTTCAACATTATCTCCTTGTTTTTTTGTTTTCCAGCAAATCAGTAGATATCGAATCCCCCCCCTCCTTTTAAAACCATTAACCGCATCACTAGTCAACAGAGTTTAGTAAATCGATTGGGGGTTAGTTTCTCTCTCTCTCTCTCTCTCTCTCTCTTTCTCTCTCTTGCTCTCTCTCTCTCTCTCTCTCTTGTGCTGTTAATTTAAATATGGGGGAGGGAGAAAATCATGATTTGTAAAATTCAGGAGGGTTATACTCATGGGAATATATAGGATTATAAAGTTTTATAGCTGCGTTATACGAATTGAAGTTAATTTCAATTATCTAACCCTTGGGCTTTTACTGATAGGTGCAAAAAAAATATATCTCCAGAGTAAAATAAATATTAATCAATGCACTTCGTATGCGAACGACCTCACTTTCATTACGGATTAAAAAGGTTTTTGGTTGTTTTTTAACTAACGGAAAACTTTGTAAAATGGAATTAAATGAGATAACCGCAGAGCCTGCGAAATCCAACATAGTCATGACATATACATATGAAAGCTGTGGTATATTCGATACATTTAATTTTCGATTCAAGCTTTACCCAAAAACTCCAATCAGTTGAATACCTCTCGTAGGTGGTAATACGCTGAAGATTTAAAGTTGAACCCTGTGATTAACCAGGATTTGATGTGAGAGATATAGAAACTAGTTAATCATCTGCTCCATACATCTGACTTAATTTCATGCGATGTATAGTCATCCAGTGTATTACATTTGCATAACTTATGCATATAAATTGTCACTTGCATCCTTAACGATAGTAGATTACCGATTGTATGGGTAAAACAATATTATTATTTTAAGATTGGTACCCTGAGAAATTCAGAGATGATTCAATTGAAGGTAATCGTAAGGAGACTAAAAATGTTGGTACTGGGATTATGTATACTAATGCAATAATATATTACATCTTATAAAATTGACCACGATTCACTTGTGTTAAATACGAGCGGGAAATTTGAAATAAAATGTATTCTCTGTGCTCACGTTCAATATAGGAAAAAATGTCATACTGCGCTCCAATTTATATGGCACACGTGGTGGAATGTCGTCAGGGTTGGCCACCTTTTTGACTTTTGCCCATAACTTACGTTTAAGGAAGAATTTGATCAAACCAAGCGTATCTTTGGAAAGGTCTGGGAAAAAGGAATACTTTTTCTGATTGATGCGTGAAAAATGCAAAAAAAAACAAAAAATTTAGGCATTAAAAAAATACTTAATGTGCGACACGATTGAAAATGACATGTAAAAATTAATTGAATGAAATGAAAAGCCGAATATGTCGCGTTTTCTGTTTTTTTAGCAAAATTTTAATGGAGCGTTATTCGGAATCGCATTTCCGGCAAATTTCATTATATTGACGCACTTCAAATGCACTTCTCTCTTCTCCGAAGAGGATATTGTCCGCGCCTTTTTGGACGGTCATTTACCTTTACTTTAGTTGGTGTTTTATTGGCGGACCTCGTTCGGTTTGGTGATCGACGTTTTTTGTCCGTTTTCCAACCAACACAATTAAAGTGGGCTACCTACCTGCCTACAAAAAGCGACATGCCACAACACGTGACACCACAACCAAACATATTACCGGATTGAATTTTCCTCTTGGTTTGTTTTCAAGCAATACCTTGACGCTTGTATACTTTCTCCTCACTTTCTGGTCGTACTTACTGCTGCTAAAAAAACATTTTTAAATAAATTTTATCAACTCACAAAGCCCTGACTAAAAAAACTTTGTGTCTGAGCGCGCCTGAGAATGCCGTTCGTGACGAAAGAGTTTCCGGGTAGTAAAAGTAGATGGATTTACATGGGGTTTTTAATTTAGTATGAGTGAATGGGGAGCTTTCCGATGGGGTAAAATTTTCATTCGTTTTGGGGGGTTTTGTGGTGGGGTAGTAACTACTACTCTTGGGGCTGTCCAATTTGGGCCATGTGTGATATGAGTGCAGAATCGAAATTCGAGATTCGAGACTCGAGATTCTACAGTCGATATTCGAAAGTCGCGATTCGAGAGTCGAAATTAGAGAGTTGGGATTCGAGAATTGAGACTAGAGATTCGGGTTTCGAGAGTCAAGAGAATGAAAATAGAATTTATGACTACAAAGTAGATAATACAAAGTATTAAAAAAAAACTTTTAAATAAAATGCACTAAAAAGTTTGCAAAATAAGAAATGCTATAACTCGGATGAAATCTTGCAAGTTTGGGCACGAGTTGCTTTTAGACACAATTGTGTTTATAGTTATTTATGTCGCAACTTTAAACATATTTAATCTGAGTTGTAGAATATCTTATTTTGCAATTAAACTTTGCTTCTGTATATTACTGAGAAAGAAAAAAAAATATTTTTTCTTTGTAATGCATTTTATTTAAAAAATTTATTTATTGTAAATTTTTTTTTTAATATATTTTATTTGGAATTTTGAACCACTCAGCGCACAACACGTGCTTTGCATTTACGCTCCAAATATATAATGCAACGAAAAGTTCTCTGTTACTGAGAGAAGATTTCCGCGCTCGAACATTGGTGACACTAGTGGTCAAAACTAAAAAAATCGCATATGGCCGACCTAGACGACAGGCCAGCTCTGACGACATTCCCTACATATTTCGATTGAAGTAGTGACATATCATGGAATGGAGCATTTTGTATTTTAATTGGTACTATGAAAAATGTACATAGTGCCATCAGGTCACTACCTACTGATAACAATGGAATCGCTGGATAATTTTGTTGTCACTCTGACTTCACTCTTACACCAAAGGCGTAATGAAGCGAACTGTTCTCTATAAAGAAAACCTACCAAGCAAGACATTACTAGACATATAAACGAAAATGTAATTGCTCCGGATGGCGAGGTACTACTAGACGCTACATAAAATAGAACCTTTTGGTAAAAAAGACACTTCCATAATAGTTTACCTCAACAATACTTAAGCTCCTTTTTATTTTGATACCAGGCAAAATAGCAGTAAATAATGAAAATGTCACGTATGAAACTCTGAAATAATTAAATTAAATCCATTCTAATATTAAAATTAAAACTTTCAAAACCAATATTCCCAAATTCAAACTCATCAAATCTAAAGTCCCAATATTCACAGTCTCAGAATATAAAGTTCTCAAGGAAGCAGGAAATCCTCAAATTCGGACTCCCAAGAGAGAGTCACGCAATGGAATCGAATGCACGCTGATTCAAGTGTGAGGTGAGGAGGCAGCCAAAGGGTGCCAACGGGACCCTATTTTTAAGCCTACGCTTTAAGTCCGTCTGTCTGTCAGCGGGTTGTATCTCATGGATTGTAATAGGTAGACAGTTGAAATTTTCACAGAGTGTTTATTTCTATTGTCGCTATAACAACAAATAATGAAAATAAAACAAAGTTAAAAATTAAAGGGGGTCCCCATACAATAAACTTTTGTTTTTTCTCCATCTTATCAGTTCATAGTATTGTACGATGGTACGGAGCACTTCGTGTGCGATTCCCACTCAAACTTAGCCGGCTTTTTAATCGTACTTTCATGTACTTCTCGAATATAATAAATTTCATGTATTATTCACCGATTGCAAAAGCGTACATTGTGCCAAAACTTTTCAATAGTTTTTTACTCTTATAATAACCTATAATAACGAGAACATGGTAGCCTGTGTGATATTGATATATTTGATTTTTAACTTTATTTTCTTAACATGCTCAAACAAATATAAAAGAATATCACACAAAATAAAGAATTTGATAATCTGAAAAAAAGTAAAAAAGTTTACTTGATCTCGGTTGAATTAGCCGGACTCGTACCAATAAAGCGGATATGTCAGCTCTGACCCATACCCGGCGCCAATCTTATCTGACTTTCAGAGCCTAAAGTCAAACATATTCCCTATTTTTACTCTTCAATTCGCAAAATAAATTGCTTTTATGCAATGTAATTTTTTTTCTGTTTAATATTAGCTAATAAAAAAATACGAAAATTTAAAAGGTAAATATGAACAAAAACAAGATCCTCAAATGAAACTAAACAACATTTTCAAAAATTTTGGAAAAGATCTGGGGAATGAAAAAATTTAAAACTTTCTATTTCAGATATAAAATAAGTGACTGTTCCAAAAGGGTCCGATTTCTCCAAATTAAATAATAATTTCCCACAATTGACAAGGTTAACATTTTACAATGCGAAACCGACATAGAAAAGAGCTAAAAATTCCACAAGCCACACGAAAAAAAATTGGTTTGTAGAACAATAGACCTCTAGAAAGTGCCTCCTTCATCACACGGTTCGAAATTAGCAACGAAACGCTTATTTTTCCCAAAACTTGTCATGGATCCAAAGCCATCTGTAGTGAAAGACAGAAACACCGAAACGTTCTGTATCAACGATTGTAATTGTCAGGTGTACAGTGGCATATGGATAGGTTAGTTGATTTCATTTGGTAACGAAGACTTCCTTAATTCCTTGTGCGTTTTGTTATTGGTGTGCGCTTTTAATCATGTCTTCGACCCACACTTAATACAAATGAATTGTTGATTTGACCAGGATTAACAGGAACCTAATCGAACTACTATTCACAAAAACAATGTTGTAGTAACGTCGATTTCCAGGTAGTTCAACTGACATATATCGCGTACAAGGTCTTGCAAAACCGAAATTTAGGGCCTGTACGCAGGATATCTGCGTCATTGTATATCACGATAATCAAGTACTTTATTACGGCAAGCTTTTATAAAGAGAGAGAGAGAGAGAGAGAGAGAGATAGAGAGAAAGATAGAGAGCGAGAGAGAGAGGGAGAAAGAGAGAAACACAGAGGGGGAGAGAGAGATAGAGAGTTAGAGAGAGAGACAGCGGGGGAACGAGAGATTGAAACAGGGGAGGGAGAGAGGGAATATAGTGAACAGTCGCTGGGTCCTATATAGGGTGTTTCCATCACAGAGGTTTGTAGAACAGGAGGATAGTACTACCTAGGTTGTAATAGATCGCCTTAAAGAGGAGACTCTACCTACAGTTTGCAGTTTTTATAAAAAAAAGTTATGTCAATGACCTTTTTGCAAAAATAATAGAGGTTCAATTAAAACAAAGGTAAGAAAATACCAAATTTTTTATTTAGACAACCATAATTCTTGATGGGAGAGGGGTATGGGGCTGATTGAGCAGTCGTTGGAAAGGCGTTGGAAGTTCTGCATACAATGAGCTCTTAACTGTGACCGTACGCTCTGTAGTTTTTAAGATACAGGGTGTTTTGCGAAAAACTAGCTTTTTTTTAATCACCTTGTAACTCCAAGACGGTTGATATGGCCCGCCCTGCCATACGATTTTTGGTTCGTCTAAGTGAGTACTATCACCTCCCGCTCTATTGTCCTCCTAGTGGTAAACGCCATGTATATAGTGGAAAGCCAAAATTTTGTATGGCAACAGCAAGAAGAGGTTGCCGATTTAGTTTGTTTTGTAAATTTTATTTGCTATTACTATGAGAACATCGCGTACCAAATTTCAGCTCTCAACGTCCACTCGTTGTCAAACAGTGTCCAAATATATAGGAAAAAATGAAATATTTGTATGGCAACCCTACGAAAGAGTTGCCCGATTTAGTCCATTTTTGAACATGTATTTTCAATTTCCGTGTACAAAATTTCAGCTTTCCACATCTACGCATTGTCGGGCAGTTTTTACAGCGCCATCTATCGTGTCCGAAACTATCGTATCTTTTAAGCTGGAACCAAATACGCTCACAAAATTTCATTGAAATCGGCTGGGCAGCTTCGGAGATTAGCGTGTACAAACCAGTGACACTGGATTTTTATGTACTAAGATATGAAATTTGCGGGGCGTTATCGGTTCTGGTTTTCAATGAAAACCTTTGCATAACGCAATGCAAGCCGTGTCAAAACCCATTTTTTACCTCTTCTTTTTTGCTTCAAGGACGAAAAAACTATTTCTAAATCAATTTTTAACAAAAATCGCTTCCTGATGGCCCCTATAATTGAATTTCCTTTCAATTGCGCAGAGATTCATGTCGAACGGCTCATTCGTTAAAGCTATAAAGCGCCCCGTGCGCTGAAAAATGTTGTTACCAGAAAAACACATTAAGCACCATATAAAGATCTCCTTCTTGTTCCTCCAAGATCTGATTGCACTGAATCTAAAGGTTAAAGTGTTCATGAAATATATGAGGGTACCAAAGGTAGCGATAAAAGGTCTTCCCAGCAAGCTCCGAGTGCCTCAGCTAGATGTTTTCCAGCCGGTGGGTGGACGGTTCCGCTCTCAACAGGTTATGAATTCTAAAATAGTTTAGATTTGAAAATATCCTTTTAACCACGTGTTCCAAATACTTTAAGGATGAAAACTATGTAAAATGTTCATCATCATGAATGGTTAGCTTGCCTTAAGTTTATATAAAAAAAAAACATGCTGGAGTTCGAACGCGTTACAGACAAACAGAGTCTAGTCTAGTCTAAGTTTATTTAATAATAATATTAATATCTGTGTACAATCTCACCACCTTTCATAATATGAGCTGATAAGCCCGTTAAGCAGTATGGACGCAACAGTCACGTCAACATGTCTATGTGCCGTCCGCGGTATGGACGTCACTGTAACGTTTTAGTATTTAACTCAAGGCAGTATGAACCTGAATACTGCAATCATCGAGAATGTTATGATATATGCTTATGTCATCTATCGGCGATTTTTAGAAACACTTCTTGCAGTTCTAGCTTTTTTCGCTAGGGTGCAAGATAGTCTTCATTTGAGCTATGCATGACGTTGAATGTCGTCTTCTGTTTGCTCACTCACACACTGTTTCACTGTTTCTCGAGAACCGCTGATCCTATTTCATGAAATTTTATATACTTCAGCAACTTATCTCGTAGGTGTTCACAAAGAACCGGTTTTTTTAAATTCCACCCCTAAGGGGTTAAAATAAGGGATGACAATTTGTATGAAAAACCTCCATTTTTAAAGTAAAAAATTCATAAAAATTTTTATTAGGCCTTTTATTAGAAATAAAGAAACACGTCTATCAAGATTTTTTTAATTTCAACCCCTAAAAGGGTAAAATAGAAGAAAATTAGAAGCATTTGAAGTTGAAACTTTGCCCCTTTGCCCCTTATCTTAAAAAAAAAAAACCCACTTTTTGGGGGTCGCTCAACAGTTCGGAACTCACTGCTCAATGGGTTAAGGTATATATAAACGAAAAAAAACAATATGAACAGAATGAAGGTGTGGAAATTAATTTTTAAATTTTTTAAGCATAGTCGATCAATGTCAGCTTGCCATGTTGCTGAGAAAGATCGAGCTAAACCCGAATAATTTAAGCGTACCAAGTTTACGGAATAATATCAAATCTTGTCTTTAAAAAAAAGAAAACGTAAAAATCGGATAAAACAAAATATTAACGAATGCCTCGCTGAATCTAATGTTCATAAAAATAAATAGAATGCCGAAACAAGTTGCTGTTTATGGACAATGAATTTTACGTGAATGATAATTTTAAAGAAATCACTCTAGAAATAGAAAAAGGATTTTTTCCGCTCTAATAAAATTATTGACCAAGTATTTCAACAGCTCCAGCGAATTTGTTATTCGGTATGTAACTGGAGATCGAAATAAACGCGGAGGCATAAAAAAGTGGAATTTTTTTATTGTGGTAACCTTATGGAGAGGCATATTGATTCTTCCCAACTTCTATCTCTATAGATATGGGCGACCCGATGCAACATTTCATTTATATTTCTTAAATGCCATTCTTGCCATGCTTATTTGTTAGAATTTACTCTTGGCTATAAATTCTTTATGAAAAAAATTCAAACAACAATTGCAGTCCCAACATATGCTCATGAAAGATAAAAAGTAAAATTAAATAACCATTTAAAGAAAAACTTGAGCAAGCCCAAAGTAACTTAGCCACCTGCTTGCTTGCTTTTTTTAACATGTTTAAATAAATCACCCAAAATGAGTAATTAAAGAAACTACGGTGTTTCCGTAGCATGATGTAAATTATTTGGGTGCAGCAGAAGGTCATTTTGGAAATAAAAGTTAAAGTTAAGAGTTAAATTGTTATATAAAAGATATTCATAATACTTACTAAAAATTAATTGTTACACTCCGTCCTCTTTGTATTGTCTCATTAGGCAATAAATAAAATTAACGATGGAAAAATGAGTTTTTGTAGAATATACAAAACCTGAGCAGTATAATATGAAATTTAATTTCAAATACATGTGAAATATTCTCTGCGTAAAAATTAGGTAACAAATCTAAAAATGGAGTCAGTAGTTGTTATATCAAACAATAACACAAGGGATACACTGACGTTTTTTTTTTTGACAAATACCATGTTTACAAGCAGGGTTGAACCATGGTTCAACTCGGGTTGAACTCATGTTGAAATTGGGTCGACTCGAATCCTCGACACGTAATTTAGTTCCGACCTATCTCATAATTTGTCGTTGTTAATTTATCGTGAATTTGCCCTTTTTCCTAAAGGAAACTGGATGTGGTACGAAGTTGACGTTAAGCTAGCACCGAACTTACTGGATGATACTCTGAATATATGCATTTTATTAAGAAAATTTGCTTTTATTAAGCGAGGGAAAGCTTTGAGGGAGGGGCAAAGTTTGATCTAGTACATTTTGGAAAATCTAGTACAGAATCGGCTACCTACATAGGTCCTGAGAAGAGGTTTGAGTACTCACAATCTTTTACTCTGGACTTAAATAGCGGTCCTCCATACTCACTTTTTCAATATGTCCCTTTTTTCTAATCAAACCTGGGCTACTAGATTTTACGCTCTTTAGATCGGCTCTAATTCGGTAGGGCTACGTCCCATCAGCAAGAGGGTTTCACCGTTCGCTTCAGATCATTATCAACTACAATTCCTATAAGATTTTTTCAATGGATACTTGGGTGGAGATGGCTTTCTCGGGACGTTTTTGCCGGCTGAAACTCCATTTTAATGCACTTGGGTCACATATACCCCAGTTTCCGATATATATTTGTGCAGTTCTTTCTTTAATGGCCATTAGTGCTCTGTTGTGAACATTTTCCAATATAAAGTCATTCTCCACAACATGCACTAATTCTGTACAATCATTAACAGTAGAAAAGTCGGCGTTTTATCCCAAAAATCTCGCTCAAAATGCATCCCATCACCAAAGCTTTCGCCCGATTAATAGAAAAAAAAGCTTAGTTAATAAAATATGTTCAGAGTGTCATATAATGCATCACGTCTGCTACCGAATGTTCATGTAGGGCCTAAGTTTGTATGAATAGTGAGAATTCACTTTTGTCGTGTCCTTTTTTCTAAAGGAAACTGAATGTGGTGCTAACCATGACCGTAGCCAGGGTTTTGTTATGAGGGGAGGCCTAGTAGGGCCCAGCCTGACACAAAATTGGGTTTGTTTAAAATTATGATTCATTAAATTGGAGTTTGCACGAGAATCGTAACTTACATAGAAAATGAAACTTTATTCACACATTCATGTTAACATTAATATCAAACTATAGCAATTACTTAAACAATAATTAACAAATCGATTAATTTTTTGTCATTCTAATTCATATAACTAGTTGACTGACTTTAATCTACATAGATCTAGACTTTCAGTAGGTAACCAATAAAAAAATATTTATTCATCATTGTACGTGGTACGTAGCCAACTGGTTCTTTCAGGCCCGTCAGATATAAGCAAGGGAGTCTGTGCATTGACATCGCCAAACCGTAACAGATGTCGAATTTTTGTGCCAAATCAACAGCATTTATTTATTTCGCTATGCATTATATTTCATTATATTTTTTCATGTTGTTCGATGGACGAATAAATAAATAATTTTTCTCAAATTAATAAGCACTACAATCTTCCGAGTGCAACCAACTTCAGATGGCGCGGCAACTCACTATTACATAATTTCGTTATGATTTAAATATATTTTGTCATAGAGAATAGAAGAATTCTTAAGAACTTTTATTTTTTAATGATTCTAAATTAAATCACAAATACAAGAAGAAAAAACAACCGCCTCGTCCGGGGTTTGAAACCGGGACCTTCCGCTTGCCGGGCGACTGCTCTTTCCACTGAGCTAACGAGACAGATGATTTTCCCTCTTGTATTTATCAATTTTATAATTATCCTACTAAGCCACGTTTTGCTTTCAGCTGGCATTAACCAGTAACGATGAAAGCGCACAAATAAATTTTTTGTGAATTCAATTTTTAATTTTTCCCTGACGGGAATTGAACCTACACTTGTTAGAATCGGTCAAAATAGAGAATAGACGAATTCTTAAGAACTTTTATTTAATGATTCTAAATTAAAAAATAAAAGTTCTTAAGAATTCTTCTATTCTCTATCTTGACCGATTCTAAGAAGTGTAGGTTCGATTCCCTTCAGGGAAAAAATTAAAAATATTTTGTCATGTTTGATTGGTTGAAACTTAAATATAATTGATCGATTAATTGGATTTCATAATTTTGGATTATTTTTCGTAGGGGGTAGGGGGGTGCGCCGGGTTTTCTGCTAGCTGGCTACGCCCTTGGTGCTAACGTGACATCAACTTATCACCACATCTAGTTTCCTTTAGCAAAAAAGGACACGACAAATTTATGGTTTTCTCGACAAATTTATGGTTTACACGGTAAATTAACCTCAAATTATGTTATAGTTGTGAGCTAAATCGGGCGAAGTTACGGTGCTAACTTTACGTACGTCTCCTCGACTGAACCACGCTTGCTTGGCTGGTGTAGTCGTAGTCCTATATATGGGGATTGAGTAGCCGAGTGTGCAGCTAACAGTTGGGATTTATTTTGTTTGCTCCTTACTCGAAAGTTTTGTTAGATTATATATTTATTGTGAGTTTATTTTGTTTATTTAAACAAAATTCATAACTTTTATAACTCCATCGCAAAAGATACGTTTAAACAAAATTCATAACTTTTATAACTCCATCGCAAAAGATACGTTGAACTATCACTTCAACTATATTTGTACCGGATCTAAACTCAATCTCTCAACCAGAGTACTGCACAGATACTTGTTTTACAAGTAGTACTTGACCTGCAGGTTAGTGCCTTTGATTGAACTGCAATACCTGTATCTGCACAATTCAAGTATAATAACTTAACCTGTAACTGCAAGTATAGATGAGCAGGTATACCTGCATGGACAGATAACTGGTAGAGCAGGTAATGCAGATAAACAAGTAACTGGACTTGTGACTTTGTAATAAACAAAAGGTGGAGAAAGAGTTGGCAATTTGAAATTTGTGTGTGGATTTTAACTACTTTTTAGTGATTTACTCCAATGCTACCATTGTCTCCCCGATAACAGATATATCGTGATCCCCCAGTCAAAAAGGATTTCATACTCGGAATAAGGACATTTAGTGGAGTTGTCTCCAGAAAAGGACGAAAAAAGGAGCAACGTTTTTTCGTCCTTTTTGCAGCACAAAAGTCATTTTCTATAAGCGTTCTCTTAATAATCTTTTCCAGTGCAAGAGGATGGGGCGCCGCTCATCAGGAAGAACGAAAAGAACCTTCACTCTTTTTTCTATTGTTTTCTGGGAGAGATATATATCTGTACCAATTGTGAATAATCAGGTTACTCAACTAACTAACTTCGATCATTTATTCAAAATTTGTACGGATATACGAGGGTGGAAAAAGAGCAAAGGAGTTACAATTCTACACTGTTTTCTGTAAATCATAGTTTTAATGGGGAAATAAATTACTACAATTGAAAACAAGAAATTGTATTTTGAATACATTTATGTTTACACGAATAAAAGAAAGTAAATAATCCAGGTGCAAAATTCAAGATATACTTGTAAAAGGGTGTCGCTTTATGCAATCATCATTCGCTGGTATACATACTGTGGATAAATAAAATGCCATCTATATTATCCTCATTCAACCTGGTTTGCCGATTTTCTAAAACCCGACCTGCTGTTCTGAGCACTATCTCGCTGGGAGCACTGGTGGCAGGAATAGATAGCATATGTCGTGCCATCTTACTAAGTTGAGAAAATACCGAATAGTTCATTCTCCACCACTTGAGGACATCCTCCTGCTTGCATAAAGCACAAGAGTACTACTTTAATTCTAATTGTATTGCGAGTTTCTTCTGCCTCAGGACTGCTAACGGGAAAGTCTTTCCATTGGTCTATAATATCATTAAGAGTCACTTCATCGCTCACAATACTCAGGAGATGACAACTCCTCTTTAGTGAAAGTTGCCTATATTTTGGCCATAAAAATAGTGCAACTTTGTGATGAATTTCAAATTTAAGTTTTGATTGTAGTCCTGTCAATATTCGTTCAGTAATTACTTTTACTTCACGCTGCCAGCGGACATTATCTTCCTCAAGATCTAAATGTGTTTCAACTATCTTAGGGACAGTCATCTTTAAAGCTCCAATTTGCAGTATTACATTATTACTAATGGGAAATTTCTCTTGCTTCAACGTGTCGGATGCTACTTTTAGCGGTGCTAATACAATAGATTAATTAAAACTATCACGGGAAAAATCCATTAAAACTTAAGGCAAACTGATCTGATAAGAGGATTCCATATTGTAATGTTAAATAAATATAAACAGATATATCGTAAGGATCTTTATCATAGCACATTTTATATGATTTATATATACATAAATATACATAAATTTAACTTTCTAATAACCAAATTGTGATACCATCTAATCGTGATTCTGAACGTTGATTGTGAAAAATATGTTGTACTGTATACTGTTCAGATAATTACTCTTCCATTAAAGGGGAGAAGGCCGAAACTGTATTTATACTTATTTGTAATAAGCCAATCCCCGCGAATTTGCTACCCCAAGAAATATATCCATTTCTTGCAATGCACAACATTGTCTTTCATTACATGTTTGTTTGAAGCAGATTATTGTGGTCCTGCTCAGGTACCTGTGAATCTCATCTGATACTACAAGTACAGGTATATTGTTGCACCTTTACTTGTAGCCACAGGTAAGCAACGTCATATTAACTGTACTTGTTCATAACTTGAGTACTTGTACCTGCAGCTGCAGTACAGGTAACAATACGTTACTTACCTGTGGCTGCAAGTGCAGGCACAACAATATACCTGTCTTGTAGTATCAGATAAGATTCACAGGTACCTGTGCAGGGCTACAGGTACCCATGCAGTACTCTGCTCTCAACCCTGCGTGCTCAAAAACACGAGTCGAAACTTAATATCAACTCAATTTTTCAACTCTGCATGTAAACATGTTAACTGAGTCAAGTTTTCAGTATGGGCAACGTTTTTTTGATAATCGTATATTTAAAAAATGGATAAACGAAAAAATAGGTACAAAATTACTATAGTTAATGATTTCAGCTACAATATAGGATTCATATAAAACTAATAATAAAAAGTGTGCAGAATAATCCTATAAGAAATTTTAATTTTTACTATTTTTAAATCACTATATATAAAAAAATTGAATATTGTCTAAACTAAAGGGTACAAAAAAAAAATAATGATCGTTCTGATTGTCTAATTTTTCTTTTTTCAGGAATGGAATGATATGAACCTTCGATGGAATTCAAGTGAATATGGCGGAGTTCGAGATTTAAGGATACCACCGCATCGACTGTGGAAACCTGACGTCCTCATGTACAACAGGTAATAATTATAATCAGATAAACATTAAATTGTTTTGTTAGGAATTTCGTACATAATTAAAAAGAAAAGAAAAAAAATGGCACTTATGTGGCTAGATCTACTGCCAGGGCGTTTTAGTTGCCCCATTAAATTGTCAGCAATATTTAAATTTAATAGGGGAGATAATTTAATCTTTAAACTTGAGCCTACTTTTTAACCAAGGAATTAATATAAAACATTTCTAGTCGCTTTGCTACGACTCAGATGACTTACGCTCAAAGACAAAGACAATTAGTTTGTTTAATTTATTCAGGGTGTCCCGTATATGGTCTGGCAGCCGAAGGGAATCGTCACGGTTTCCGAGATAACGGGATTTTAAGATATTTCGCTATGTTTCTATAGATCATCCTGAAACTTCTGAGCGTTATACCCTATGATGCTGATTTAAAGTTTGGTAGATAGATAATCGTTGGATATTTCTAATGGTCTATACATTTTCCTCCTCCTTGTCTTCGTTTTAAAGTTGTCGCTCAACACAGTTAAAATTTCAGAATTTTTACTCGCTTTTGTTTTTTTTAAATGGCTCAAAAGTTCAATAAGTGCCAGAAAGTAGGCAATTATCTTTTGGAAATGATCTTTTTCAGCCATTTTCGCTGCATATGCTGAAGAAAAAGTGCAAAAAACGCAGAAAGGTTTAAATTTTGTATACAGAGTGTGATAAGTCATTTCAAAGCTAAGCATTTGGGTTTTTTAAATCCAATATGAAAAATTGGTATTAATGACGTGCTTTTGATAAAAAATAGTAGTTAATTCAGGCCTTTTGTGAAGGTCCAACGATTGTCTATCTACCAAAGTTCAAATCATTATCCTAGAGTGTAACCTTCAGAAGTTACAGGTTGATCTATAAAAATATACTCAAATATCTTAAAGTTCCGTTATCTCGGAAACCGTTCCGATCCGCCCCACCCCCCACTCGTACAATGTCTTGCATGTCTAACCACGACCTATCCCTTCGCTATGCCTTAGGATGCCAGACCATATACTGGACACCCTGTATAGATGAAATGAAATGAAGAAGAACTGAATCAGCCATATAAATGAATGTAGTTCCAGATTCCAGATATAGATAGCGTTCAGTTAATTTTTCTCGTAAATGGAGTCAGATAAGTTTTGATGATTTTGTATGAAATTGGAAATTGATTTTAATAAAACATTTTGATAAACTAGTTTTTATCAGTAATAACCCTAAATGAATAATTTAAAATCATGTATTTCGACGAATCCACTAATGTTCTTTCTCGGTTGATACTTGGTGCTTAGACCGAAAGAGTCAGCAATATAGAAGTGAGCCCACTTTCTGCAGTGTATTTGTAAGAACGTAGTCAGTCTATATTATACATGTCAGTGGTAATGTCATGAAGTCGAGGCATCGGCGATTTTATATTCTAGCGAGACGTTACTGCTTTATGTTCTACTTTCCCAACCTTGTTTGTATGTTATTAGTTTGTCTAAGGTTCTGCCTTAAGCGTGAGTGAGGCACATTCTTTGACAGTTCTTTGCGTGCCTTAAAACTCAACAAAAGCGGAGTTGTGCTAGAGATTGTGTTTGCTTTTCTACGAAGAGTTAGATATTTGTAGGTACTTAATAGACTCAGAAACACTTAAGTAAAAATCTTGGTACTTAAGTACAAAACTAAGTCTTGTACGAGTAAATAGTCGCTAGTACTTATGTTCAAGTACAGTAGGATTATTTCAAAAGTATTGAGTAATAAGTCTTAAGTAACAAAAATGTACTTTAAGCAGTACTTAAGCCTTTTTTATTTAAGAATTGCCCAGCTCTGATTTGGAGGCGTCTTGGTTTGTACAAGCCGTTAGAACTTCAAATCATCTGGTACCCTGTGTGTGAAGTGTGGGTACTTTCAAAAGACATTTAATGCCAATTCAAAGCAAATTACGTGTTTTTCAAAAGTGTTTTCAAAAATTTTAAATAAATTGAATTGAATTGTACTTATATTCTCCACTCACGACAAGAAGTGAATGTTAATGTTAAAAGAAGGGGCGACTAGGTTTCTTCTTCAGGAAGTGACGGAAGGGGCTATGACCAGTGATTGCGTTAGCAAACAGTCTGACCGACTATCTGCTAAGTCTAATAAGTTGTCGCATCTGGAAGAGAGAGGGTTTGAAGAATTTCTTCGTCTGACTCATGCCGGACGCGTTACGCCAAAGGAGATTCTGTTGCCTGTCTTTCCACTTAAGCAGTTCCTATAAAGCGGCATTTTGGTAGCCCAAATGTCGAGTAGGGACCAGTATAAGGACATTCAGCCTCGGTTTTAGCCCGATTGTCCTCTTTTTCATTACTGTCCACTCCTCAAACCAAGGTTACTTTCCCTAGACATTAGTTCCAAACCAGGCGCGTCACAACGAAAATGATCGAGTGGGAAAAAGTCGGAAATAGTCTCTTTGAATCACATTCAAAGGAATAGGAGTAGAAATGCATGATATGTCTTGACTGTATCTTTTGGTGGGAGCTTAACTGATCTTGCTTTATTCTGAAAAAGTTGCCAATGGTCTTATCAGTCTTCTGCTTTCCATTTTCGCTACTATTTCTACCTCCATCGCTAACTAGTGTAGCAAGTTTATCCTTCTCCTGCAAATTAAAAGTAAACAATAAGTCAAATAAAAAATACTACTTTAATTAATACGAAAGTACAAGCAAAGCAACGGCAACTACCGTAGAGGAAAGTGAATGGTTTTTATTTTTATAGTCTTGCCGTAAAAATTGGAAAGAAAAATTGTAGAATCAATTTTAGTGGCATCAATCCAACTGATCGTTTTCTGCAACCAATAGTGTATAAAAATTCCAAAGAAAAATGTTCAATAAAATTTTTAAGAACATAATGTATGGTTGCCAACGCTCATAAATATATTTAGCGACCCAGATCAGCCAAGGCACCTGAATCAATATAACTCTTTGGAATCAATGTCCGCCAGCAATAGTGAATGAAAAATCTAAAGAAAAATCTTCCTAAGAAAACTGAATGCTTGTGCCTTTATCCGAAAGAGTGAGCCACTAGAATCAATGCACCAATTCCAGTGTTGCCAATAATTTCTTTCTAAAATCGGCTAAATGTATCTAGAAAATCTAAAATCGGCTAATAATCGGCAAATTCCAAATTCCATTCTATACAAAAAATGCAAACTCCTCGTATGAACTGAAATGCAAAACCAGCATAAAAGTTCTCGCCGATAGTACTATCGAGTGGTGTATTCATTTCCTGATTCAGAATTCAGATTCAGAATTCTCGGGACGTTTTTGTTGCCGGAAAACCCATTTTCATGCACCCGGTGACATACGCCCCAGTTACTACATTTCGCATATATTTTTCTGCTCTTTCTTTCATAGACATAAGTGCTCTGTTACGAACTTTTTTCTCATAGGAAGTCATTTTCCACGGCGCATCAATTTCGCACAATCACGAGAGGAAAAAATCCAATTTGGCTCAAAATACATCCGATCGCCAAAGCACACTAACCTGGGGATTACACGAGATAGTACAGCTTGCATGCAAGCCTCCCTTCCACCGCGATTTTTAACTTGACACCAGAAGGCAGTTCGGTTTATATCTTATCATCTTGCATGTAAGTTCATTTGAAAAATGGCATTGAGGCGTAAAGTCTTTCGTATATTGCAAAATTATAGCAATAAAAGAAGTAGCAGAATGATAAAAACCCAAGAAAAAATGAAGAGGAAGGTGTTGGTTGATGTAATGCAAATGATCCCAGAAAATCTCAGTTTTCCAGAATAAATTTATCAAATTCTCTCCAGAATTTCTTTTCCGCCATCTTGAAAACTGTATAATGTCAAATTACTATCCCCTCAGCTACCATGGTTTTTCATCATGCAAGTTTGCTGAAAGCTGAGCTGCCAGCATGGCAGTAGAGATTACACGTGCAAGAAGTATGGCAGTGCAGCTCCCATGCAAGCTGTACTATTATGTCTAACCCCCGGGTAAACTAGGTGTAGCTACCGTAAATCCCAAAATCGGCTGACGAAATATCAAAATCGGCTGTCGGCTAAAGTAAAATTTTTTCGGCTAATGACGTTGAAAATCGGCCAAATTAGTCGATTTTCGGCTCAATTGGCAACGCTGACCAATTCGTTTACACCGTTGTCGGTGAATAGATATATATTCATTCAAATTCTTAGGAACAATTTGCAAGTGTATTTCTAAGAAAAATTTAATGCTTCCCTACGAACGTAAAAATTTTGAACAACTCTTGAGTTAGTGTCGCTATGGAAAATCAACGGGAGTGCGTTCCAAAACACAACTGCAGCTATAGTTGTAGCTATGTCAGAGTTATGTCACAGCTATGTCAAGCTGTCTGCAGTTAACTAAGTCTGTTTGAGGTTTTGGAACGATCTGAGTAAGCTAAAAGTATTAGGAGTGTCATTTATACTGATTGTATAATTTTATTTATACTTAAAACTAATATTTTATTACTGTGTTAATCCGAAATGATCCAGAGAAAATTAAATAATTAAATAAATTTCGCAAAACGTTTGTAAAAGCGTGCCAAACAAAATATTTCAATTGACAGCTCACGCCACGGTTTATATATGTATTAGATAACTAGCAGTTTAGAGCACAGTCAGTCATTGTTGACTATTTTAGTCAACTTCAGATGTTTCGGAACGCTCAAAAGTCAACAAAATCAATCGAACGGAATTGTTGTGGCATTTTTGTCAAGGTTTCAATTTCAAAACAATGAATTTTGTTGAAAAATTGATTGAGGAAGTGAGATATCATAAAATAATTTATGATATACAAGATAACCAGTATAGACGAGTTGACAAAAAAGACATAGTTTCGATGGATATTTCGAGGCGCTTAAATTAAAAAGGGTAAAGTTGTGATATTTTTGGCATTTAGTTTGATTTGAATTTAGTTAATTTCTGTATTTTATATTTTTCCTTTCCAAACTTTGGTCCATTGCAATTCTTTCAAAATAATATAAAATATTCTCGATAAAAATCTGTCTCAAAACGCTCAAAACAAATAACAAATGAAATCTCAGTATCTTCTTTTTTCACAATCGCCGCTTTTCGACTACCTGTTTTGACGCAGAATTTCCCGCTGCCATCTACCGTCGGAAAATTAGATAGGTAAAAAGAATTTATTATCACTTACTAATTTCTTAGAAACAATAACACTTTTTAAACTCGTAATTGTGTTCTTTTTTATATATATGAGCAATGGGCGCAACAAAAATATAAAAGCGTTCCAAAATTACTTACTATCCTGTGATAGGTATGATAGATGACGCAAAAAATGTGTACATGTTTAAAAGAATAAGAGCTACGAGCGAATGTTTATTATACCCAATCCACTCTTACTACTCACATCACCGCAAAGGTAAGGAGGGTCGCTGGGGGGGGGGGGGGGGGTGCCCACCCTGTATACGCGCCTGCTCCAGACTAGTTTCGACACAAAGACCTAAGACGAGAGTACTAGGAACGCTTTTTTAGGCTTTCCTGAGCCTGAAAATGGAAGGTGAGGCACCAAGCGGAATGGACAGTTCCACTCCTGGACCAACCACCCCTGCGCCTGTTTTGCCATCCATCCGGGATCCATCAGTATACAGGACTTCGGCTCGTTACGGGAATTAGAGCCCTCCATATAGTATCGGGCTTCTTTCATTAATGTTTACCTGGTAACATCTCTCAAAGGAAAGGCTTTTGGCTATAGTATCCGTTGAAGAATCTAAATCGTTAATGTTGACCTGCTCGAAGATATTGAGATAATCTGCACGGGAGGAAGTGCGATCTACTGACCTTTCTAAATAAAGAGGTAAGCCAACAATGGCTTCAGTTGCTCGTTGAGGACAAGATGTGAAAGCGCCAGTGTTGCCTAAACATGCCATCCTTTGCGCCTTATCAAGGGTTCTCCTGGAGGTTGCCTGTAATATTTTAGGCCACCAGAAGTTTGCCCCTTAGGAAAGTATGGGTCTGAATATGCTCCGGGAGATCCATAAGGTCATTTTGGGGTTCATATCCCACATTTTCCCGAAAAGCTTGTGGCATGAGCCCTACCTATATGGCTTTATTGGTAAATATTTCAAGGTTGGGATTACAGTCAAGCTTGCTGTCTAGGAGTACTCCTAAATATTTTTGCTCTTTGGAAATTCTATTACACACATTCCCTAAGTAATTAATATGTTATATTTAGATCATGGGTTTATTTCGGGCAGGTCTACAACCACTAACTCATTGGAATTTGTCTCGGATACCATTGGGGGCTATCAAAAGTCCATTAGACAGAATGTATGTATTTATACACACATTAGTAAAGCCTTCGATAAGTTATCTCACTCCGTGATACTCTTTAAAATGGAAAAGTATGGGTTTCCCCCAACAATTCTAAAATGGACAGCGTCTTATTTAGATAACGGAACATACCAAATCCTATTCTGCCATTCCAACTCCAGAGTCTTGAAGGCTTCGTGTGGGGGGCACTTGGGCCCGTTGTTTTTTATTCTATTTATTGACGACATTGTCTCTGTTATGAGGTACTGTACGGCCTTGATATATGCTGACGATGTTAAGCTTTTTGCTCAGATTAAATCCGTTAACGATTGTGGACAGGTACAGGGTGGCCTTCAAAAATTTTACAATTGGTGCAGGAGGAATAATCTCGTACTCAATATCGACAAATGTGAGGTTATGACTTTTCATAGGAATCCAATTACTTATGATTATGAGTTCTCGGATTCCTCGATTCGCCGTGTGGACTCTGTCTGTGCCTTGGGTGTCAATTGTGATCACAGATTGAATTTTATCTCCCATATAAACTATATGGTATCAAAGGGTAGTTCTATGCTGGGTTTTATAAAACGTTTGTCCCGAGAGTTTTCGAATCTTATCATAAGATTGCGTTTGTATACTTGCTTCGTGAGACCACTTCTTGAATACGCTAGCCAGATCTGGTCTCTATTTTACGGTACACACATCGACCGCATCGAGTCTGTTCAGCGGAACTTCCTATGATTGGCTGTCAGGCACCTACCGTGGAATAATTCATTAATTGTTCCACCCTATGAAGATCGCTTGAATCTTTTAAATATGCACTCACTTGTGAAACGTCGCATGGTTGCCGATGTAACTTTTGTGCATCAACTCTTAAACGCGAATATTGATTCTCCGCCGTTACTTAGCAAAATCTTTTTACGTTATAGTAGCCATAATTTGAGAAGGCTACCTCTGTTGCATATTAACTCCTCAAGGTCTAACTTTAGCATTATGAACCTATTAATCTCATGTGTATTACTGTTAATAATATGGCTGAGCATTTTGTTCTAAGCATGTTTTAAAAAAACGTCTATATAATATTTAATTTTTTAGTTAGATTTAATTTAGTTTTTTTTATCTTTTTGTTCGTCGCATTGCGTGTCATTTTATCCGGTGTTTGGTCTATGTTTAGTGTAACATACTAATACTAGCACCGACTAAGTGATGAAACGCATGTAGTGTTGACCGTTTATTTATTAAACGTATCCATGCAGCGAGCTAGTGTTAAGCTGGTTCTGATAAATTCTGAAGGATCTAGATTAGTTTTTTGCAATATAAAGAAATATGTACAGAAAATTAAAAACTAGTTTAATGCGTTAGGAACATCTACCCTCAGTTACATAAGGCAAAGAAAAAAAACACCTACCTTTTACCTGAACGATTTGCTTCTCATGCAGTTCTGTTATTAAAAAGAATCCAAGTGCAAATTGCTTCTATATGGCATTTATCATTTTGAACACGACTTGTGTAGAGAATCATGACTGCGGTTAATGTTTACCCAGCATGAATTTTAATTTGAAAAATCCACAGCAACATTGTAAAGCTTTCTGTAAAGAATGACTGATAAAACCGCCACTGCTGTAAGAATACTACATATATACGAGTATTGCAGTACATTTACATTTCACTGTTTACGCCTTGTCGGGTCACAGTGTCCCACTCAAAAGTCCCTCTAATGTGTCCTCCCGGCTGTTGTGACCCGGTTTAAAACAGACGAAACTCCCTTTCAACGCACATCGTCAAGGGGACTAGTTTGAATAAGTGCTGAATAAGATCATCTCATTGTAATTAGGGTTTTAATTAATGTAAGACCACCTCGGCACTACAATCCTGTACCCATGTCTCCTGTTTTATGCTTCCTCTTTCAGTCTGTATAGACCCCGGCGCTTTTCGAGTCATTACCCTTTTCAGGGGCACGACAGAAAGTTTTTTTTCCCTTTTTAATAAAAATACATATGTATGTAGTTGTAGGTATGTTTGACTTATTTTTTTCTTTTGCGCTCTTTAAACATTTTACAGGATTCTTCTATTCTGCTAAGGACTTTTACTTACGTTTTTCTTGGTATATTTTAAGATGCTTAATTAGGCTGGATTTTTTCAACAGCTAAGCTCTCTCTCGTTGAGTTTGATAAGAAACTGTATAAATATCAAGAACCCTTTTTTTATTCATTGTGGTTTCTTCAAATTTATCAAATTAATTCAGTTTGTGGTGTGTGTGTGCATCACATCCATTGCACTTAAAATGAATGAAAATCTTTTGAATGGAAGTTTCTGCGGATTTAACGGCCCTTAAGATTTTTGAAGTGTTCCCTTTGGAAATGTGTAGTATAGCAGATTTCTGTTAATAACCTCTTCATTTGATATTATAATTCGATTCCACATATGATTATATATTGCTCTCACAATGTATGCTTATTTATTTCCTTTGTTTGTTTAGCATCACAAGTACATAATGTTTCGTTCATGATTTTCATATTATAATTCTATTATCGCTAATATTTTCCGATCTGGTAGATTTTTCCATTGTTGGGATTTTTTTTTTAAACAATCTCAAATTCTTTATGAAAACGTGCCTGCAGTTAACAGCAAGTTAGCAAATCAGTTCGGTTTGTAATGCTAAAAGCATCATAGAATTTAGCCAGCAGTAGTTCCTAAAAATTGAAATACTATAAACTTCAAGTTTAAGATAAATTTAATTCTAAAACTTCGTAGTATCTACATACAATTATAAGAAAACATAAGTTTTATGCATTTTTCGCACTCTAGATTGCGTAAACGCAATATTTAGACCAAAGTATGAGCCCTTCTCAATTATTGTTATTAATCTATGTGTGGGGGAGGACTAATGGACGATAAGTACATTCTATCAACTGACGCTGATAGTTCCTCACTGGTAATTATGGTGGCGGGCTGTCACGCTAGCACCTCGGCTAATTGCAGAGAGTATGGGGTGGATAAATCGAAAAGACTGCACTACCATGTGCCATGAACAAAAAAAAAATCATACCAGATGGACCAAAAGAAAACTGAATGCACACCGGTCCTGAATTGACCTCTCAACCCCTTACCCGATGAGTCATAGAGAATCTGCTCTTATACGATCCTGGGTGTTTTTCCCCAGCCTCTTGATGATACTGCCGGCACTTGTATGCAATCTCCCTATTATCGTTAATTCGGGCGAAAAGGAAAGTCAGTCAATCCTGATCGGAAAATGCTCCTGTGAGAAGGGAAACAAAAATACTTAGTGGGACATGTGAGATTTTAGCTCCATATTCTAAAACGCTCAACATTAGCCGAAGTTATACTATTAAAAAAAACAGGTTTGAACCTGGTTCTATATGTCAGTCAAATGTGTTTTCCCGGATTGCCTCGAAATGCAGAGAACCTATCACGAAAACAAATTTCGATTGACAAAACTTCTTCTTTATTTTATTCTCTAAGGGGGTACCATTCCTTTTCAATTCACAGTATGCTCCTAAATCTAAATGCTAGGTTCCTCAATCTAATGTCTGCTATCCTTGAGTTCCTTATGGGGAGTACTATTCTTGACCAATATTTTAGGATGAGATCTTTTTTGTTTGTTTTTATTTTGTTTTATTTTATTTTATGCCAGTCGGTTTCTACTCTTCCAGTTGGTTTAGACCAGGAAATGTGAAAATAAAAAATTAATATGTTAAAACTAGACTTACGTGAATTTAGTCGTGTTGCTCCACCGCAGAAGCGCCTCCGGGATGTTTTGCAATGCTATGAAAAGAATTTCGTAGCTGGACAGTGTGCGAAATTAGACTGGCCACTGATACAATCCTATGTCTAAGAATTGTATCTTAGTTCCTAGGTAGTACGTCGTGGATTTCCGATTGTCTCTGCGAGGTACTTTGTTGAAGGCAGAGTTGAAGAATACGCATCATAGCCTTTGCTGGGACGGCATCTAATTATCAATTATAATTAGAGAATAAAAAGGGTTTTGCAAAATTATAGGGGGGTCTTTTTGTTTTCCTTTCCTCATTGCTTATATAGGCCGCCGAATATAAGGCTCGAGTATATTCCGTGAAGGCTTCTCCTCGGCACTTTGACCACTTTCTGACTTTTCTTCTTCTTTATTTTTCAAAAAAACACCTTATCACCACATACATTACTTGAAAATACTTCAAAATTCATGCTAGCTAGCCTTCTCTTTACACCAAGAAAGGAGACGTGTTTTAATTTCCGCAAAAGATTTTCTATTGCCCTATGTTGTTTCACTCGCGGACTATTCTCAAGTCTTAATTAAATAATTTATATTATGACGAATTAGCTAGGATGCGATTTTAACTTAATACTGGTGATCCACTTACTTTGTCTGTCACTATTCGAAGAACCTTCTTGTCTTTTTGGTCTTCCTGCTCTTCCGCCATCGTTCTGGCTCGTTTTCTCTGTACTTCGAGCGGTACATTTCGTTCCACTGACAGGTTATCAAGATATAGATGTCAGCGGGATAACTAGATTGTTTAGGCTGCTATCATGCGACCATAATATTATAAATATTTTGGAATAATGGCACCAGAAATATAGCAAGAATAGTATATGGTCATCAAGGTAGTCCAAATGCCCTAAACTAAGTGTAGTCAAGATGTTTCAAGAAGTTGCTGAGAGAGTATCTAACCAATTTTGACGTAAATGGAGATACATGGTCGAATCTTAATATGAGTTTAATACAATCACTAAGTGCAACAATAATTTTACATAGGCAAACTTTGCAAACTTTCATAGTAGAGTAAAAATTATAAAACAAAAAATGCATGCGAATTTTAGCTTGGTATATTGGTTTAAAATTTTTAATAGCAGTCAAAATCTTCTTAGAATTTCATACACTTTACTGATAACGGAGCTCACATAGGCTTCTAGATTTCGAAATAGGTAATATAAAACGAATCAAATTGTGAGATGTTTTAACATTTTGCTATTCAAAATGTTCCCCATTACAATCTAAGTACCTTTGCATCCCTTTAGAATAAGCCCTTCAAGCACTAGATTCAATAATTTAAAGGACCTCAGAAATAATTAGCTCATAGGCTGTAACAGCTGCATTGCATCGGTGCTGTCAAAATGCAATCCACATCCGGAAGCAAGTAAAAATCTAGCACGGTATCAAGGCAGAACTTTAGTGTGGATGAGATATTATATTATTACTTTGAAGCGGAATACTGTCATCGGCAAAACTATGGATGTAATATGAAAGTAAGAGAAATTAAGAGGAGAGATGGGGAGATAACAGAGCCCTAAGGCTCACCGGTAGTTATAGAGTGCGGTTTTAATGTAGCACCATCTAGTACAACCCGTATTAGGTGACCAGATAAAAAACTTTCAATCCATAATAGAAGAGGACGGGAAAGACCAAGTGCTTTAAGTTTGGCTAAAAGGGCAAAATTGTGAAGACTATGATTCCAACGTTCCATAAGAAAAGTTAGCAAGTCTCTCAGATGAGCGTCCAGTCCGGAAATTCAATTGACTGTGATCGAGGTCGTTTTCTTCAAATTTTCTATCGACAAGCAATTAGTACTGTACCATGCAATAGTGACTTTACTACAACCTTCAAAAAGAATGGTGCGCATTAAGTTGCTCGATGTCTTATTTCCGACTCAAAAATATATAATAAATTTGCCTTTGCACCATTTATTTATTTATTTAATATTTCGCCAACATATATAAATATAATTTGACTTATAAAAGTTACTTAACATTTTGCAATAAAAAAAAAGTAATCAGAAAACCCCTTCAAAGAATCAATTTTCTAATTGCTTTGTATCAGTGTTAAAATCTAAGGATGAAAATTTGTTGTAAATTCTACACATGTTACTAACGGGCTTATAAAATCCATAAATTGTTCGATGACTCTCGATGAAAATAATATCGCGGTGCCTCAAAATTCTACTCGGAACATTCAATGAAATAGATTTAAGAATTTCAGAAGAATCTAATTAGTCTAGTCAAAACCACATAAGATAAGCTCACGCCTCTTACGGAACAACGTCATATCAATTAAAACTAGACGGTCAGAATAAGCTCAAACCTATTATTCCATGGAAGGTGACGTAGTGCAAAACGTAAAAACTTTTTTTGTACAGATTCAATCCTATTAATATGTACACTGTAATGAGGACTACACACTTGACAGCCGTATTTTAGTATAGACCTCTCAAATAAATCATACAAGGAACACAATATGTACGGGTTATTAAATTCTTTAGCCCAGCAACTAAGAAACCCAAGCATTAAAAATGCTCGCCCAATGATATAATCAAGATGGCGAGAAAAATAAGTTTTGAGTCAAAGATAATGCCCAGATCCTTAATCTGATTTACTTCAATTATAGGAACATTGTATATATGATACTGGTAAGCAAAATGAGAAAACTTAGCGACTAAATAAAATAAAATTACAATTGAGAATATTTAGAAATAATTTACTATGCTAACACCACAAATTTAAAGCACATACATCATTCTGTAGCCGTACACAATCATTCAGTGAATGAATCTGTTTAAAGATTTTAACATCGTCAGCATATACTAAAATTTCATAGAATTTTATCACAGTACGAGGTCATTAATAAAAAAGACAAACAATAAGGGCCCAAGATGGCTTCCCTGAGGAACTCCAGACTGCGTACAAATAACACTTGAAAACGCGTTTCTGAAGAGGACTTTAAATTACTCCACTTAAATAAGATCAGATTCCATCAACCAACAACGAAGAAAACCCCATTTTTAGCAGCTTATACAACAGCATGGGAAAGCTTGTCAAAAACTTTGTAGAAGTCGGTATAAACACAGTCAGTCTGCAACCGCTTCCCAAGGGTATTAGCAATAACGAATGCTTCAAGTGTCAAGTTAGTTAATGTTGATCTGCCCTTAACGAAGCCATGTTTTGAGCTTATTAATGGCTTACAATCTAACGTCAGTAGTTCACAAACCATGCTTTCAAATAGCTTGGGTATAACAGACAATTTAGCAGTTGGTCGATAATTACTAACTAAATCCCTCTTTCCATTTTTAAAAGCAGGAATAAGAAATGACGATTTCCAAAGAACAGTAAATACACCCGTTAACAAAGATAAATTAAATAAATAAAGCAGTGTCCAAGAGAGACTATCAAAACATTGTTTAAGAACAATGCCAATACCATTAGGTCCAACAGAACTGGAAGAATCCAACTCAAGGACATGCTCATATAACATATATTCACTAATACACCGAATATTAATATCTAAGCTAGAACAATTAGACACGCAAGACAACACATAAGAAAAATTGTTCGCATTGCTGTTGTCGACACCGAAAGACTTGGAAAAATAATCTGCAAAATAATTAGATATATGAGACGGATTATGACTAGAAATGTTCAAAAACGACAGGCTTCAGGGATAAACATCGCACTTTACGCTTAGCGTTAACAAAGTTCCATAAGTGCTTAGGATCATATTAAATATTACTTTGGACATTATTGATGTAGGAAGTGTAAGCCGTTTGAACCTCTTACATAAACTGGTTTCTAAGATAAGAATAATTGTGATAATCACTCATAGTTTTAAAATTACTGGAGATTCTCCACGCTTTGCTACGAGCATTATACGAATTACGTAGACTGTCATCGAACCAATTAGGGGTACAAAGAAAGTTCCCAACTTTACAAATAGGTACAATGTCAAGGAAAGAGAGATAAACAAGAATCAACATCTGAAATATTAAACAAAATAGTCCAATCAATACTGCATACTGTCAACTTCAGTTTTTCAAAATCTACTCTACCAAAATCAAAATCCAAAAAATAATCTGGCGTGACACTATAAGCATCGTCGACATAATTGACAAGAGCTGGATCATCATGAACCTCGCACACTATAGGAGCCAATGAACAAGAAACACAAGCACTGGAATCATCATTAACAAAAACAATATCCAAAATCCTGTTGCCATCTAATTCCTTAAGCCCACAAGATAGCAAATCCAAGGTATCGCATTTCGCCAGACTACATCCAATTTTCTCACATATACTTCAAATCTACATATATACGGAAATGTTTCGTTTGTTCAAAATGTTAAATCTCTTCCCAGATTGCATTGACATTTTGACACAGCCAGCGTTGCATTCGAATACACGCATTTTTTATTTACTTCCTATGTTTTTATATAATTCCTATTACATAGATGTCACACCTATGACAGGTGAAAATATGATTTTAAAAAACAGCGCCAGCTGTTGGACATAAACGAAACAGACGCTACAATAAATATTTTCGTTCGATGTATTATAATACGGGTGACCTTTTGTCTTATGGACAACAAATATTCCTAACCTAACGCTCAAATAATACAAACTATCAATAACGAGGTTGGAGAAATCTTCTTCTTAGATGGCCGGGCGAAACAATGGTAAATCGTTCCTAATTAGATTGATTCTGGCGGCAATTTGATCCCATAAAAGACATACATAGCTTAGTCCTTGCATCGTCCGGAATAGCTAGGACGTTACTACCAGATGGAAGAACTGCTAGTTTCGCTTCGATATTGTCATTGAACATGGAATTTATTGAAGCTTCCACGTGCAACATTTCCAAAGAATCCGGCATGGGAAAAGCATTGCAGAAATGCGAACTTGTTGTTTGGCATGAATGTACAATGGGTCACAAAAAATGGGTTCATACTCTGGACTGATAATTGCAAGATTTGCGTGGATACATCAGGCCATTTGCGAGCACATTAATATTGCTTGCAGGAGATTTGAGGCAAACATTACCTGTAGCTCCTCGATCGACATCAGCATTCAGAATAAATGCTTACCTGAAATACTCTACTTTGTGGGGATACGTAAAAACGTTAAAATTAACTACAAATATGCGTGTCCAGCTGCAAAATGATCGATCACCTGAATTATTCTCACATCAATTGCTGGAAATTGGTAACGAAAAGGTGCCGGCTGATTTGACATCAGGACGAATTTAATTGACTTATAGCATTTGCAAGTTAGTGACGTCAGAAGAAAAATTGGTTGATAAAGTATTTTCAAATATTCAAACCAATTTATAAGAATCACGATTGGTTGAGTGAACGAGCTATTTGTGCGGCCAAGAACAAAGACGACTACGAACTTAACAATATTATTCAGTTTAACATTCAAAGCGACGCAGTTATATACAAGTCCGTCGAAACTCTTGTGGAAACAGATGATGCGCTTAATTATCTAACAGATTTTTAGAATTGTGCGGCTTAGATCTAGATATGGTTTGCTTCGGACATGTTGCGTGCGCTACAGTCGGCAAAACAGTCAATTTCTACCTATATCCACAGCATTGTGAAATTAAATATTTTAGAAATGTGCGCTTCCACTTTTCTTTCATTTCAATTTAACCAGACAGAGCCACTTCAACGCGTGGGCGAGTACAGCTAGCCTGAAATATAGTTCTCATTGTCAGTATGAGTTTTCTTGCACTGATGCGAATCATCAGCAGCAAACCTAAGCTCTTGCAGGTGTATCAAACTTGTTTCTTGATGAAAGTTTTGCTATGAAATAAATTGATAGCGAATTTAGTCAATATCAAAATTGACCGAGTTTACTGCCCAGTCCGTAGCTCGAGAATTAAGTGGGGTATACGCAGGCACGAACCAAGCCACACTGATGAGTGTACGGCTCCTGTTGATACGAAACGCCCTCTTTTGCAAAAGAATTTCTCGCACTGCTTCAATTAAACACTTGAAATTGCATCACTTGATAGTTTTAGACTGTGCAAAGCCAACAGAAGCCTCCAGGCGTCTGCTTATGCTCACTCACCTTATTCCTCTGATGCGTTCAATAGTTATGCGGACCCATTTCTGAAATGTTGATCATAAAGATTAATTTTGTACTGTACTTATCCGTGTTGAATTGTATCTCAATATGCGCCGGACCTTAATTTCTAAGAAGCTGGGTATCCAGAAAATAAATAAAGTGGAGTTATTTAAAAGAGCTTCCAACATATAAATACGACCTCAAGTAGCTTTAATTTCTTTAAATAAATTGCAAACAAAGAGTCATCCCTCTGCTCATCAGCAGGTATAGTATGCTGCTGCCTGTGCCTCTATGCAATAAAAACTCAATACTGTCATGATATGGTGGTGAACCCTACCACGGCTAGCTTGGTGCTCTTTTCTAAGAGGCGTAAATTTGGCACCTTGTTCTTCCAAAGGTCTTCAGACACACTCTGCATCTATCGCACCTCGGTGCCTACCTAGACTCAAAGCTGACTTAAGCGTGCAGAGGAAAAAAGTTAATGCTGCTGTGAGGATCATTGCTCAATGCGGGAGAGCCTTCGGCTGCACATGGGGCATCAAACCGAGCACTGTACTTTGATTGTGCACTCTGATAGTAAGAACTATGCTCACGTATGCTTCTTATGTATGGTGGTCGAGGATGTAAGTGGGGAGTGCTATCTGGAAACTGGCGGGCCTGTAAAGGTTTGCATGTCTAGGAATTAGAGGCTCCATGCTATGCACGGCTTATTTAACCTGTCACCCCTGGATCTCGTCATTCAGATAGATGTCAAAATGTGCCGGTTACGCTGGTTGAAATGTATTGATGTAATGATTTATGGGGTGAAATGGGAAATTCCTCGGGTCCGCATGGAATTTAATGCGATGGTACCGGAACTTCATTTTGGTTGTCACATTTCTGTGGATTTTCCTGAATGGGAGGCATGGACTGAGGGAACAGCCTATCGAGCCTTCCACGGATCTCTCTAAAAGAATGTCACCGATGAATCTCTCTCTTGACATTCTTGAACCTAACATTGGGTTGGAATAATCATTCGAAACGTACACTACAGTCTTTCAGATTGAGGTCTTCGCTATCACAATTGTAGCGAGGAATGTCTTTGACATGGAAATCAAGGAAGTGCTATTTGCTCAGAAAGTCCAGTTTTGATTTTGGTGAGAAGTCCTTCCTTTTTCTATTCTAGAAAGTTAGCACAATGGAACCACCTTAGTTTCCGTACTAAGGACCTTTCATCCACGAACCTGTGAGAAAAAACAGACGGCATGAAAAATAAAATCTTTTCAAGCAGTCCTAGAACATTCTATCATGTATTTTATAAGTTAATTTAATTGTATCTCAGAGGTCAGTTTCTCATTAGGCTCCCCCATAGGGCTTCTCCAAATACTAAGATTGTGAACAGGTAAAGATGCATGTAGCTCTGAAAATGTTTATTTGTTATGTGAGGGCAGCTACAGTAAAAATATCTTCATTCAAAATGCATGGACAATTGGATAGATGGAAGAAGTCAATGCAGAAGAAATTATCTGCTATACTACTTCTTTTTTTTCCACTATATACATCAGACCTTTTCTTTCCCCGGCTTACCGTGTTGTCGGAAGAATTTAATTTATTACAGCTTCCGCTGCTTTCAAACAAATCGAAGAAAATAAGAAAAAATTAAGAAGAAAAAGTAAGCCGGGGACAGTTTTCGACATCTCTCTCTCTCTATATGAATTATAAGCTTAAATTTGTTCAGGCATAAAAAAAATCCAGGGAATTACAATCAATTTCTCTTAACACATCTATACAGAAAGAAATAAACAGAATTCTAATATTTTCTATTTCCACCTCAATAAACTTTTGCCAACCACAATAAAAATCAATCGAAGTGAAACAATAAAATTGCGATAAAACTCGTATACTATCGACGAAATCAGTACACAGAAAAATAAGGGCCTGAGTTTAATGTTATAATCACAACTAGCATACCTATGTGTCTCCAGGGGAATTATTGGATATAAGGATAAAAGGCCTACGGATATACACATTCGTTAGAATGTTCCCTTCCGAAGAAGGTAATCGAAGGGATCAAATCGACGAATAAATCATTCAACCAAGTTTAACCGCCAAAAAAACTCCACCAAAAACTGAAACTGATGAAAATACTGACCACATCCTTCGCCACAATGTTTGCTTTTTATAGGCTACTATAAATCTGCGTTACGTATATGTATGTTAATAGTAGTAGTAGTAGTAGTAGTAGTACTGTTCCATATAAATATCTGGAATTATTCGAGTGCTTACATTTCGACTGACATCGTGGACAAAATTGTACATCCGTCATGGATTTAGGTACATTTTGACCATAGCTTTCGAAACACGAGAGTGAAATTGATTATTGTTTTGGACAGCCTGCTCACAAGAGCAGCAGCCTTCAGTTTTATATTATTTGCGTTGAATAGAAAATAAAAGAAATAAAAATTGTCATAAGCTCCGAATGCTTCGTATATATATTCAACCAACTATGAGTATGTATATGGAGCCATTTTAATTGCAGTGTCACTTTATTTACGCGCTAGAGGGCAGAAGAGTCGCTTCTATGCTGCAATGCATTCCGGAAACGAACACCGACCGTCGAGGAAGGAAAGACCTGAATTTTACATGAAAATGTGGAACTGTCCATTTTAATGATCCGCAATGAAGTTCTTTTAGGGGTTGGAATGTCACGTTTTAAGTATATTCAATTTATGGATTGTCACCCTTAATGAAGAAATTCATGATTACAACGACAAGTTATGAAAATTCAACATCCTTCACCCCCTAATATATAGTCCACATCAATATTTTATCCTTTGAAAACCTGCACTTAATTTATAAAGGTATACTTATACAAGAAATGAGCATCCCAGCTTCAACTAGGTCAATGTCTAGAATGCCTAATTAAGTGTCTATCTTCATTCAACTAGTGTGATACCTCCTCCCCCTACTTTTTCTCTGTATCTAGCGAATTTTCACGTGAATTGTCATTTTTGTAACAGTGGCATTGTCTTGGGGATGATGAGCTCCGATGAATAAAAGGAGAAATGAAAACTAAGTCAGGGTAGGACATTTCCTTTATAAAACGGACTAAGTGAACACAAAAAAGGTCTCCAAAGTCAGGGAAAACATTTACATATATAGTAGGTACACCCTCGTATAATCCTAGATCTCATATACGTATGTATGTATGTATGTTTATCGAAAACTCCCTGATATCCAGCTAAGCAGCCAAGACCTTGACTTTTTCCTTGCTGTTGCTGCTGCTGCGGATGCTGCTGGCCAGAAGCGTTTTAGCAGAGAATTTTTGCTTTTGTGTCGAGAATCCATAAATGCAGGGGAGCTTCATAGCCTTGCAGAACACTCCATACTAACTATTCGGACAATGAACATATATCATCTGTGCGCTAATGGTATATAACTTCATATCTCTGTGTACCCAACATATGTACCACATCCACATATACATTTGGTATAGTCTCTGCTGAACTGAGGAAGCTTGTTTTTATGTAGCAATCATTTTTTTTCAGAAACACTTCATGCATTCACGCTGCAGGCCTTTATTTATACGCAAGATTTGCCAGGTGCCCCAACGAATTTCTTTTTCTGAATCAACCATGCAAAATAGTGCACCCAGTGTTCAGTATTCTACGAGCCCCGTCAAGTTTTTGCCCCAGACTTTAGAGTTAGAAGCTATTTTACGGATGAATTTTAAGCACATACCGCTCACACAATTTGAGAGCTAACACCTTGAGGTTTTGTGTACTTTTTTTTTTAAGTTTTCGACTAACAAAACACACATTGTTTGATTTTATAATGCTCTACAGGAAAGGAGTAAAAGATGCACACTTTGTTGTATATAAATAATAGAAGCCTTAATTAATTTAATATTAAATTTTGCTCTGAGGAGGAATCTCTTTCGCTGAATATAATTTTGACTGATTCATTTCTAATAAAAATGAAAATTATCTTCTTTTTTTATGCATTTTTTCAATATTTTTAATTTTATAACTATTAGCTATTTTTACTGTGTCATTTTTTTATATCTTTAGTTTATTTTTATATATACTTATTAATTTCTAATTGGTTCTTAATTTATTTATTTATTCTTAGTCTACAGATTACAAATCAATAGACCATGCATATACTAAAACTAAAATAATAGAATAAATCAATATAAACACAAGAGCAACAACTAAAACTAACATACTATGTAGTATACAAGTATATATATCTAATAAATAGTCATAGTGATTCTACAAGAAAATCCGAAACGAAGGCTTTGAAAGATATTCTATCTTGATTAAAGTCAATTATGCTGCTACACAAATTAAACTGCCGAATACAACGACTTAGTGGACTACTTGGGCCATAATTTGTCATATGAAAAGCTTCAACAAGAATACGGCGCAGTCTTATCTGTTTGCACGCCACATATAAATGGATAAGCTGTAAGATATCAGGAGAAATAATCCTGTATTCAATTATATCTCTAATAAACATAGTATTAGAGACTTTTCGCCCGAGAGACAGTTTTTGTAAGCCAATCAACTGGCATCATGAGGAGGTAAAGTTAAGTCTCCTAAGGGCAAACTTGGTAAATCTCCTTTGCACATTTTCAATTCTGTTAGAATGTGTCACCTAGTATGGATCCCATACAACCATTCAATATTCCAATATTGGCCTAACGAATGCTGAAAATAAATCCTTAAGTGTGTATGGATCAGAGAATTCACTAGCACGACGCGACGTTTAACACAACCAAACCGAGAATTAGCTTGCTTACTACATAATCAATGTGGTTAAAAAAAGTAAATTTACTATCTATAATAACACCAAGGAGGAGGTCTGAATCTATACTACACTTAGGAATAATAATCCCATCGATAAACACTTCAAAATTAATTGGTGATACTTTTTTATTAGCCATAAGATGTTTACATTTAGAAGAATTTTTCGAAATATATGATTAAGATGACACCAATTCGCAAATTTGTCGACTTCTGATTTGAATTTGGATACTAGAAGCATTTCAACAATTTTCATAAACATTTTTAAATCATCAGCAAAACCTAGAACAGAGGAACATTCAAAGAAGTTAAATACATTATTGATAAATATAATAAAAAGAAGGGGCCCTAGATGCCTGCCCTCAGGCACACCGGAATGTACTAAAATCGGCCGAGGGTACATTTAATTAATTTTGGTAATTTTTATGCGATTGGACAAGTAGGAAGAAAACTATGCAAGTAGAGCAGAATGGAATTCAAATGCCTCAAGTTTATATAAAAGCAAGCTAATATTAATCTTATCAAATGCTTTTGCGAAATCGGTATATAGTGTTACAACCTGACCACCATTTTCTAGGATATTTAAGCAAATGTTGACATAGGAGACTAAATTGATTACAGTTGAGCGTCCTATTACAAAACCATGTTGGTTTACAGAAATACTCTTTAACTAAAAAATAAATTTTATCAGAGATAATGCTTTAAAATAGCTTCAGAATTGCAGGAATTACTAATTACTAGCACAATTTTTAGGACCAGCTTTATGTATAGGACGAATGAATGAAATTTTCCACTCAATGAGGAACAGTCCTGAGGATACCGACAAATTAAAAATATATGAAAGAGGCACCGATATAGAATCACGACATTGACTTAGAAATATCGCTGGAATATTGGGTGGACCAGAAGAGTGGCTACACCTAGCATTGGAATCATTGGACTCAAAGTATTCTGCAAAAAGTTTACATGAATCTGAAATATTATCCGCAGTTTCATTTTTAAAGTCAATAGAAGAAGGAATACCATATGAATTACGCTTACTGTCTAGAAATGACCTAAAGCTTTAGGATTTATCTTTATTCTCGACTCCACAGAAGTCAAATATTGACTATACCGAAACTTATTTAAGAAATCATATTCTTTCCGCAATCTTTTAAAAAGCGTGTGATCGTCAATCATACCAGACAATTTGGATCTCTTATGAGTTTTGTTCCGTGTATTTCTTAGTTTATTCAACCTGTAATTCATCCAGGGAAAACCAGACTTATTTCTCCTTCTACTGAGAGGAACATATAAAACAAATAAGTTGTACTGGGGTAGGGTTCAAGTTTGATACGTAATACAAAAATTTAATCAATTCATGCGTACACTCAATATGATAACGATTTTTCCTGTTTGCAGTACGTATACTTTATACTGTTCCCAACACGCATATAATCACATTTTAATTGTTAGTTTCACTTGGTCTTTAGTTCCTAATTGTTATTTATTTTATCATCATTTTTATCTCATAAAATGAGTGACATTAATGTTAATTACTGTGATATTTTTATCTTTTATTTTAGGGCGTTTTTTACTTTGTTTTCGATTTTTCTACTCAGTTTGAAAATTTGTGTTCAATTACCTTAAAAACTTTTTAACAAATTTTTAAAAGTTTTAAGTTTTCAAATTTTTGGACATGTGGGTTTGAACAACCCACAAATAAATGTTCTTTCTGATACACCAAAGTTCTCTGAGTAAAAGCACACAGATTATATTAAACTGTTAATTTTTGCATCATTTAATTTTTGATTTGTTTTGCCTTTTTCAGCGTTGATAATAATGGTCTACACCAAAGACCGAAATATTGGATTTCTAGATATAAATGATGGCTTAAAATACCAAATGAGTTTTCTATGAGATAAACATACCGGGTCATAAAACCCCACATACATACATCACATTTTTTTATTTTTCAGCTTTCTCTCTCATCTCATTACCTTTTAATGAAAAGTTTTATTTTGTTACTTATTGTACTCACTTTTTAGTTGTTAATTTTCTAGCATAGCGTGAAAGTGAATGTTTCTTTTGTATTGTCTAATTCAATTGAATGAATTGAAAATAATTCGGTTAAGAGCGAGTTGGTTTTAACCAATCAGGGTTCCGTTCCAGAACTTCATCAACAAACAGTCGAATTTGAGTTTAGTTAATTCCAATACAAATTTTCATATGATAACTGAACAATATTCAAACAGACGGATGCAAGAGTAATTTCATAAGAGTCAGTCTTATAAGCTAAAACAAAAAACATTTTTTTCTAGTAACTATGAGACTGACGAAAAAATCCGCAGTTTTCTTGTTAACTATTGCTCAATGGCTTAAAAATAGTCTGTTGCTAAATTAAATCTACACGTTGTCTCAAGAATGGCTTATCGGTCTATTTTATTCAAAGTAACCTTTCTGAAAAAGTGCTTTCAATCCTAGGTGGGTATCGTCAACCTTAATCAATTTATAGTATGTAACCAGCCATCATGCGAAGTTCTGTAATATTCATTTCTGTTTAAACACTTCCTTCTACAAGAAATTTCAATTTAAAGTTTTGGAGAAAAATATTATTAAAAAGTATTTTGATACAATAGTTTGTGCTTTGCATTTCTTCTTCTTACTTTTCAAATTGGCAGATGCATAGCGGAGCTCCAGATTTATATTATATGCCAAAATACATTCAGTTCTAGCACATTTTTCCTCATTAGAGCTCTAAGAAAGGAAAACTCACTTCATTAATGTACTTCATTATGATCTCATTTTCGAGGCATAATTATCAATACTATGTGACACAAGGCATTTTAATTATTAATTAGTACTAATGATTTATTAGATCGTGCTGTGTATCTAGGGTATTAAATTATTGCGGTGTAATTGGAGAATTGAGTGAAAGTGCATTCTTTTCTTTAATCCAATGAATCCAAGCGACACTCATAAATTCCGTCCACTCCAAGTATCCGACACGATTCAATTTTTTTTTTAAATCATAGGAAGTAGTGTTTATTGTGAATGATTAAAAAATTAATTTAAACATATGTCAGCTGTGTTCTTTTGTATCTGCAGAACAGGGCAGAGCAAAAGACACACAAAACAACGACTCATAGATTTTCATAGAAGATTTATAAATGTAGCGAACAGTACAAATTGTTTGCTTCAATCGGCAGAACTATTTGTTCTCTCCAGTATATGGGAGTTCTAGAACAAGGTATAGACAAGAGAACACAGCTGTCATCTTAATGTTCGCAGTATTGTTTCGAATTTTGAAGATTTTAAATATGTTTTTGCGGATAGTAATGCAGATATAATTGCAATATCTGAAATGTGGCTGAATGTTGGCATAGAGTATTATATGGTTGATTTACGTGGTTTTAGACTTTTTAGAAATGATAGGACTTTAGCGAGAGGTGGAGTCGTGGCCTTTAATATAAGAAGTACATTCAGAAGTAGGGAAATCTGCAAATGAAACTCAACATCATCTGGAGCTGAAGCTGAGTACCTTTTTGTGGAGACTACCATTGAGTGGAATAAAATATTGCTCGCCTGCTTATATAAGCCACCGCGTATCACAAACTTAGATGACTTTTATAATAATCTTGCATAAATTAGCAGCGCTTAGTCTACTAACATATTATGTGGGGACATCAATATTAATCTTTTAAAAATGATAACAGTTCTAAGGATTTCTTAGTGGTCTTAAGCACCTTAGGGATGGACGTAATTAACAAATCACCAACAAGATATAATGAAGCCGGGAGCTTCTTTTGAATATTTTTGTAACCAATAGCTTAGCAATGGTAGCTAACCACAGTCAATCTCATGTGCCGGGAATAAGTAATCATCTAGCTAATGTAGCATCCTTTAATGTACCAACACCATCTTCGGCATGCTCTAGTAACAATAACTATCGCGACTTTAAATCAATCAACCTAGAGGAATTACACCTTGTAGCTAGTGACGTTTGCTGGGATAATTTATACTGTGTAAGTGATGTAAACAACTTATGTCACCTTTTCGAAACATTTGTACCTCTTAAAACTTGTAATATTAAAAATTCTAACTCACCTTGGTTTACTAGAGAAATCGAACTGATTATAGTTGAACGCGATTATGCATATAAATGCTGGAGAAGATTCGGAGGTACACTGCTCCGGAAAAACTATACCTTCTTAAGGAAGGCACTCCTACAATTAGAACGGAAAAAAAAATAATTATTGTCGGAAAAATCTAGACCCATCGTTGCACTCTCGCGAGCTATGGAAGAACATTAAAGCAATGAATATAACCAAAATAGACAAGCTCGATACTCACCTAAACTTGAATGAGGTAAACGACTATTTCTGCAGTTCTGCAAGAGTTGTATTCAATAATTTCGTTCCTCAATTATACTCTACAGGTTATTATGACGGAGATTTTTCATTTGTGAATGTGACCGAGCGGGAAGTCATTTAGGCTCTAAGATCAAGCAAATCTAATGTTGTCGGTCTGGACAATGTTAGTCTCAGTTTTCTCAAGTTAATCCTCCCATTTGTAGTCAGGACAATTCCTCACATCTTCAACAGAGCTATTACAGTAGGGCATTTCTAAACGCTATGGAAATTAGCGAATATCAAACCTGTGAAAAATATCCTAAGACAAATTTACCGTCCGCTTATAGACCTATTAGTATTTTGCCTATTTATCAAAAGTCCTTCAAAGGCTTCTTTTTGACCAGCTTATAGGTTATATTGAAGTGGATGGACTCTAAGTTCTGCCCAATCTGGATTTCATGCCAAGCACAGTACAGTCTCCGCCGTGCTAAATTTAGTTGAAGATATGATTCTTCGTATATTAGGAATAACACAGAGAATAATATGGCAGCAATTTAATGTCTTCTTGATTCGATAAATTTTAATATATTGTGCAATAAACTCAAAACTGAATTCAAGCCCCACGCTAAAGTTTATGCACTCATATCTATCGGTCAGGCAACAGGCGGTTGTAAACATTAAACTTTGGGGTACCGCAAGGGTCAATTATGGGTCCTCTACTATTTTGTTTCTACATAAATGACCTGATGAAAATTCCCAGGCAGTATTTCCGTAAATTACTTGCTGGTGATGTCCAGTTGTGTCTATATAGAAGCATAGATGATCTGCATATGAATGTGACTAAAGCCAATATGGATTTGGAACTTAATTCTAGCAAAAATGAATAATCTTACTCTAAATCCTAAATCTATTTTTATTTTTAAAGATCATATCAATACGTCTCATCTGCCTTGTATGTCTCTTAATGGTGTGCATATTCCATTCACTGACTCAGTTCCGCATCTGGGGGTATATTTTGATATATCTCTTAATTGGAAAAAGCACGCAGGAAAAACTTATGGTGGTTCAAAGGTCTGATGGCGACATGTATCCTACACTCCTAGAAATACAAAGATTGGTATTGTGAAGGCTCGGTTACTACCAAATATAACTAATGGCAGTGTGTGAAGTTTTTGGCAACTTGAATACTATATGTCGTAATAGGATAAATGTTGCATAGAAATCATGTGCAAGGTACATCTATGGGCTTCGCCGACGTGAACATATTTCTGAATACTCCTTTAATTTTACTTCAAGAAAATGATAAATGAAATCATTATGAAGATATTCTGGCTAATGTGAAACAGGTAATAACTCATTGACCCGTTTCGATATCGATTCATTTTTTCAAAGAACACTCGAATATATAAGGCAATAATATGCAACCAAAATACATTCGTAAAGTTCGATATAATTTCGATAAAACGACTCGGAATCGAATAGTTTTTACGACTCGATATAGCGTTCCTTTTTTTCTTTTTCTTATCGATATCGAATCGAAAACGACTTCGAAATCGAAGTCTTAGTTCACGTTAACGAATCGCGTTCGATTCGATATCGTATCGTAATGTTTGTTGGGTAACGACATACATATTTGTGAGACTCACAGTATTGAATTTAATGAGCTTGATCTCACTTGTGCTCTTTTAATAAAGAATTATTTATTTATTTGAAAAATAAAAGAATATTTAAATGATTTTAAAAGAAAATATAAACAGCGTTATTATTGAATCCGTTAGGATTAGAATCGAAAAAGCTCTCAAAATCTTTTTGCTGGGAAATTAAACAAAGTATTATAACATTTTCAAATTTTCATTGATGATATCAAAAGTTATCAATGAAAATTTCTGCACAAACTGTCAAAATAGTTCCGTATGAATTCTACTACAGAATGCATCTTCACACGCCTTTGTCAAAATTCAATGGAATCAGAGCAATCTCAATACAGTTTTTGAAATATTTTAAAAATATTTGTAAAGATTTTTTCAAAGAAAAGAACTTTTCAAAGCCTTTTAGATTCCGATCCGAACGGATTCAATTTAGTTAGGCCAGAACATCAAGAAATGAAAACGAAAACACTGATCTGAAGAACACAAATTTTGGCCAAAGCTGCAGAAATTATCTGTAATTACATGTAATAAAATATTGGATCTTTATTCTTATTACGATTTCAATAAAAATATATCTATAAACATAAAAATATATTTTAATTGTAATAAAGCTTTCAATCTTTATTGCAATTAAAATACATTTTTATGTTTATTCGGACGAGAAACAAATTTCCGTTCCGAACTGTCAAGTATTATTTCCTTCCATACTATGTTCCACATACGATCGAAAATTCTTTTCGGTCTTACATAACCTCATTTCCGTTTATTTATATTTGATACAAACCCAGCCCAACTTTTATTCATTCGTTTTTGATCTGTAAGCATAGACGAATTATCGATGCGGAACTGTTAATTTGCTGGTTTTCATTTTCCGATATGCAAGCGCCCTTAAACCTAAGTTATACGAATTTATGAATGGTCCTTTTATAGATTCCGAGGGGCAGTCCATATTCTGGGGCAGTCCGTATTCTAGGGAGGATGGCCATATCTGGCCCTATCTAGTTACGCCAATGTCCACATCGCCTAGAAGCCAGGCAGACTTCAGAAACAGTTCTCAGCGATGTATGATAAGATGGAAAATTCTGTTTATGAAATGGCACTACCATTTTTACCTCTAATTCTACAAATCTATAAATTTGCTTTGGGAACTCTTGATTCCATCTTGGCAATGTTGAAAATGTCATGGCACATAAGTGTAACATTGAAGTTTATTGAAAATAACAATTGTCACTTTAATAAATTCTTTAAATGTTGTATTAATCCAAAGCTTTTATTTCAATAGAAAAGTTTATTCAAATAGAAAAGTTATGATATCGTGGATTTTTACATTTACAATCAAGCTATAATACGCTTCACTAGCAACTCAATATACGCAATTCCAAACCCACAAAGCATTGAGCGCATTGTCCGCTTTTATTTGTTACCAAAATCCAGGGCTTTCTAAGGAGAGAGAAAATTACAAAAACATCTTAACTGAACATAAACATATCCTTTTACATAGTAAAATCATATTATGGTTTCTTAAATTTTATCTATTATGATCAAGTTTATTCACAAACTTCAGCAAAACACCTTATTCTACCTTTACAATTTATTTCTTCTGTGCACTTTTTGCTCTTCACATAACAACAAAGCGTACCATTCCATATACGGAGACAATCGAAGGTAGGCAACTTGTAAGGAAATACCGCACACCACCAGAAATCTGTTAGATATCTGGCCTTCAAATCGACAAATAGGCGTCGGCAGTTTATCGCTGGTCGTTTCAGTTCTTGAATGCTTGCCAAAACAGGAAATTCGTTATTGAGTTATTTCCAAAAAGTGTAATAATATGTTTGGCAATAATGCAAAGGAATTTGAAAAAGAGAAAGTGAGGAAAGGTTTAATTTATTGCAATTCATCTCCATGGCGCAACAGTTTAGAATTTTGATAAAAACAAAGAAAATATCAAGGTACACGAAAAACGGTGGTATATGTGTATGGTATCCATTAAGTGTCCATAAGATCTTTTACGCCATTAGCCATAAGTACACTAGAGAGCCGATTTTGTTTTGAGATCTTTTGCAAATCCTAAAATAGGCATCTTAGTAACATTTTTCAGCAATAGGAATACCTTTCAAGATGTTTTAGCCTTATGCGGCGAAGAGCTATACAACGCAGAGAATGTGTTCAGCAGGTACGTCGTCTTCCATACAGAAGCAGCAGATCTCATTATCGAAATTAACCATATTCTTACGATGGTAAATATGTGAGCAATGGCCAATAAGTAGCCCTGATTTTATCCTCTGTTACAAAATATATTGTGACGAGCTACAAGGTGACACAAGAAACATCTGTTGGAAATGGCAACAACTTTAGGTTAGTGACATCTTAGTAAACTTTGGGTTTGGACAACGGAATAATCAGGAATCTTCTAGGATAATTCGTAGAGTATAATTACGGCGCTTCTCACATCCAGGAGCGAGTCTTATTTCAGACAGTGAAGTGAACGAAGTAAACTATTTGGATTTCGATAATTAGAAGTACTGTACAAGCAATAACTATAAAGAGTTGATTTGATAATTGTTTGTAAATGTATAATAAATGCGCCCTACGTGCACAAAAATGAGAGATGTCTTAAACAATGCACATATGAATATATTTTATTATTAATATTTATTTCAATTAAGCGGGGGAAAGCTTGGGGTATCATAGTTTGATCTAGTACATTTTGATAAATCTATTTCAGAATCAAACTCCTTCGATCCTTAGAAGAAGTTTGAGTACCCATACTCCTATAACCGAGGCTTAAATAGCAATCCCAACTCTTACTTTTTTAGTATTTCCCTCTTTTTTATTCGAACTGAGGTACTTGATATTTCGTATCTTGGATCGGCTCTAGCTCATTAGGGTTACGCTTGATTACAAACGGGTTTGACTGTTCGCCTCAGCTCATTACCAGCTACAACTCGTAGCAGAAATTTTTTCTCTCTATACTTTGTGAGTGTGGGTAGGAACCCCCGGTGGGTCTCTCCGAGTACTATCGGTTGATGTATATTTTTTCGGATTCAGAAAACTTTCTCGGGACGTTCTTGTTTGCCGAAAACCCCGTTTTCATATACTTGGATCACATACACATACTACATTTCGCATATATTTTTGCAATTCTTTCTCTAACAAAGATTAGTGCTCTGTTGTAAGCAATTTTCTGATAGGATGTAATTTTCCACGACACACCAATTCCGCAAAATGACGAGCGGTAAAAAAGACCACTTTTTCACCCAAGTAAATCTATCAACATATATTCGATCGCCAAAGCTTTACCCGCTTAACTGAAATAAGCATTATTAATAAAATGTTTTAAGTGTATCATAATGCATCGTTTAATACATCTCTAATATCTGTTCTTGAGTCGAAATTTGGATCCGGATTTCCTAATATCCGGACATCCGGATACGCGCATCTGCAAACTATCCGATTCTAAAATCCTGATCCGAACTATTCGTGTCTGGATCCGAGCCCTCCAGATCTGAACTCGAACTATCCTGATCCAGACTAAGCAAAAAGATTCAAAATTTCCTCCAGATTGCATTACTTCATTGAGAACATATAAATTTTCACTTTTTGCTTAGCCCGGATCCGGATAGCTGGAATCCAGACCCAGATAGTTCGGATCCGGATACTAAGATCCGCATTATCCGGATACGCTGATTTGAGGAATCGGATCCTAATTATTCCGGATAATCCGGGAAGAAAATTATCTGGATACTTTCGGCTCTAATCTATTCATGTCGGGCCTAAAGTTGTATGAAAAGTGGGCATTGCCCTTTTGTCGATTGTCTCAGTCCTGAGTTGTTTTCTCAGTGTATCAATTTAATTCGGTCTTACCAAATCTTGACTTGTGCCGAAAGATAGCGCAGAATTCGTAGGGTGCTATCTTCTCGAAAAAATGGTGGCTGAGAAATCAGCGCTGAACCGAATCGATAATTCAGCCCGTATATGCTACGCCTCCTGTGTCTTCCATTTAGGTTTGTCTCAGTGTACTTTTTAAGATATACTCTTTCAGTCGGGCAGGTACACATGATACTAGTTAATTGTAGACATGCAAGCCGTTGTAGTTTTCATAAGCTAGCTTGAATTTTCTGTTGTTTAGCTTTTGGCCACGTTTTGTGAAAGATATATATAACCAGAGGATCATTGTAGTTTTGAGCCCAAAGGTCCTGCGAAGAAGCCTATGATATGTCCATGTTGCCGCTGCAATCTTTTCTATGATTCTTTCTAAAACGCACTTCCAAGTTAATCTGCTGTCTAGACCAAATCCTATAGTTTTGGGCTCAATTGAGATTTTCAATACTGTTCACTAAAGAGATAGCGCTTATTATTGTTTTGGCAGGATTATCACGAATTTTAATTGTCTAGCTTCAGTTGTGGACCATGTGAGAGCATTCTGCATTAGATCAAAAATCACTCAGTCATGTTTGCCCCTAATTTTTATGACCAGGTTAACAGTACATGCCTGATTATTATAACAAGAGATCACTCCAACTGCGCACTATATCAGAGGAGATAGAATCCCATCCAGAGGGCATCGCTTGGTGGCCCGGCCACTACTATTACCGATTATCTTCCTAGTGTGAATCTCCGGCTACCACGTATTTTGGTTTTATTCATTTTACCAGGTAGTGCTAACCTCCCATTTTGGTAGTTACATTTTCTATGAATTCAAAAAGATAAATATCGTGTGCCATAAGGATTTTTCAAAACTATTTTTTACCAACTTCTAGATGAATACGAATAGTTTAAGTATGTAAAATTAAAATACATTTTGATAATGCGTTTTTAAATTGCACCTTTGAAAATGTTTGATCCGTTCGCTTACCCTTTTCAAAAAGACAAATTTTAGAAAAAACTTTCAGTAAGGAGCAACAGTGGGCAAATGTGGCTCTTAAGCCTCGTTTCCACTAATACAAATTTTCTTACCCGACAAGTTTTGAAACAAGTTGGCATCATTCTGTCTAAGTGGAAACGCTATATGAAAATTCAGACACATGTTGGCAACTTTTTCGGTTTAGGCTGTAAAAACTCGCAGAATTTGTTGGGTAGATTTTTTCATTTAAGTGGAAACGCTCATTTGTTGTGTGGGCTAAACTAGTGATTCTAGATATAGGGTTATTTCAGTAAGTTGAAGGCAATGGAGTGGACAAAAGCTGCTACAATAAAATTAATTGGAATATGAAAAATATTCGATCTTGTGGGAAGTTATGTTAAGAGTAGTGACCATAAAAATACAAATATTCGAAATGACGCGTTGAATGAAATTGCTTCAGAGTTGAGTTCGAATTTAATTTCCGTTGAAAAAAAAATTATATCTTTGCGCTCTCAATATTTCCGGGAATTGGCAAAAATATAGAAGAGTAAGTGTAGTGGAAATGCAGCAGATAATATTTACAAACCTAGTTGGTATGGATTTGATCTATTAGGGTTTCTTTCTCCTTGTGTGGAGCCTGTGGAGCACAATAGCACGATGAGTGTGGTATGTATAAAAACATGCACAATTTTTCGGAGAATTAAATTACCAAAACAGGGCACAATTCTCTATAAGCCTCATTTGCAGTTATGACCTTAGATATTTAAGAAATTATTTACCTTGACTTAGAATTCTTCCAAATGTTTTTTAACGAAAATATTTAAATAAGCATTTGGGCTATTTTCTATGAAAACAGAATTCGAAGGTGTCGTAATGATTCCTTAACTATCTAACGTTTTATTGACCATCAAAGCTTGTTTTCTAGCTGGAATATCCAGCCCTACCAGTGAATATGATGCAACTGAAGAAATTTAATTTGCAAAAGGCAGTTATAATATACTATTTTCGATTAAAGCTTAAATATTTTCGATTTAATAAATTGTGCTAGTAGCAAAATTCGTTGAAAAATCACGATTCAATAGAATCTAATTCCCTGGTAGCGCTGATAATTCTACTACTGTGAAGGATTGATGGTTTAGTAATAGTTTTCTTGAATAAAAAGATAAATGAGTAATTGTTTATTATTCATATAAACTGAACAAAAAAATTAAGAAACAATGCGTTGCCATTGAATTGGGTTCACATGAAAATATTCTGCGAATGCTTTACAAACCTCAATGCCATCCAAATCTCGATTTGTGCGAATACATTGCAGATTTGTTAATTCGGTATTTTCTTTACGCCAATTGCCCGGGATTAAATTTCAACTTGCATCTTCCGAATCGAATGAAGATAATGGTGAATAAATATTTCTAGAAGAACTTTGTTTTCTCAAAAAATTGTACAAGTATACACAACATAGGGCAATCCGTTCTGCTTTTTCTGGTTCTAGCAATATTGGTTTCCGTAAGACTCTAAACACTGACGACATTATACCGAAAACGTTTCCTATCAATCGACGCGCTCGTGAATGTCGATAATTGTAGGATCTTTCAATAGAACCCTTGACATGTTTTTCAGGAAACGGTTTGAATACTCGGTTTGAGAGCGCAAAAGCGTCGTCTGCAACAATAACGTAAGGCACTTCGGTGTCTCTATTGAGCAAAGATTTATTTGGTGTTATTTTGAGCTAATTTTTATGCAGGGCGTTGTAAAAGTCTGCTAGAAAATACGCTTCCATCAGAAATGCGACCTTGTATCCCAACGTCAGCGTATACAAAATTGTAATCAGCGTCACAGAGACCCATTAAAACAATGCTGAATGTCTGTTTGTAATTATAATACAAGCTTCCGCTATTCTTAGGTGCTTGAAGGGAAATATGCTTTCCATCAAGCGCACCAATACAATTTGGAAAGTCCCACCTGCTTTTTAAACGATTTGCTACAACCATCCATTCTTCCTGATTTTTAGGAACCTAAAAAGAAATATTTTTTTAACACATTTAAAAACAATTCGAAATTTTCAATATTTTAGGGGAAGAATCAATCTGATAATGTACCAATAGACTTCATGGATTCGGCACATGCTGATGCACCAACCGATATGGAGGGAACAGAGAGAGCAACGAAAAGTTCGCAATGTAAAAGAAAGTCGTTAACCACTGATTCTGATATAAAAAAGCAAATGGAAGAAGCATATAAGATTTTGAAGACTGTATCGAATCGTCCAAAGGATTCTTTTGCAATTTATGGCGAATATATTGCTCATTCATTACGAAATTTGGAAAATAAGCGTTTACAAATCTGGGCTCGGCATCAAATTATTAATATTATTTCAAAAACTAAAATGGCGCTAATTCCAAATCCCACATTTGTGAATCCCGCTTCAGAATACGATGCCAATCCTCCTACACCAGGCTCTTCGTCCAGTCAATCCCTAGGCGACTACTACATTAATTCACCCCCTCCAGGACCACCAGCTGACGTTTGTTCTTATCGCGGTTTTACCACTTTAGAGCACACAATATCTATATCTCAGAAAACCAATATCACTGCCAATAATAATATTCAAACGTAGAACAACAAAATCAGATTAATCTTTTCCATGGTGAATTATATCTGTTCATATACACATGTTATAAATAAATTTATCTCATTGTATTTACATAGTTTTACTTTTCATACCTGAACTTGATCGCAAAGCACTTGCACTAAAGCCTTGCAAACATTAGGAATAAATCTGGATATAGTAGATTTAGAAATTCTACGATGATACATTAGACTCGCGTAACTTTCGCCATTAGCTAAGAATCGTAAAGTTGCAGCCATCTGTTCGCCTGGTGATACAGATTTTCGAAAATTTGTATCTTCTTTTTTGATAATAGGTGCAACCAGGTGTAATAAATTTTCAAAGTCCGCTGCTGATATTCGCAAAAGTTTTCAAATCCACTTTGAAGTCGCAAATCTGCCATTAAAGAGTGATAAACTCCTTCCGTTCCACGCTTGGCGAGAAAACTTCGAATCCACCACCTTTTATGTTTACGTTGCACTTTTGTAATTTTACTTAAACTCAAATAACTTCCGGCACAAATAACAAATGCTGAAAACGCTAATAAAACCTGCTCATTCATTGCGATTCGATTCTCAAGTAAAGAATGTAAGAAGTTAATCCAACAAGTTGGCAATTTAAATGGAAACACTTATTGAGTCGGCTTCCAACAATTTCACAACATGTTGCCGAACAAGTTGGCACAATTTGTATTAGTGGAAACGAGACTTTGAAACCTCATGCGGCTCTTCATTGAGCTAACTGCGGCTCCCATCCCATGGTAAATTGAAATCCTTTTTTTTTATAATTTCAGAACTTTTTTCCCTGAATCTTTTTAAATGAAATGAGTAACTATGTATGTATTTTATTATATGAATTTTATGAAATTGAAATTTGAAAGGTTTTAAATCTTCATTTGCATATCTCATGAATCCATTTATTTGTAATATTATTGAAAATAAATTTCCAATTTCTGAAACCATTTTAAAAAAGCGGTTGTGGAAGTGGAGTTATTAGAGATGAAATAGGATCAAACATTACAAATGTAGCAAGCACAAATCTACTTCTATAATTGAAAGCTGCGTGCTGTATAATTTCAATTTTTAAACTTAAATACTATGGTGCGGCTCTTCATAATATATGAAAAAACGACATGCGGATTTCATTGACCTCATGCGTGCCTACCCCTGAGAGGTTAATCTCCGGTTTGTTAATGTGTGTACAAAATAAACATGAATTTGTACAAAACAATGTTCTTTTTATGATTTTATTTAGCTTATGGCATTGCAGAACTCCCAGGCGAACATTAAATAATTAAACTTTGAGTTCCACCTAAAAGTTTCAAATAATTTTCTAAAAAAACTGTCAAAAATCAGAAAATGACAACATTTCCTTCTACACAGTTATTTCATAAGAAAGTGGACAATGGCGCTTTAGCTAAGAGCCTCAGGATAGTTTTGTACAAACTTTGTGTATATATTATATATACATATACAAATTATTAAAATATATATGTATATACAAAGGTAAAAGGTAAACTTTTTATTGTCACTGGGAATTAATTAATTAGAAAAAGCTAAAGTTTCTGTATGAAATTTAGTGAAAGTTGACATACTGAGACGATGCACATCTTAATTTGAAGGTCAATGTGTCAATTTATTGGTAAAACCGGGTATTCTTGATTTTTACTCTTTTTTCATTTGCGAAATGTATGAGTCTTGTGTGATTTTGCGAATATACATTTCTTTGGCGTTTCAATTGCTTTAATGTTTCAATTAATATAAGCTATTTCCAGATTTTGCACCAACAACTGGGCACTTTTAAATATTGGATGAAATTATAGCCTACACTTTTGCAGACCCAACCACCAAAGGAAACAAAATATTTATCTTAAGGCCATAAGCAGAGTTCTATGATTTTAAGTATCAGTACCAGTCAAGTGCCAGTACTCATTCTAAAAAAAAAATATTTAGTCTAAAGTCAAAACCCTTGAGAATACTTCCCAAGCCATGAAACAGAAATATACATATATGTGTGCTTATGGAGTCTGTTCTATAAAATATGCATACTTATGAAAAATGCCAAACATTGACCTTATATATGGAGCCTAAACTACTATCCATACAGGAAAATAGTCTTCTAGTAATTAACAGATGGTTCCTTACCTTCTCAAAGGCTACACTTATAATATACCTTACAAAGTAACGTTACCATTTTATGCTCACTAAATGTGCAGCAGTCCGAATCAATAGGCAGCCACATTCGATATCATCAGCCCACGACGCCGCAGCGCTATATGCAATGATTACACAGTTGAGGGTTTCTGTTCGAGGAATCGCAGTCATTTGATTCAAATCAATTTTTCTAAATAATTTTGATAAGAAAGGTGTAAAATTTTTATTTCGGATCGGAAGATAAGAAAACAAGCTTAAAATTATCAAAACACCATTCTTCTGTATGATTAGGAGTTTAGGGCGGAGGAGCTATTCAAATCAAACTTTTGTCAGTTTTACATTATAACACTGCAAATATTTTAGAATGTTAGGACACCGTTGGGGCTCTCATGTGGTAGTGAGGGAGTCAGTTGTATGGTTTGTCAAGTATACTCGAGGATTTTGCTAAGGTAAATTACTTTTGCTTAAAAATTTACCAGTACTTTACCAGTAATTTCGAGTACTTACCAGTAGTTTCCAGTATGTGTCAGTACCGGTATTGGTTACTGGTCCTTACTTGTAATTGCTGAATTTTATAAATGGGTGCTAAATAAATTTTCTAGTTTTCTATAATAATTAACACGCCATAAATGATGTACCGAAAAAAATTTTGTTAAGGCTGAATAAATTTGTAAGTATTTTATTCCCCTTTTTTATTTTCAATGGGTAGTTTTTATGATATTGATTTGAAACCTTCGGCAAAATATTAAAAACCCTTCAGTTCAAATGCTACCGGGCCTAGATTGTTGTAAAATATGCTGCGTTTTTTTTCAAAAACTCAAAAACCCTTGTGTTTTTCTCCCACACCTAAATACTTTTTCATGTACACTTCAATTTTTATTATTTTTCGTACATAAGTTTTCCAAATTTGTTAATATTTTTCATGTTATAATTACTTTTATAACATTAAGACTGAGACTCCTGTAACTTGAACAAAATTTATAACTACACGTTTATTTTAACATAAGAATGAAGATTGAGGTAATTTTAGTCAGTAGACCAAAAATCGGATAAATCCCGTAAGTAGTTCAGTTTATAAAAACCAACTTGTAAACCTTTATCTTGATAAGAAGTGAATGATTTATTCATTTTAATTCTCAAAAGCTTTTTGTGGTGACGACAGGATCTAGTAGTCCAAGCAAACACTT